>JAZDUH010000113.1:1447500-1865000 GCA_036419115.1 Scarus forsteni
TTAGAGGCTTCAACAAAGGTATTAAATCATCACCCCCACCTATCAAATCCCACTTTAAAGGAATACTCAGACGATTTTGGACCCACGCCCTTTCCCTATCATTGACAAAGTGAGACAGGCTCAAAAATACCTTTTTTGTGTCTCTGCGTCCAGTGGCTGGCTCCCAGCTGTTAGCTTCGTAGGTAGCTTAGCTCAATGGCTGGAAGTCAATAGGAGTCAGAGCCGGACTGACGAAAGTGGACAAAATACTCCTTACAGTGGTCCAGGGGATGGCGTATTAGCACATGAAGTAAATCCGAATGGTTATAAAACATTTTAAAAGACGTGTTTTCTTTTCAATCCGTTAAAATACCATTTTGATACACACAGACCTGCGCATGCGCAGTGCTCCGCGGAAGGATATACCGGCACACAGTTTACAAAGCCCGGTGAGTTTTGTAAACCAGTGACTTTTTTGGTGAAAGGAAAAACATCATGCATGTGTCAGTAAACTCTCGTTCAACTTCCTCATCCATCGTGGCTCTGGCAGGTGTTGCGAGGCCACATAAACGTGGCTACGTCTGAGGGTCGCCTTCTTCCGGCTGCTACTGCTGTTCCGCAGAGCACTGCGCATGTGCAGGTCTTTGTGTATCAAAATGTTATTTTAATGAAGTTTAAAGGGAAATCACAGGTGTGCAGCCAGGACCAAAGGGTCATAAACCTTTGTGATAACGTGATATTTTGAGGACAATAAGTCAAACTATAACGATTACTGTCTGTCTTATCGAGATATCAAAAATTATCTTTTGTTTCCCCACTCATGTCTTTAAAGAATCACACTTTAATCACACTCGCCTATGATGACTCAAGGCTAGTGGGCACAATATTACTTGACTTCAGCGCTGCCTTTGATGTGATCGACCATGATATGTTGATTTCCAAATAATTTGTTGTGTTTTTACTTCCTCTGCAATCAGGTGGTTTACTAGCTACCTTTCTGAGAGGTCACAAAGAGTTTATTTTAATTGTGCTATATCCTGTAGTAAGTCCTTGGACTGTGGTGTACCACAAGGAAGCTGCCTTGGTCCTCTTTTATTTTCAATTTTTACTAATGATATGCCATATGTACTTAGTAAGGCTACACTGACCATGTTTGCTGATGATTCTACTTTGTATTATGCAGCCCCTACATGTTCAGAGCTTAATCAGGTTCTGTCGTGTGAGATCAACAAATATTAAATTTGGATCAAAACAAATAAAGTTATTCTAAATATATAAAAAAACATGAGTATTATATTTGGTTCCAAGCAAAGAGTATCAGATAATCTTATAATGAATATTCAAGTAAATGGCCAAACTATACAGCAAGTAAAAAAGGTAAAGCTTCTTGGACTTTGGCTTGATTGCACATTGTCATAGTCTGATCACATCAACAAAGTTCTTGCCAAAATGGGTAAAGCTGATGCTTTAACACGCAAATGTGCACAACTTCTACATTCACAGCTGTTTGGTCGTGTTGTTTCTACATTGGTTTTATGTCATTTAGATTCTAGTATGGTCTGCTGCGTCAAACTGTCTTCTCAAAAAATTACAAGTGGCTCAAAACAAGGCTGCGAGACTGGTTCTTGGTTGTTCTCAAAGAACTAGTGTTACAGAAATGCGTGAACGTCTTACTTGGCTGATGGTCAAGCATAGACTATCTGCTAATATATTAATTTACTTTCATAAAATTATTAACACTCAGACTCCAAAGTCTCTTTATAACAATATAACTTACTGTTCGAATAAGCACTCACATTACACCAGAGCAGCTAATAGTGGACAGGTTTCATTACCTCTACCTAAGTCCGACTATATAAAGAGGACGGTATTGTATAGGTCAACTGTATTTTGGAACAAACTTCCAGTAGTGGTTTGTTAAATTAAAGATAAAACTGGTTTTAAAAGGAGACTGAAATTGTATTTGTTGTTGACACCATAATTTTATCTTGGATAATACTATTATTAGATTGAGTGAGCCTTTGTCATGCGATATGGATGTTGCTTTTCCTAACTTTATTGTTTTTGTTTTAACAAGTACTTTTAGTGTTGTCATTTTTTTCCTGTAATTGTGAGTAATTGAGAATGTAAATTGTGTGTGTTGTATGTTTTGTCTGGACCCCAGGAAGACTAGCTGTCATCTTGGTGTCATCTAATGGGGATCCTTTCAAATAACAAATAAACACTGAGTGTCTTTAAGCTTAAATATGAGAAATATGTCTGGCCTAAACAATAAGGAATCCTATTAACCTGCAAAACATGACGCTGTATTCTGCACTCTGATAGGATATAAAAATATTAGATCATGCAGTGATGCTTTTTTCTTATAAAGATGGATGAGTGAGCATCTCATCGCTTCCTGCTGGCTGTGAGGAGACAGGATTGTCCAATAAACAAAGTCCAAGGGCGTGAATTACATCTGTCCTCATTGTAAGTGTCTCATTACGCCATGCTCCCCTGATTGAAGGATACATGGGAAGAAAGTATAGGGTGGAACTGTAGTGATGAAAATGTAGTGCCCAGGACAAAAAGATAAATAATGCTAGCAACTTGAAGGTGAGCACAATCCATCAGTCCCCTGTGGATGGGAATGGTTTTTTTTGCTACACCAGAGGAGACAAACCACACAGTCGCTGGTGACAAGAGAGATAACTTGGATGTTCAATCACAGCAAAATGACACAAAGCTCTTAAATGAGAGTCACAAAATCCGTGTAATAAGTCATGTTTTGTACAGTAGCTGACAGTAAAGAGTATATTAGCTTAGATGCTGTTCTAATGTCAAATATGCTTTAAAGCAAAGACTTGAACATCTTGTGAGCAGCCAAAAAAAGAGCTAAGATATCTGATATGTTTCTATTTTGTGATTGCTGGATTCCAGTGGGTGAAAGAAGCGAATTGCACATAAATCTATTTTCAATTACCTGGACAGAACTTGATTGGTTTTGTCAGAAAACTGATCATATTAGCCCCAACCAATTTTAATGGCCATCATTGAACTTTTCCTCCACTTAATTTCTAGCATATAAGCAAAAATTCTATTTATTCTCTCCATTGTGGTTTTGTTAAAAGCCATTATGTGAGCAACAGCAAGGGTAAACTTACCACAAGCTACCATATTTCATTTTGAAACAGTGGTAAATGCTCCAATAGGAGACACAACTTTAAGATTTCAGCCCTCATGAAAGCATGCTTTAGTCATAGTCTGGGATAAAAATACACTAACTGCAATCCTGGGTTGTCGATGCAGTATTTTTATCTAGATCACCCTCATTGTTAACACGCTTTACTCAATGCTATGGTCAAAGTTCTCAGTTATTTTATTCATTTGTTTTATAAAATGCTTCAATATGTTACTTTTTGATCATGAGTTGTAGTTTCAAAGTTGAAGACTTCACCTCTTGTCCTCAGGAAGAGTTGCTGTGGTCACCAGTTGTTAGTGTAATGGCAGCAAATTTTAAGAAGCTTCATGGCACTAGTTCAGACTTCATTCTTAAGCTTAAAATAAGCCAGTCAGTACATCTAATTTATTTTTGATAGAAGGCAGAGGCTAAAAATGCACAGGGTCATTACTAATAAAGCCTGGAAGAGATGAGAAGAGTCAGTTATTAAAACACGGTCAAATATATAGGATAGATAACGCTCTACCTGTGTTAAGGTATGGTAATTTTAGATGAACTACCATCAATGGGAAAAATGTTAATTTTAAAATGAGAGTAAGAAATTAAACTTACTTTTTAAATTTAAAGGTGCTATGAGGAGAATCTATTACCAGCGACAGTAACACTCTGCTACCCATGAGCACACGCGGCGACTGTCGTAATGCTGCGTTCCAGAAACCTTGGAACTGGAAGTGACATCATCTCCAACTTATCGGTGTTCCAGTTGCAGTTGGAAAAAACATGCAGATCTACCAGGCTATTGTTAGCTGTTGTTAGCACGCCCTGCGTTGTTGTATGAAGAATGTGATTATCACTATGGCAGCAGTTTTGTATATATAAGTCTAACAATACTATGTATACAGCTGATCCAGAGCGACACACCCCAGTCAGAAGTGCAAATAAATTGATTATTACAGGAGCTAAATAACTGTTCACACTGGGGGCATCCATCTTCCATTGTCAACTCAGGGGTGGCGAGGTTTCACCGAGTTCCCAGTAGGAAATTCCGACTTCGGGGGACGTTCCAGTTGCAGTTTCCTACTCGGAACCCAGAAATTCCTACTTCTGACTACAACTGGAACGCACCAAAAGATGTGACCCAAGCCAAAGCGTGTGTTTGTTGTGATAAATGCAGGTCGAATCTTCCTCAGAACTTTGCATTGCTTTACAACTTCTTTTTTTAACAACTTACAGGATGCAAAGCGACGAGGTAATGTATCTCTTTCTAGTTACGTAGTGGTAGTTTTGATGTGTGACAACAAGCAATTTTTGGAAAACTTATTAGAGACACACATCAAAACAGAATGTTCTGAGAAAGGCTGTAAAGAGCGGGTTTATGCAGGGTCAAAAACTTCCATTGGTGCTTGATGCTTATTTTGTTTTGACAAAAATAATGAGGCAGATATTTCAACTAGATTAAAAAGGATGGTATAGAATAGTGTAGTATAGAATAAGGGTTGACAGATCATCCTTAATTGAAACAATCAGGTCTTTAAAATGAAGGTTGATTTTAATTTTTTAAAAATACACATCTTTATATTCTTGACTGCACTTGTTCATGGTAAAATTATACAAGGAGCTTCTTTCTTAAGTACATACTTTGATACCTTTCAAAGAAGGCACCCCAGTGCTTAAAGTGACAATGTGAATGAGCAGCTTTCACTCAGATGGACTTGTGCTTGACCAGAAGTATCTTTACTGGTCTGATTTCTCTCAAACAAGCAATGTGCCAGAGCAAATAAAAGCTTTTCACGATGCTATGATGCTCACACCCCTTCAAAGACAGAAGTGCCACTCAGAGATGTGTAGATTTAAATTTAGATCATGTTGAGTAATGCCAAACACACTCTGCAGAGACAAAGACATAATTGAAGTGGAGGCAGGAGAAGGGATAAGTGTGTAATTTTTTTGTGTGGTGTTCACATCCCTGACTTTATTAGCACAACCATTTTTAGGAGAAAGCCGACAGCCCAAACAACAAAGGCGTCCCTGGTCAAAGACAACAGAGTCCATTTATACCATTTGAGTCTCTTAGCAGGAGGTACGGAGGAAGCTGCACTCAGTGGGGTCAAACAACAACATCAGGCAAATGAAAGGTCCAAATGGGTTTCCTCTCATCCAAACGTTTCTCTTCACACTCCATGTTTGGTATGCTGCTGGATGCTCCATCAAAGAGTTCATTATTCAGAGATAATATCTGACATTGAACAAGCACACAACCCAATTAGCGCTGCAGTTCAGGGATTGTTTGGGAGGCTTTTATTTTTAATTCTCTCTTAAAGGAATGTTAGAGACGACTAGCCAAATAACCTTTTGGAGGCCCCGCAGGGAGAATAATGTAGTCAATATCCAACAGCACATTGCTTGTGAATTTGAGATAATGAGCATTTGGGGGGTTCTCATGTGTGCTTATTTACATTATGCTCATTTGTACACCTCAAAGTGAGAGTGTAAGCATGCTAGCTTTGTAATGGGCATTTGTCCTACCGTCTTCTATAATAGATCCCCATTTGAAGCCACAGGAAAATTACAGGAATGAGAAGAGTGATCTGAATGTTAATGTGGATTAAGCTTGGGAACCTGCATGTGCCTGACATCTCCACCTGTACTAGATATTTATATTAATATTTGCTACATCTGTGGCGAAGGGTGGTAAATAATTAAATTTATAAAGTTATTATAGCTGAGCAGCTTTTTGTGCATATGTACATTTTCGCCTAGTTTTTAAATCAGTACTTTCATTTTTACGTTAGTAAGTGGGATGAGCTGTACTTGCTTCCATTTTTCATAGGATCTGATGCTATGAGGAGTTTCTAAGTAATTACAAAAAAGTCTCACTTTTAGATATATGCCTGATTGAAATACACACTTTAAGATGAGTTTTATAGCATCTAAATAGGTTATCTATAAATGCTATACCTTAGCTCCGCGGTCGGGTCGGACAGGGCTGGACTGGCCTGGATACTCAACTTCGGGGAACAAGACAATTAAAACTAGAGCAAATTTCTATTATTCAGACACGTCTTAGAGCACCGGGCTGTAAGTAGCGATATATAACCGGCTACAAAACTACAATACTAAGTTTGCCAAAAATTGCTCGTTGTCACACATCAAAATCTACCGCTACGTAACTAGAAAGAGATACATTACCTTGTTGCTTTGCATCCTGTAAGTTGTTGAAAAAAGAAGTTGTAAAGCAATGCAGAGTTCTGAGGAAGGTCAGAGCTGCATTCATTAGCATCACAACAAACACACGCTTTGGCTTGGGTCACGTCTTTGCGACAGTCACCGCGCGTGCTCATGGGTAGCAGAGTCTTTATGTCGCCGGAAATAGATTCTCCTCAAAGCACCTTTAAGTATTATGTTTTGTATGTGCCAGGAGTAGCAGATGCATTAAGTTACATCAAAATAAAACATTTTTGGCTGGTAGCACTGGGGTAAAACACATTAGCTGCTTCTGCAGTATTGTCCTTCTCATCCCTGTTTGAAGCTGATGTTGTCAACACTCTTAGAGTTGTTGTACTTTGTTGAAACTTGCAGGTAGTTTGCAAACCAAATGAGACAATAAAATAAGATCTTATGATGTCTTCTAGGTCTTAAACTACAATTACGCAGAACTAAATAAAACTTGGGTGCTAGTTTGGTGAGTGGTAAGCAACCAGGGATGACACATATATACTTGCTTAAGTCCTAAAAATGCCAGAAAAATTCAGAAAAAAGGTTAAAAAAAAAAAGAAAAACATCCTAAAACAGTCATTCACAAGAAAAAATATCATCCTTGCTTGTGAATGACTGCACCTTTTTGGAGATATTCCTTTAATATCCAATTGTGACACTTCAGTGTTTCCAGTTAACCTGCTCAAAAGATAAATGAACCAACAATGTTTTTTTATTTTAGCGTTCTCCAACATTTCCAGTCTCTGACCATCAGGTCTCTTGTCAAAATATAAAGAGTCTTGACTTTTTAACATCATTTTATTCAGCACTTAAATTAAGTTTAAGGAGTTGCCAAGAGTGGACATGATGAACTGCTCCTGAGTCAGATTTACAAATAAAGAAAAAAGTCCTCTTTTTGAAATAGAAATACACATTTTCAGATCTAGCATGTGAAAACTGGATCCAATGAACCAGGATGACAATATATCCCATATCAAGGTTTTTTTTTCTTTCAGTTACAGTATACATACAACACAAGTGAGTGCTTCAAAACTGACGACTGGGTCAAGTGGAAACAGAAAAGATATGCATTGTGCATGCAAACAATGCTTTACACCAGGGACACAATATTTTTTGTTGTTCAGGAGTGTCAATACTGGTATAGGCGTACACAATATCTGACTGAGATCCTTGTTGTAAAAGTACACCATTAAGTATGAAGCCCTTTATTCGAGGTCCATATTTTAATTAGTTATTTTCAAAATAACTAATGGGTGTTCAGTGTTTCCATCCAAAGAAACCTCATTTTTGATTTAGGTGCTGCAAGAAGAAGGAATGATGAACTGCCACTTAGTCAAGTTAAGATGTAGAAAGAAAAAAGTAAAGGTGGGATTTTTAAAATTAAATTATAAAAGCTGGGGTTGGTAATCTGATTTAGATACACTTTTTGTAATACTGGTTAAAATGGTCTTTATGACCCGATGGCAATCAACTCATAATGTGTTCTTAAAACAGACCGAAAAATATCCGCTATCTACAGCAGGAGTAAAACAGGGAAAACACCAACCAATAATCATGCCAGGACACCTGTTTTTAAACCAATCAAATCCCAGCGCCATTCTGCCCGCCTGCTGCGCGTACATTTTCCTGGCGTGCACAGACTCGGTGCATGTAGCCGAGCTGAGAGGGATCAGAGTCAGTGGGAGGATGCTTACCTGTCAAGTTTTGTCTTTGAAAATAAGGGAAGCCCGCTGTGAGCCGTTCCACAACTCCAACCAAGCTCCAGTATCCCTCACATTTTAAGACAAATGTACAAGAAATCTAAAATAAACACTTTTTTTCTAAGTTTGTTCTGTTGGCTCTAATCTCGCGACAGCTGACACCCAGGGGGGCGGGCGCTAGGCAGAGCCCTGAGGAGATGCTACATTCAAATTCATGCTAGTTTTCCAAAATTGCCAATCCCAGCTTTAATATTAGGACCAAGCATGTGATAACTGGGTCCTTTAAACCAGGACGAAAATATATCTCCATTTCAAGATTTTGTTAGTTTTGCAGTTTTACTAATGAAAAGTGAGGAAAAATATTTTGACCAACAGCAATGACGAGGATTTGGACTGAAATTGGAACAGAATTATTAGGAATGTCATGGGTAACTAGAAGAGGCGAGAACATGACCAGTGTTGTACACTTCTGCGTGCGTGTGTGTGTGTGTGTGAATGTTCACATTTACAGGCACACACACACACCTTCTCGTATTTGTTACCTTTTAAAGACCACAGTTTTTCACTATTCTTGTTAGGACCAGACTTTCCAGCCATCCTAGAAACATATCAAATACATCCCTAGACCAGAAAAAAATCTATTTTAATGCTATCACCGCAGAATTAATTTACACACACAGAAAGAAAAAATGTAGATCTTTACAACCCCATAGATTTTTACTTTTCTTGTTGGGACATTTGTAAAAATTTTGTACTTTTACTATTTTTGTTGGGACCATCTAAATAAAATAAAATCCCCTTATATTCCTTTTAAATAACACTTCTGCACCACCTTTTCTGTACTGAAACATTTAAATAATGAACCTGAAATATATTTTTATTCCACTTTTAAATTTGATGATTTTTACACCAGGCATGTTAGAATGGCATTCCCAATGTGTTACAAAGGTTTTCCTTGTTAGGACCAGGGTTTTGGTCCTAACTTGTCCAAAGGTCCTAATACGGAAGGTGTTTTTACTGGTCGTGGTCCTAGGAAGGGTGGTAATACAAGATCACACACACACACACACACACACACAAGTATACAGCACAAATCACGTTCCCGTCTCTTCTTTACTCAAGAAACTAAAAAAAAAGGAAGAACATCAGAAGCTAAATATAACCATTAAAGTCATTTAGAGAAATCTGAACAGAGCCAAAAGGCAAACAGATTTGACTCATTTCATGCTCGAGTGCCAAGCCTGAGCTTCCACTTTTAAAAGTCCTGACAGAAATACATATTTGAAAACATGATGTTAGGTCTCTTAAAATCTGTCAGGCACTACTGTAAATCCATTAGCCCTCCCATGGGGAGCAGAGACATCCACTGACAGGCTCCTTCTTCCTTCCTGATAGATGCTACAATTACACATTTAGCGACAAGTCAGATCTCATTTGATCAAGCAGCTCTTTGCTGTCAATTTTTCAGGCTCTGTCACTTATTTAAATAATGTTAAGGGAGTAGGGGGTGATATGACTTGCTGCTCTCTTTTAGTGTTTTTCAACATTTGAGTCAATTCTAGGTTAAGACAATCTAATATCTCAGGCAGCTCTTAAATTCATATTTCTTATTTTCTTATATCCGTTCCTCTGTTTGTAAAGGGAGTGTAGTTTCATTTCTACTTTTAATGTAAACTTTCTCTCACAAGCACAGTGGAGTTGAACAAACATGTTTTCTTCCTGATTGTAGAACTTAAGTTAAAATTAATAATTGACATTTCCCCAAAACACTGTTGTGACATTCAGCTTTGATTAACAATTCCTACTTTTAAGCCCATTTTTATTCATAATTTCTGCAATCTGAAGACAAACATTTGAGCTAATTAGTTCCATATCATTTGTTGGACTTTCCCGCTTCTTTCACAGAGTACACTGAAAATGGAGTCTATCTCTCGCTCACTCACACAAACACACACCAAATGTCAGTGGTGAATGTATTAATTACATTCCCACGATCAATGGAGCACATTAAGTGAAGTCCAATAAAGTATTTCTGACCCTCCTGACCCTTGCAGAGATAATTTGCTCTCACAGAACAAACATCTAAATTACTCCTAACTCTCTCTTCCATTGAGTGTCCTTCTTTACTGTCTCCTTGAGGCTCCAACTTCAGTGCAACTCATCAGTTTGACCCGTCCAGCAGGGGTCACTGTGGCCCTTAGAGAAGTCCAGCATAACCGCTCCTCTGTGATGCTGTGCCTTCCCTGATCTCATGCAACAAGCACACATTTTGAAAACAAGCCATGTAAAAGCTTGTGTATAATCCAAAGAGTCATTCATTTTGCATGTAATGTGTGTGTAGTTTGACATGTTACAGCTGCATGTGCCGTGTTTGAAAAAATACATTGGCTGAAATAGACACCTCCAGGATTACAGGGGTAAGACTATGAACACATAATGGATAAGAGCATTTTAAATGGCCAGGACACGTCTGCCGTTTATGGCTCAGGGTGTGCTGAATATCAATTGCATGTTGCAGAAGCTCAGCTGTGCTTTCTACTGAAATAAACAAATGAGCATTTTTTAAAGATTTGAGGGCTGGGTTGGTGGTTTTAAAGGTGCAGTGTGTAGAATGTGGCATTTTATACATCCATTGCATTTCCCCAAACAGAATTGGTGAATATAGGAGATATATGTTTCCATGTGTATGTAAAATCCGTCAAAATAGGAGTACAAACAACCCCATGAAACATTTGTTTTATTTTTATTTCGTTAGAAAAATCTTTATAAAAAAATGACACTAGGATGGCTGACATATTGATCCGCCGTGTTGTCTGTGGGTGGTTTTTAGGGACAAAAAGAACGAAACGCGAATCTGTCCGCAGGTTCTGAAATCTGCCTGGAATGCAGGCGAAGAAGAGGAGAGGATGGCGGTGGATGCTTGGAAAGTTGTTACTCTGTCCTAGGGATTCAAGCTGTGTGTATCAACACAACATAAATTTTGTGCCATGTTAACAATCCCTTTTGGTCTTCACAGCATTCCGTTGCTCTACGATGTGACGTTGTGGTTACAATTAGGTTAATTTTAGAATCTGAACGCTAGATGTCGCTAAAATGCCAAATTCTACACACTGTACCTTTAAATTAGTAAATAGGAGCTTGAATCATTAATTTCAGGGGTGGGACAAGGCCTTACATTTTAAAGATACTAGAAATACAAATACTGAGATTTGATTTTTACGCTGATGGCAACAACCAAAACCAGGAGCGTTATGTTTTAAAGCTGTCTGTCTGGGCTTGAGTCTGTCCGTCCATTCAGGTCATTGCCTTGTGAACACAACACCTCAGAATCACGGAGAGTTATGGATGAAAGGTCAAGACCATTGAGTCTTTTGGTCATCCTTTTGTGTGTGAAAACGATATCTAAAGAAGGATTACAAGGTTCACAAGGATTTTCATTTAGATTTTGAAGTTCATGGGTCAAAAGCAGTGTTTTGTGTAACGCGTTACAGTAACGTAACTACTTTTTCATGTAAAAAGTAAAGTAAAGCACTACTACTGAAAATTTGGTAAGGAAACATAGTTCCTTTTTTAATGTGGCGCAACGTTACTTTTTCCCCGGACAGCTCTATCTGAAGCTGCCTTCTCGGCTGACTTTTTGGGCTTCTTTCTAGACGTGAAGTTGCTTTTTGGGGCTATTCTGCCCGTGTGAATCCCCCTAATTATCTTCCAGCTCTTAACATAAAGCAAAACACAACTGTGGTAGGCAGTTTGTCTACTTCCTCGTTTCCTGGTTATCGCTCATGCCCCCAAACACAGTCACGCAGAAGGAGCATGCTCCAGAGCCAAAGTTGCCAGGTCTGCTTATTATAAGCAACAGTCGTTTTTGAATAGATGCTTGGCACTGTGATTTTGAAATGTACATACATGATACATACTTTTATAATACCTCTTTCTACTATGATTAACAAATTACAAAAAAAAAAAACATCTGAATACAATCAGATAAATGATAAAATGCCCTCAAATGGATTATCAGTTGCCAAAAACACCTAATGTATCAAATGAGATATGAAAAATCTGTATGTTGAATTTCTTGGACATTTTGATATTTTTAGGGTTTTAGCAGAAAGTGAAACTAACATTTCATTAAAAAAAAAATTAGAATTTCCAGGTTATAATCTATGGTCTTGGGCCTTAAAGGGTTAAAGAATACTTGTCAGGGATTTTCATCAACTGAATTAAAATCCTCTCTAATTTAAGAATAGTTTGATTAGAGTCTTAAGTTCATGGATTAAAGTTCAAGGTCATGAATTTTCATTTCCATCCTTTACTTGTAAATGACTAACTATGAAACCAGATATCACACAAGTAAGATAAGGGATTTTTTTCAAACTTAAAGCAAATGCTTAACATGACACAAGTTTGAACCAACCAGACTTTGTTGGTCAAAGGTTAGGGTCATGGAGTTTTCTGGTCATACTTTGCTATTGAATGCACAGTCTAAATAATTCAATTAGGGTTTATTATCAGTCTTTGCTCATTTGTCCTCCTGAACTGAGGGTGGCCTCATTGGATTTTGTAGCTTATACAGGATGTATTGTTGCTGTCCTCTTTGTCGAACCTCCCAACATCATCACATCAGCTTGGCCCACTCTTAGTCACCCTGCTGCAAGTTCCTGAAATTAGTGGACATTTGACCCACATAAGAACTTGGCGCTCGTGCTTGGCTGATGATTTGAGAAAAACAGACTATAGTGTTTGATTGATGCATGAATTACCCTAAATTGTATTGCTATCTTCTCCAGCACAAGGTCTGATTTACAACAAGGTCTGTGCTAATCAACTTTAAGCACCAACACTACTAGCAGCGCCATGCAGTTTGCTCTTGTTTTGAGTCTGACAGTTGGGGTGAGCCATCAGTATCTCCTCTCTGCTGCATGGAGAATCGTGTTCATCTTGAGCAGTAGTCCATGCAATGGTAATCAGGGCTGATATGGGCCCCTCAAAATCTCACTGTCCACCCAAAAATCTTTTAAAGTGATTGACTGCCTGTTGAAGGTATTAATGAAACTCTGTGATGTAGCCGGGTTTTTTTTTTTCTCTTTTCCTTAAGCATTTTCCACTAACCACGTGTTTGCAATATTTTATCAATTTAACTAAGGCTAAGGCAAGGTTTTTTTTTCTTTTTTTTTAAAGTAGTAGTTAAAATTTTTTTGTCTTTGGCCCCTAGTGAAAAAAAAGTCCCTGGTCTAGTCTGTCATGCTTGTCAGTCAGGTCACAGCATGATTTTATGACATTGTGACCATTGAGTCGGACAAATAAATGCTCAGCCGAGCTTTGGCATGAGTTACCTGTGATGTGAAAGCACATTGAGTTGTAAGACAACTAGGGAAGCTAAAGACTGTTTTACCACACAAGTACAAATCCAACAGCCCATATGTGAAGGAATAAAGGATCCCGTTCTAAATCAGAACACCTTTAAGCATGTCTGGTACATTTTGTTGTCTTAACATGAAACCCAGCTGTGACCATATGTGTCTGGAATTAAATGAACTTCCGAAGAGAGAGGAAGAGGCACAGAGAGGGATTTTGTGGGTCCTTAGACAGCTGTATGCACACAAACAAACATACACAGAACAACAGTCTAATAACAGCTTTGAACTGGCTCATTGTTTCAGGGGCGACCGCTGGCTACTCAACAACTTTCTTCTTCCAGTTTTGTGCAAAATGGATGAATAGCTATCAGATGAAGATGTTGTGGAGGAGAACTTTGAATATGATGGGTGTCCTTACAGTTTCGAGCCAGAGTTTACAGATGAGGAGCTCATCGGAAGAAGGAAGCCGTACTGCGCATGCGCGGCAGCTGTAAAGAAAGTTTTCAGTTCAGAGGTCAGCACAGTCACAAAAACATGGGTGGAGCGACACTGGACTGTCTTGGAGGAGTAGCCCAAGCGGACCATGATGAAATATTGGTGAAAAGAATGAGTTTTTGGACGATTAATGCAGTTTTAGGAGCGGCGCTATACATGCCCCATGTGCTACCATTATACGGATGTCCGCCGCTCGATTTTGGATCTAAATATCTCCCGAAGCACTGTTTGGATCAGGAAAGCCTTCTGGGTGAGTATATTGTTCTACTTCATTCTATAAACATTGTGAAAAGCTGTAGAAACCGAACTTATCCTTTAAGTAAGCAAGCCTTGTGATATCTGTTTTCAGATGAACATTTCTCAGATATTGAATTTAAATGTGTACAGAAATGCATAAACCTCCCCTCAGGTAGTTTTCTCTGTATTTCTGCTGCTAAGCCCCTGGATGTCCACTAAAAAGACAAGGTCAGCCTGCAATGTTCCTGCACTCGTTCAACAACAAAGACATAATCTGTGCAATTAGCAGCAACTGCCAACAGGGCTCTGCAGTAGACTAAAGGAAAATTGGCTTTGACTTGTTGTTTTGTTTTCCCTTTCTTTTTCACTTTGTTCGAAAGATTTTAAAGAAGTGTAGTCAGAGACAACATAATGGCAGCTGGTGCCACATTACACAGGAGCCTTCCCTCTAAGCCCACACAGCCCTGTGAGCTGCTGCTATCAGTGAGCCCTGTCAATGAGAGAAACAAGCACAGGACACCGTGATAGATCCCCTCCTCCCGCAAGAAGACACAGTGAAGGCAGTAAGAGGGACAGGAAAAGAAGGATGAAGGAAGAGATAGAGAACATCAAACCAAAGAAAATCAATGTGGGCTGTTCTTGTCGTGTTTCTCGGGCATGGGAATGATAAGTTAATTGGCTAACGATCTTCAAACTCGGGCTTCTTCCTAATCCCCCTGCGTGCCCCTCTGACCCTCAGTGTGTTAGGCTGGGAGACTTTCAACTTGACGTTCTTAGAATGACATATTCTGCAGTTAGTTCTAACAAAACAAGCTATATGGATTAGATTATGTACAGCCAGTGTGGTAAAAATTATGTGGATGGACTGGATCCTATGGTGGATGGATCACTTCAGTGAGCATCGTCAATGCAATAGTAATATAATCTGCTAAAATTAAGGAGGATGGTCTTTGTATACTGCTTTGACACTTTCTTTTGAATGCTTTAAAATAGAATTTTTGGTTTAAAGATGCTATGAGGAGTTTCTAAGTAATTACAAAAAAAGTCTCACTTTTAGAAATAAGCCTGATCACAACACACACTTTAAAAATAGCATTTATAGCATCAAAACAGGTTATCTATGAATGCTATTCCTTAGCTAAGTAGTCGGGTCAGACAGCCAGCTACAAAACTATGATAATAAAGAAAGAGATACATGCCTCGTCGCTTTGCATCCTCTAAGTTGTTGAAAAAAGAAGCTGGAAAGCAATGCAGAGTTCTGAGGAAGGTCCGGGCTGCATTTATTAGCATCACAACAAACACACGCTTTGGCTTGGGTCACCTCTTTTGGTGCGTTCCAGTTGTAGTCAGAAGTAGGAATTTCCGTGTTTCCAAGTAGGAAACTGCAACTGGAATGTTCCCCAAAGTCGGAATTTCCTACTGGGAACTCGGTGAAACCTCGCCACCCCCGAGTTGACAATCGAAGATGGATGCTCCCAGTGTAAACAGTAATTTAGCTCCTGTAATAATCCATTTATTTGCACTTCTGACTGGGGTGTGTCGCTCTAGATCAGCTGTATACATAGTATTGTTAGACTTATATTTACAAAAATGCTGCCATAGTGATAATCACATGCTTCATGTTATATTTGTGAATAACAACGCAGGGCGTGCTAACAACAGCTAACAATAGCCTGGTAGATCAGCATGTTTTTTTCCGACTTTAACTGGAACGTCAAGTCCGAGATGATGTCACTCCCAGTTCGACATTACAACAGTCGCCGTGCGTGCTCATGGGTAGCAGAGTCTTCATGTCTTCGGAAACAGATTCTCTTTATAGCCCCTTTAAATTATATGATAAACTATTTTAACAATCAGAATAAAACATCTAACCTCAATGATGGCATGGATCTCTTGTAGTCCCTCAAAAAACATCCATTTTGCATTACCATCATTTTCAATTTTATTTGCGTCTTTTTAAACACATCCATCTGTTTTTCTTAATTTTTCATACAAATCTAATTTTTGTCACCTTTAAAACTTTCAACTTATACATTTATTACTTGTTTCGTCTGTTTTATTCAGCTCAAGATTCCTTTCTCAACATTTCTGTAGAAAATTAAATTAAATTTCTTTGTCACTTTCTTTCATATTTTATATTTATAACTTTATCTTTTTACATAAACACTGTAAACACATGCAGTGCATTACATAAGGGGCACTGTTTGTTCTGAATGTGTGGAAGTGTGTTTGCTTTGCACTGCTGTTTGGGACAGAGAAATTCCTCTGTTGCACTGTTGTTGTCTGGCGAAGGGTTAAATTATCTTGAAGCTCATAGCCAAAAAGGTTAAGGGTATTACCGTTTGCCTATTTGTAGTGTGACTATTTAAGTGTCATTTTTAATCAAGACAATTATAATGCATACTGATATTTTGTAACAGCCTCGCAACATATCAAGTCATTAGAAGTGAAGTATGAACTTTATTTAAAGGTGCGATGAGGAGAATCTATTACCGGCGAAATATAGACTCTGCTACCCATGAACACGTGCGGCGACCGTCGTAATGCTGCATTCCAGTAACCTCAGTACTGGGAGTGACATCATCTCCGACTTATCGGGGTTCCAGTTGAAGTCTGAAAAAAACATGCCGATCTACCAGGCTATTGTTAGCTGTTGTTAGCTCGGGAGAGGCGAGGTTTCACCGAGTTCCTAGTAGGAAATTCCGACTTCGGGGGACGTGCCAGTTGCAGTCAGAACTCGGAAATTCCTACTTCTGACTACAACTGGAACGTACCAAAAGACCCAAGCATGCCTTTGTTGTGATGCTAATAAAGCATGTAGCTCGGACCTTCCTCAGAACTCTCCATTGCTTTACAACTTCTTTTTTCAACAACTTACAGGATGCAAAGCGTCGAGGTAATGTAACTCTTTCTAGTTACGTAGCGGTAGTTTTTGATGTGTGACAACAAGCAATTTTTGGAAACACTTTTTAATACACATAGTTTTTCTGGCTATATATCACTACTTACAGCCCGGTGCTCTAAGACGTGTCCGAATAATATAAATTTGCTCTAGTTTTAATTGTCTTGTTCCCGAAGTTGAGAATCCAGGCCAGTCCAGCCCTGTCCGACCCGACTGGAAGGCTAAGAAATAGCATTTACAGATAACCTATTTTGATGCTATAAAACTCATCTTAAAGTGTGTATTTCAATCAGGCATATATCTAAAAGTGAGACTTTTTTGTTATGACTTAGAAACTCCTCACAGTCTCTTTAAGGTAAAACATGGACTCTTATACAAATAATTACCAAATGTATTTTTCCTGTGTTCTCCCCGTGCACGAGTTCTCTTCAGGTACTCTAACTTAACATGCTCATTAGGTTAATTAGTGACTCCAAATTGCCTTTAGGTATGAGTGTAAGCATGAATGGTTGTCTGTCTCTCTATGTTGCCATGTGATCGGCTGATGACCTGCTAAGGGTGTACCCCGCCTCTTACCCAATCGGCCCGTGACTCCACAAGGGATAAGCAGTGCAGATAAGGGATTGATGGATGGATGGATGGATCTTTCTTCATCTTCATTTCTTTATAAATATTATTTGTGTCAGTTAGAATCCGATTTTCTCGTTATTGTACAGGTTTAGTGAGTGCAAAAGCCATAAAATTCTTTTTCATAGCTTATTTTTCTGCCAAACATATATATTAAGCGAACCATGGCAGTTTAATTCAGCAGATTTATCAGTGCTAGTGTTCGAGATCCATTTTAGTTTAGATAAGATGCATTGAGACATCTGAACAGCTTTTCTAGCCATTTTTAGGCAAATGGTGGAAGCACGTAATCACTAAGGTTAGCCAAAGTGCACAACCCTCTTCAGATATGGAACAATACTGAACTGTTTTAGAGCTGCAGATGAAATACTTCAGCATATGAAAACCTATTCTTAGTTTCCCTGCACAAAATGTGCACATGCTGTGATATGTAGGGTATCCATAAAGCTGCACTTCTAATATTAGTTCAAATTGCACCATTTCCCATCATCCTCCATTTATATGAGCGCCGCTGAAAAGGGGAACTTCACTGACTCCTATAAGCCCCAGGAACGGATCAGAATCTCTGAAGAGGTTGTGTGAAGTGCAAGAGCGCAGAATATTTCCCAGCTCACAGCTCCAGCGATACTGTTGGCTCCAAAGTCATATTTACTATGGGATTTCAACCATCATGCCATGCAATCCTAAGGAAACATACCCTTCATTCACATTTAATTTGAAAGCTGTGTAGATTTCATGGCGCTTGGTATCAGGGGGAACAGGGTGAGGAAGTGAGGGAGAGGGAGAGAGAAAAGAGGAATAAACAGAGTTGCTTCTTGGAACTGGTGCTTTTATGCAAGTAAAGCTCTCCTTTCAAAGGTGGGTGAGGGGTCAGGAAATGAGGAGGTGGAGGTGGGAGAATTCTTCGATTGGCGCTTCCCTGACCTTGCATGGCTTACAAAAGCGAGTGCCCCCCAGCCCACCAGACAAACACTCCATCACCAGCAGCAGCCCTTCATCCCTTTGTAGACTCTCTCTTTTCTCAAAGCATCTACACTTGGATCTTACAGTGCTGGCAAATATTTTGTTTATTTTGTTGATTTACTTTCCAGATGGAGGATTTATGTCACATATGGCACTGAAAAGAGTTCCAAAAGAGCAGCTAAGTTTATATAAAAGTTTAAATTTGTTTAGTACACATAAATTAACACTCTCATATTAAGCACAATATGTTAACCAATTTTCTTTACAGAGAGAACACTGTTAGAAAGCCCTGTGGTATCATAACAAACCTAAGTAAAAAAGGGTTCTTTGGGTTGTTAACCCATAATTGCAAAAGCACTGCAGTTGTAAATATTTTAAGGTAAATCCATAGGACATTGTGCCAACAAACAAATGATTACAGGTTAAAAAAAGAGATGGTGTTAGTAGTGTCTTTTATTTACCTTATTAGTGCATAAGTCACTAGACCCCACACTCTGACACAAAAATGACTCATGCATCCATCCTTTATATTTGTTGCTTATCTCTGTTACAGACTGCTTGATAGGCTATACTGGTGCTGGCATACAGGGTCAATTAACTTAAAGGTGCTATGAGGAGAATCAATTTCCGGCGACATAAAGACTCTGCTACCCGTGAGCACACGTGACGACTGTCGTAAAGACGTGACCCAAGCCAAAGCGTGCGTTTGTTGTGATGCTAATGAATGCAGCTCGGACCTTCCTCAGGACTCTGCATTGCTTTACAACTTCTTTTTTCAACAACTTACAGGATGCAAAGCGACGAGGTAATGTATCTCTTTCTAGTTACGTAGCGGTAGTTTTTGATGTGTGACAACAAGCAATTTTTGGAAGACTTAGTATCGCAGTTTTTTAGCCGGCTATATATCGCTTCTTACAGCCCGGTGCTCTAAGCAGTCTTCGAATAATATAAATTTGCTTTAGTTTTAATTGTCTTGTTCCCGAAGTTGAGTATCCAGGCCAGTCCAGCTCTGTTCGACCAGACCGCAAAGCTAAGGAATAGCATTTATAGCTAACCTATTTAGATGCTATAAAACTCATCTTAAAGTGTGTATTTGGATCAGGCATTTATCTAAAAATGAGACTTTTTTTGTCATTACTTAGAAATTCCTCACAGTCCCTTGAAGGTAAATCCATGGGACATTGTCCCAACAAACAAGTGATTGCAGGTTAAAAAAAAGACGATGTTGTTAGTGTCTTTTATTTACCCCTTTGGTGCACAAGTCACTAGAAATGACAAAAATGACTCATGCATCCATCTTTTATATTTGTTGCTTATGTCTGTACAGACTGCTTGATAGGCAATACTGGTGCTGACATACAGGGACAATTAACTTAAGACCTACAGTCACACTTACGAAACATCTAGAAACACTGATTAGCATAAGAGGCATGCTTTTGATTTGTGGGAGAAAACTTGATTTCCCAGAGAAAACCCATCCTTGCACAGGAGAAGAAAATAAATAAAACTCTTCTTTCCTGGTGGGGTGAGTGGCTGTTCATCCTCCTCAGCTTGGGTCCTCTACCAGAGGCCTGGGAGCTTGAGGGCCCTGTGCAGTATCTTAGCTGTTCCTCGGACTGTACTCTTCTGGAGTGAGATGTCTGATGTTTCTCCAGTGTGGGGGTCACTGCTCCACTGACCACAGGCACTACTGTCGCCTTCACCTTCCAGGCTTTCTCTAGATCCTCTCTGAGGCCTTTGTATTTCTCTAGTTCCTCATGTTCCTTATTCCTGATGTTGCTATCACTCGAAATGGCTATATATATCACAACGGCTTTCCTCTGCTGCTAATCTATGATCACAATGTCCAGGTGGTTGGCCATTACCATTTTCAGTCTGTATCTGGAAGTCCCACAGGATCTTGGCTCAGTCATTCTCCATCACCTTGGGAGGTGCTTCCCATTTTGACCTTGGGGTCTCCAGTTCATACTCTGAACAGATGTTCCTGTACCCTACGTAGGCTTCTATGTTATGGCATTCAATTCCTGCCAGATTTGTACACCTTACAAATAGGTGCTGGACTGTTTCAGGGCCCTCTTTTCACAGCCAAAATAATGTGTAATTTTGGTAAAATTTGGAGCAGAATCACAGAAGTTACATCCACACAGTATACAATAGAATATCACATTGCTTGACATGTTTTGGGTTTTGAAAAAAAAGTTGTGGGTGAATTTGTGTCCTCAGAATTGACACTAATCCAACCTCAGCTCTAAGGAGCTGTCATCCAGCTATCCAGACATCCATTCGCTGCACCACCCTTGTCTTTCAAGGTTGCAGAGGCCTGAAGCCTTTCCCAGCTGGCATTAGGGGGTGTAAAACCCAGACTGGTTGCCAGCCAATAACGGAGCTCACATATGAAGGTGAACAACTATTCACACACATACTCTCACCTTTGAGCAAACCAATTGACCAAGTAAGCATGCTTTTCATACACGGGGGTACCTGGAGGAAACCATGCAAACTCTGCACAGAAAGGTCCTGCCCAACCAGGACCAACCACTTTGAAACACCAGCACCTGCTGAACCACTATACAGTCATTCATGAGCTTCCATCCCAGTCTTTCTCATGATGAACAGTTCCAGGGCATTAGGGTGTAACGTCAAAAAGAATACTAGACTATAAACTTGTACCTGCCATCAAATGGCACAGGAATGCAAGTTCACAGTTTTCTTTGATTTGAAAGCCTTTTTTACTTTTTACTGCTCACATCTTTGCCAGGTGCATCTGATTTTTTAAGTAATCCATCCTCACTAACACTTGTGCAGGGAATCATACCACACTGAGAGACTTGCAACAATGAGAGTTGTGGTTTTCTCCCAGGCATCACCTCGCATACAATTCCACCACAAGAAACATTACCTCCTGCTCAGAAACAGCTCTTTAATAAAAGATAGACCAAAGGGAAGCCCAAAACTTGCCTGAAACAACTGCAACAACAACAAAGAATTTATGACAAAAAACTTTAAAAAGAAATGTGTCATAGGAGGACAGAAAATGAGAATGAACTCAGTGTGATACCATTTGTCTTTTTTTGTTCCCATTTGAAAGAAATGAACAGGAAATGAGGGAGATTAGCTGTCAGGGTTGTTCTTACTATCAACACTTACCAGGATCATTCCTGTCAATGTGAAGACCCACCCCCACACAGCATCAGCCAATCACTACATTCAAGAGTACATCTAGGCATGAATTTTTATCAGGTCTCAGACATGAGTCCTTTGAGTTGAATAGCATTTGTCATATCACCATTCTGCATCTGATTTATCCATCCTTGGTCATGCAGTGTTCCTCAAATATGTGATGGAGTGACAAACAAACTGCACTAAGGATCAAATTATCCTCAGATACTAATTTTCTTCTGAAAGTCCTGAACTGTCAGTCTGATCATGCTGAACCTCTTTGACTGCAGAACGCTCCTCTGAGCTAACTTCTGTTTATTTGTCTTCTTATTTTTAGCAGAGAATGAAGCACTGATGGAGGATGGGGCATGCAATCCTCCCTCGCCATCAGCATAATAGCTCACTATGATGGATTTATCTGTGTATACCAGTGTATTGAGCTACTGTATGTGCCCCCTAACTACAGGCACCACGTGTGCTGTATAGTGTGTGTGTGTGTGTGTGTCTGGGACTTTAAGTGAGTGTCAATGTGTATTCCAACCTCTGCAAAAAAGAAAATGCTATCATTTTTCCCCTCAGGAGGCAGCCATCATATTTCTTTTATGCTTGCTGAAAGCAAATGGAAGCCTAAAAACCCACCTTCACTCACTTAACCAGACATACAGTATCTGTCACGGTGGCTCCGCAGAGGGGCTCAAATGCATTCAGAGGAACCGCTAAATGCATTTTACATTTGTGTAAAATAACTTCCCTCTGCACAGGTGATAATCAACTTTAAGTTTTCCTCAATGCTTATTTCTGTGTTGTATAAGCATAGTTTTGCAAGCAAAAAAAAAGAAAGCAACTATTTTAATGGTCATGGTCACACTGCCTACGTATGTCCTAACCTAGGCACCCCCATCAATTTCATTTCAATTCAATTCAAATGAGCTTTGATGGTATTATTTTTTGGGAAAAACACTGCACTCTTCTGGAGTGAGATGTCTAATGTTTCTCCAGAGATCTGTTGGAGCCACTTCTCCTGTGTGGGGGTCACTGCCCCAAGTGCCCCGATCACCACAGGCACTACTGTCACCTTCACCTTCCAGGATTTCTCCAGCTCCTCTTTGAGCCCTTGGTATTTCTCCAGTTTCTCTTGTTCCTTTTTCTTGATGTTGCCATCACTTGGGATCGCTACATCTATCACAACAGCCTATACACACACACACATATGTATATATATATACACTTTATTGCCAAAAGTATTTGCTCACCTGCCTTGACTTACATATGAACTTAAGTGACATCCCATTCCTAACCCATAAGGTTCAACATGACGTTGGTCCACCTTTTGCAGCTATAACAGCTTCAACTCTTCTGAGAAGGCTGTCCACAAGGTCTAGGAGTGTTTATGGGAAAGGCCTGGCTCTCAGTTCCCGCCTTTATTCATCACAAAGGTGATCTATCGGGTTGAGGTCAGTACTCTGTGCAGACCAGTCAAGTTCATCCACAACAGACTCTGTCCTCCATGTCTTTATGGACCTGCTTTGTGCACTGGTGCACAATCATGTTGGAAGAGGAAGGGGCCAGCTCCAAACTGTTCCCACAAAGTTGGGAACATGGAATTGTCCAAAATGTCTTGGTGTGCTGAAACATTCAGAATTCTTTTTACTGAAACTAAGGTACCAAGCCCAGCTATTGAAAAACACCCCCACACCATAATCCCCTCTCCACCAAACTTTACACCTGGCACAATGCAGCCCGACAAGTATCATAATCCTGGCAACTGCCAAACCCAGACTCAATCCATCAGATTGTCAGATGGAGTCCAGTGGTGGCATGCCTTACTCCACTGCATTGACGCTTTGCATTGCACTTGGTGATGTGAGGCTTAGATGCAGCTGCTCGGCCACGGAAACCCATCCATGAAGCTCTCTGCACTGTTCTTGAGCTAATCTGAAGGCCACATGAAGTTTGGAGGTCTGTTGCGATTGATTCTGCAGAAAGTTGGTGACCTCTTCGTACTATGCACCTCAGCATCTGCTGACCCCGCTCCGTCAGTTTACGTGGCACCACCACTTCCTGGCTGAGTTGCTGTCGATCCCAAACACTTCAACATTCTCATAATCCAGCTGACAGTTGACTGTGGAATATTTAGGAGTGAGGAAATTTCATGACTGGATTTGTTGCACAGGTGGCATCCTATCACAGTTCCACGCTGGAATTCCCTGAGCTCCTGGGAGCGACCCATTCTCTCACAAATGTTTGTAAAAGCAGTCTGCATGCTTAGGTGCTGATTTTATACACCTGTGGACATGGAAGTGACTGGAACACCTGATTCTGATTATTTGTATGGGTGAGCAAATACTTTTGGCAATATAAAAGATAAGACTGAAACCAACTAAGTGCAGTGTTCCTGACACCCACCTAGTTTTAAGATGCTCAGTTAAAGTTGCATGATCGACTGTACCAAAGCTGCACAGAGTTCTTAGTGTTAAAATTGAGCTTTCCCCTATATCTGCCGCTAAAAAATGTTATTGGTCATCTTGAGGACAGCCATCTCAGTGCTGAGATCTGCTCTAAAACCAGACTGAAATTTGCCAAAGTGTTACCATAAAAAGACATAAGCTGTTTTGAAAATAAAAGTTTTCAAATTGGTTTCTTTTAAAGGGGTTGGACCCCAGCATGTTTTAAAGGCAGAGGGAAAGGAACTTTAAAAAAAATGATGATATGCAGGGTCCAATTTTGTTGAAAACCACTTTGAGAAATCTGGTGGAAATAAATGTAAATAAAACTCTGGAAATAGAATGATTTGCTCAAATCAATTTAGATTAAATTGTATCTTTCACTGCCTTCTGGTAGGTTTTCCGTGAATCTCTCCAGATGCCATGGAAAACCCCCAAACCAGTGTTCTTCCAATTTCATTGATTTCTTTGAAATTGTTTCCTTAATTCATGAGTGTAGTCTGTAAGCCAGGGATTTTTTTTTTTATTTGATCTTTTCTTTTAAAGGAGCAACAAAGTCCAGGATGGGTTTAAGAGCAGTTAAAATAAGACTTCAGACTGAAGGCAAACAAAGTAGCCGACACACAAAGCTCAACATATTTGTTAACAGACCATTTTAAAAATCCTTCATAAAACAGGAGTATTATTAGTAAAAGAAGGCAGGGATAAAACACAGAAAATAAAAGCGGTTTGTGATCTGACACACAGATATAAGTTTTAAACGTATCCGGGTAAAGATTAGTAAATAAAACCAAATCCAGACAATGAGTGGGTTGGTTCCTGTTTTACCTGGGTTAAAACAAAACGAAAAAAATAGATTAAAAGATTGAGAGTCTAGAGTTTCATTAAATGCACAGACAGGTATTGTGAGGGACAACAGACATGTACATTTGAGTAATCTAAAATAAGAATTCTGTTTTACTGAGATAATAAATGGAATAAAAAATCTGAGAATTCTTGTTCTGTGTTTGACTAAAATTAAAACAGGCTCTC
This sequence comes from Scarus forsteni, assembly GCA_036419115.1. Lineage (NCBI taxonomy): Eukaryota > Metazoa > Chordata > Actinopteri > Labriformes > Labridae > Scarus > Scarus forsteni. The sequence continues at coordinate 1,472,772 of JAZDUH010000113.1, forward strand.
CAGATAAATGCAAGGTGCTCAGAAAACTGAAAAAATGCTAACATTGACCAGGGTGTAATTACATTTAAAACCTTCTTGTAAATGACAGACAACCTAACTTAGTGCTGACATGCAGAATAGTTTTAGCAACAGAGGGAGGGGGAAAGCTAATGGGGGCAGTAGCACTGGGGAAAAAAATTGGTAATGGAGCTGAATCATTTGATGTACCTGGTTTTGAAGTCTCTGGTGATTAATGTGGTGGGGGGAAGGAAAGGACGAGGACCCAAAGGTGTGCTCTGTCTATGCTGACAATGGTAGCAGTTGATGGTGGGCGGGTCGATGCAGCTGGACCAGGTGGAGTCGGGGTAGTGGATGCCCCAGAGATGGCCTCTTTTAGCACCCTGCTGCTTAGCACTGGCCACCCACTGAGCAGATGCAGCAGGAAGCTGGTTCCACTGGAATCAGGTCCATTGGGGAAGGAGCAATCAGTGCCACAGGATGAGGTTGACTTGAGCTTCATCCCTCAGGACCAAGTAGTGGTTGGGGAGGGAGAGCTGTGGTGGTGAAGGAGCTCTCCAAGAAGCCACATTTGTCCTCTGACTTTATCTGAGGCTACAGTGTAGAGCTGAGAGCAGGGTTTGCCGAAAGGGGCCCCACTTCCATGCCAGCATCAGGATCATCCAGTGGCCTTAGACCCTTATTGTTTGGATTTGCAGAAGGGGAAGTGGAGTGGCAGTCTGCAGCTTCTGTGCCTGTGAGAGAAATTGAGTTCTTAGGTTCCAAATCAGACACCCTTGATGTCCTGTCAGTGAAAATGCCAAACGGGGTCATTGGCTATGGGCAACTATGGCAGAGGCCAACTTGCAACAGGTATTTTCACCATCATTTACTGAAGAGAGAGCAACTCTGGCTTTGGTTTTAACAAATCCAGATGACATGTCTTCTATTCAAGACATTTGCATTAACACTTTCATGATTGCTCGTTGTGCAAATAAAGCATTCAATCTGGAATAGTAAACAACAGAAATGCGCAAAATCAAGTGATTGTGGATTTGTGTAACACACAGAACAGATACACAGATACACAGTGGTTTGGCACTTGAAGGAATACTCCGACGATTTTGGACCCACGCCCTTTCCCTATCACTGACAAATTGAGACAAGCTCAAAAATACCTTTTTTGTGTCTCTGCGTCCAGTTGCTGGCTCCCAGCTGTTAGCATCGTAGTTAGCTTAGCTCAATCGCTGCAGGTCAATAGAAGTCAGAGCCGGACTGCCGAAAGTGGACAAAATACTCCTTACAGTGGTCCAGGGGATGGCATATTAGCATGTGAAGTAAATCTGAATGGTTATAAAGCATTTTAAAAGACGAAAGGATATACCGGCGTCAGCAGTAGCACCCAGAAGAAGAAGCAGGAGCATATAAAAGTGCGCCCGGTGAGTTTTGTAAACCAGTGACTTTTTTGGTGAAAGGAAAAACATCATTCCTGTGTCAGTAAACTCTCGTTCAACTTCCTCATCCATCACGGCTCTTGCAGCTGTTGCGAGGCTACATAAACATGGTTACATCCGAGGGTCGCCTTCTTCCGGCTGCTACTGCTGTTCCGTGGAGCACTGCGCATGGGCAGGTCTGTGTGTATCAAAACGTTATTTTAACGGGTTGAAAAGAAAACACGTCTTTTAAAATGTTTTATAACCATTCGGATTTACTTCACAATACGCCATCCCCTGGACCACTGTAAGGAGTATTTTGTCCACTTTCGGCAGTCCGGCTCTGACTCCTATTGACCTGCAGCGATTGAGCTAAGCTAACTACGATGCTAACAGCTGGGAGCCAGCCACTGGACGCAGAGACACAAAAAAGGTATTTTTGAGCTTGTCTCAATTTGTCAATGATAGGCAAAGGGCGTGGGTCCAAAATCGTCGGAGTATTCCTTTAAGCAAAAAGGACATGGCAAGGTGCACCTGTAAATGTATTTGGACCAAGAAATAGAGTTAAAACAAAAACAATTAGTACTCAGTCATTAAGAGGCCTGGCCGAGAGTGAAAAGCTTGGTAGGTGTGTGTGCATCAGATTATACATGGGTGTGTATGTTGCCACTGTCTGCAATCATTGATGATGCCACTGTGTCACATCAACAATACCCCTTGTTCATGTCTACACTTCCCATTCCCACTGTTAAACAACCTGAGAGAAGCCCTGCTTTGCCCTCAGGCAGTTTGACAGAACATCCTTGGGCCCTACCAAGTGTCTCTTCCCAAACTCCTCCTGCATTTGGTCTTGTGCCTCTGCAACAGCTGGAACTACAACTTATTGAGCCACCTGGTACCTGTCAGCTGCCTTCAGTAACTCTTGGCCTAGCCAAGCCTGAAAGGTGTCTTTCTTCAGCCTCTGGTCCATATTGCTTCACTGCAATTCTAAGAAAATCATATGGCTCTGGCCTCAGCTGTTACCTATGCCGAGGCATAATGATATACTGTATTAGGAAAAAGCATAGCTCGCATGAACGGCCTCTATAACACATCTGATTCGTGAATAACAGTCATATTTGCTGGATCAAATGTGACACCTTTCAGAGCATCACTTCTATAAACCTTACAGCAACACTGTTGTGTATTATTGTGAGCACTGAGTTGCAAGTAATAAATTTAATTATGAGGACATAGAGAAAATCACTAAGCCTATTCACATGATTACTCATCAGGCCTTCTTTACTAGTTCGATGATACGTGATGTGTCTCTGATTTTTCTCTTATAGTGTGTGTGAGGTGTGTTTTCACACCCCGCTCTGGTCCAAGAAGAAAAACACAGTGTGTGTTAATCATGCACTTTATCCTCACATTCACTCAGTGTATGTATTTACCCAGGGGACTGGTGTCTTTTCTCCGCCTCCCATATAATAATAACTGCAGCCCGTCTCAGATAAAGCACAGCATCTGTGAAACAGCAGGGTGACTGAGCACACAACACAGACTACCATTACAAACGGACCACTGCACACCGGGCCCTATCTCGTACACCTGGGTGACCAGATAAGCCTGAGAATAAGGCAGGGTGGGTGGATGGGAGGGGGGGGGTGGTGTTTCTTAGGGGTTGACTAACCCATCAACCAGCGAAAAATCCAGGCAGGGTTCAGTGATTTATAGTGGTGGACGTGGGAATGACTCAAAGCAGGATATGTTTTCACAATAGAGACAGGGGATAACAGACACCAGGAACAATAGTTATTTACTCGTGTTTCATATTTTCATTATCAGGATGTAATCGTCCTTTACTGATAACTCTCCTGTCTTTCAAGGGTCAATAAGCCCACAGAGGCAGTGATGGAGAGGAAATGAGATGAAACCACAAGAGGGGATTGGTAAAACGCACAGGTAATCCTCTACCCTCTTTATCCTCTTACAAACTCCAGGTTTGCACTTCTGCCTTGTGCTTTATGCTGCTCTGTGTTTGTGGAAAACAATTTGGATTGAACATCAACTGTGAAATAAACCAAATGTCATAAAAACATTACAAGAGAGAGAGATTATATGAAATGGGGAAATAATGGACAGCTAAATTCTGATAATAGTTTAGGATCAATTCAGGTTATACAAAGTATTCGACATCTTTAACTCGAGACTCGACAAGACTCGAGTCACAATTTTGATGACTTTGGATTCGACTTGACAATATCATCAATGACTTGCAACTCAACTTGGACTATGACATCAATGACTCGGGACTTGACTCTGACTTCAGTCTGATGACTTGAAAATACTTGAAATTTTCAGTAAGACTGTTGAATAAAATGTGCTCCCATTCAAAGTATTCCACTAAGTGACTGATTTTTGTCATTTCCAGCAAGACAATATGTTTTCCCACAGGATCCGCTCCATTGAATGCATCTATTAACATCCACTCAGGGTTTAGAAGAATAAACAAAGAGGGTGTAGATTACACAGTTACTTCCCTGAGCGCAAGACTGCAGGAGTGTAGGAACAACCCAGAGATGCAGAACCATGCTACCGAGGATAATTTCATTTGCATTTACAAACTACGATGTCATAAATAAAAAACGAATTGCAGTTTGCAAAACCTGCAGCATTAGAATAACAGACGGAGAGGCGATGACGTCGAACTTTGTTCGGCACCTGAAGCTGCACAAAGAAAGGTGAGTTGGTCTGGTACCTGTTGTGAGATCCTTTTGGGTAATTTTAGCTTAGCATCTGTTATATGCAACAATGGTATATGTTCGCTCAGAAACTCGCCGTGGCTAAAAACTGAGACTGTCGTTAGCTGGAAATAATTGTAAAGTTAAGGCCCAGGGTGACCAAGTGTCCTGTTTTCCCATGACATGTCCTGTTTTCATGTCCTGCCCTGACTGTCCTGGTTGTTTTTTATAAAGTGACGAAACTGTCCTGGTTATTTATTTATTTTTTTTATTTGGTCAACGGTGCTTATGACTTGGAAGGACTTGAAAATTTTAAGCCTATGACTTCAGACTTGACTTGACTTGTCTTGACTTTACTAGAGACTCGACTTGGACTTGCACGTCTTTACTTGAGACTTGACTTGAGACTTGGAATGAAAGACTTGAGACTTACTTGAGACTTGCAAAACAGTGAATTTCTCCCACCTCTGCTGGTTATGCCTAAGTCACACATTCCCGTTTCTCATAGCGACTGTGCACGACTGTACACGATTGAGGAGGCTGGTGTGATCGCTATGATACGGGATTAAATTACTGTCTCACCCCTGGTGACACCCCATAAATACACCGTCAGTGGCGCTGCTACAGCACTTCAGGGGGCGTTTGTCCCGCTCCAGTTAGGTTAATACAGCGATATGAGGAGGATTCCATCCCGCTGGCAGGACGTCAGCCCCGCTCGAGCTCAGTTCGTGTCACGTAAGCCCCGACTGAGCCCCGTCGCTTGCGCCGTCTTGAACGGGACACAGTCGGGGCTCAAGCGGATACATCCTTGTCAGTCGTCCTCATAAAGCTCTCAGGATTGAGCCACGATTGGGCCACGATCAGCTCGCCTTAGGACTGCATTAGGCTTCCATCCCGCTATACCGAGAGCGGCGATTCTCTTCTTCTTCTACGTTCCCCTCCGTTCATCCATGACTATACAGCGCTGATCCAGACCAAGTAGCGCATGCACCACGACCAAAGCACGCTTTATCAGGATTATGACAATCATGCACAATCGCCATGAGAAACGGGAATGTGTGACTGGGGCTTTAGGAAACTATTGTTAGGTATTGCCCACATGAAGACCTTTTATTAACTCTGCCACAGAGTTTATGTCTTTGCCTGTTTTTGTTTGTATGTTTATTTTAAAAATTGCATAAACAACTGAACAGATTTTTCTGAAATTTTCAGGAGATGTTGGCAATGGTCCAACTTATTAGTGGTTAGATTTTGGTGGTGATCTGGAGTGATATGTGGGTCCAGGCAGATTTTCAAGGATTTGTCAAAATAAGGCAGTTTTCAAAGTTTCGCTGATAATAGTTTGGAATAGATTTGGATGGCATTTTCAGGGAAGGCTGATCACGGCAAGAGGGACAAGTGATAACCACCATCGGTGAACAATCGTTTTCCCTCAGTTATACTAAAACTAATAATGATAAGTGCTGAGGTAGGTTTTCAGAGTTGAGAAATCATATAATCAGGGTTACTTCATTATGGAACATTGCTTTGTGCTCTCTGCTATCTGGTTTTGATAATTTTAACACTAAAATCACAAATAAGTGAAGTTTACTCACAGCTGTTTGTCAGTTGTGTGTAACCTTGGATTAATACTATTCATCTCTGTGGGACAAAAAAGTGTTATCTTTAGTACCTGAAATGTTAATGATTATTCTTGCATAAATGTAAATGTAAATGTAAATGTTCTTTATTTATACAGCCCTTTACAACAACCCTTTCGGTGAACCAAAGTGCTTTACAATAGGTACAAAAAAGGCAATAAATAAAAACAATTAAAAATAAATAAAAACAATAACAGCAATAAAAACAATAAAAGCAATGGAAAGAATAAAAGCAATAAGAGCAATAAAATACAACAAAATAAAGTAAAACAGAGTGAAAGTAAAAGTATCACCACACTACTGGGTATTAAAAGCCATCCTAAATAAATACGTCTTCAGTCTAGATTTGAAAAGGCCCAGGTCAGAAATGAGACGCATTTCAGTAGGGAGCTTATTCCAAAGCCTGGGAGCAGCGATGGAAAAGGCTCGATCACCCCAGTGTTTGTATTTTGACCTGGGCACTTCCAGCACAAGTTGGTTTGATGACCTCAGCGCTCTACCAGGCTCCCGAACAGTTAAAAGCTCAGTTAAGTACACTGGGGCGAGACCATGAAGAGCTTTAAAAACAAACTTTAAAATTTTAAAATCAATCCTGTACTGGACGGGAAGCCAGTGAAGAGATTTAAGAACAGGAGTGATGTGCTCTTGTTTGTTAGTGCTAGTTAAAAGACGGGCCGCAGCGTTTTGCACAAGCTGGAGGCGACCAAGAGAAGCCTGGGAGACACCGACATAAAGAGCATTACAATAATCCAGTGTAGAACTTATAAGAGCATGGATGGCCATTTCAAGGTTGTGGTGACTTAAAAACGTTTTTGCTTTGCCCAGGAGACGGAGCTGGAAAAAACTGGTTTGGACAACACTGTTTATTTGTTTGTCGAATTTAAGTTCTTAAGCAAAGAACTCTGCGCACTTTGGCTGTTTGGCTTCACTGGCAGATAAATTTGCAGATCATCTGCATAACAGTGAAAGGAGAGGTTGTTCCTTGCTATAATTGACCCAAGAGGCAACATATATAAAGAAAAAAGAATAGGGCCAAGAATAGACCCCTGTGGGACCCCACAGGAGAGAGGAGCACTTGAGGACGACAAGTCACCAACCATAACAGAGAAGGTTCTGCCAGATAAGTAGGATCTAAACCACTCCAGTGCTGTACCACGAATGCCAACATAATCACATAGACGTGACAGGAGGACTGAATGGTCCACCGTGTCAAAGGCAGCTGAGAGGTCAAGCAACACCAGCACAACCGGAGATTTGGTATCCACTGCGCGAGCTATATCATTGTGAACTTTTAACAGTGCAGACTCAGTGCTGTGACGAGACCTAAATCCAGACTGGAACTTCTCAAGGATTGAATTGTTTCCCAGAAATGACTGTAATTGATTAAAAAATTACTAAATCCACATTTTAAAATGGTTACTGAAGCTTTACCTGAAGAGGTTTACATGCATGTTAACTCCTGAAATCCCAAAGACATTCTCTGTGATTTTCATTTGCCTGGATTCATTTTTGTAATACTAAAAATACACTTTACTATACCCTTTTAAAAGCACAGTAAAGTTCAGGACACCCTTTTGAGGGCAACCAGGTCTATGAGAATATCGCTGTTGCAATGATGCTGGATTTTTGTACTAAAGGTTGTATGATCATGGAGACAAAATATACAATTTAAACAGAATTTGGATGTTACAGAACTTCATAAAATTGCTTGCAGATCAATGGTTATAAACTTTTTTACTCTTTAAGAATTCCATTATAACTGGGCTTCATTTTTTAGGGCAAAAAATGAAAACATGCAAAGCTGTTTGCAGCAAAACCTTTTGTACATGCTACCTTGTTTCTACAGTCTTTTATTATCTCTAAACAGCCATTGGTGCCAATCTTGGTTTCAGTCTCAAATGAGACAGAGCCACATCACATAACTCACTTTAACTTTTACAAAGTGTGGGATGATGATCCAATCTTCAGAATGGTCAAACTAACAGGAGGTGGTCTCTTTTTTGACCGTCATGACTGCTTTATTTTATCACAAAAGTGTTACTCAAAATAATTCTTAATCATGTAATCCTCAAAATCTCTTTACATAATAGCTAAATTAAAATGTTTTGGAAGGGTTATATTTGATCCGTAGTCTATATGGACAAATTAATAGATTAATTGTTGTAAAGTTCCAAACTGTGCGTTAAAAATATAGATAGTGCCTCTCGGAGGCACTAATGAGCCTGTGGGGCTGGGTAGTCGATGTGCTCTGTAGGTCAGTCTGTGCAGCCTTGAGCAGAGGCACAGAGGGCAGCCCATTGAAGTCCTGATTGAAGCATTCTGGTTAGTCACTTTGCTGCCCAGGAGATGCATGCAGACTTCCTGGGGCACTGCCACCAATTACCACAGTTGGTAAAGCTGCTAAAAGGTTAGAACACCTTGCTTCTGGAGCTTATACCATTCATCAGTAGTGCTCCTATATGACCTGACATAAAAAAAAAATGAAGTTGAGATGGTGACACCCTCCATTTACAACATAATTTTGTCATAAAGTATAGCCTTAACCTCAACATGGACACAAAAGGGTACAAAAAATCAGTAAAGGCTTAACAGGCTTTAGGAATTCTCAATGCCTTTCAGATTTTTAAAAAAGGCTTTAAGAGTCTCTGCACCATGGTTATACTAGTTTTAGATTTTTCATCCATTTTTTTTTTTGCTATTCAGTTTTGCCTTTTTGTTTTCAGTTTCAGATCAGTTTTGATTTAGATTTTATCCATTTCATCCATTTTTTTATTTAGTGTTTTCATTTTGATTCAATTTCAGTTTAGTTTTGATTTATTTTTCATAGGGCACATCAGGTTAGCGTGTGTGCTACACAGTAAGAAGTTTGATGATTCAACTCCCTGTGTCCTTCAGTTTTCATATTCTCCATGTCTCTGCTTAGGTTTCCTTCTGGCACTTTGGTTAACTTCAACAGATCCAAAACAATCTAAATGGATTGATTGGTAACTCTACACTGCCTTTGCATATGGGTGCAAAGGGGAAAGGTTGTCTATCTCTCTACATCAGTGATAGGCAACTTGTGGCCCGAGGCCAAATCCGGCCCCCCTTAGCTTTGTACATGGCCCTTGTATGATAATCAAATTCAGAAAAATATCCAGGGCACAGGTTTTGTTGTGGTTTCAAAGGTGTCTTTCTGCTGTTAAATCCCCAAATTCCTGATGAATTCCCACAAAATATCTTTGATTGAAACTGTTTTTTCAAGCATGACTCTGTATTATTATTTGTTTTTACATAAAGTCACCTGTGATCTGAAATTTAAACAGAAAACAAGGACACTGGAGCCAAACTGGAAAATATGAAAGTCCATAACAGAAGAAGCTAGAGTTTCTCCTTGTAGGTTGCAGAAGTATTTGTGATAGGGACTGATCCTACTTTTAAAGGTTAAGGAATGCAAACAGTTCTGAGGAAATCAAACTGTGTTACTCACAATACTTAATTAGATTTATTTTAGAGTCCGACCCCAATAACTTACAGTAAGAAACTGGCCCTTGGATAAATGTAGTTGATGGCCCCTGCGCTATATGATCATGTGGATAGCTGAGAGCCTGTTCAGAGTGTACACCGCCTCTTGCCCAAATTCAGCTGGGGTAGGCATCAGGCCCCTGCAACCATGAAAAGCACAAGTTGTATGGATAATGGATGGGCGAATGATTTTTCTTGATAATGATACTTGTTTAAATTAAGGTTTAATTTCCAAAACTGCTTGCTTTTAGTCGAGTTTTAATTCATTTTGATGCTTTGTAGTTAAGGATATGCCTACATTCTAGTGCCTAGGATTCAGTGTCAAAACTATTTTGTAATAACTATTTTAATGCTAGAACTCCATTAAATATCAGATATGTTGTTGAAAGAGTAGATATGTCTTTGACATTTATGCATGTACACAACCTTCATGTCCTCTTCATAAACTATAAACCAGTGCTCCAGGGACACCCTTTAAAATCTGCAGATACGCCCCAGCTCATCAAAGTAGTGCATTTGCATTTATAGTCACCCCATACTCACTCAGCATCTGCTAGATCTATACTGGATACTGTTGATGAGACACAGAGGGTTGTGAACATGAACTATGCAGATACCCAGAAAGGCTTTAAAGTCAGACAACCTCTCAAACATTTTTTGCACATCTTTTTTTTTAACTATTCCAGTCAGTGCATCATCTTCCCCTAGCTAGACCAGCTCTCTCTCTTCCTTCTTGCTATCTATCATCTCATATTAATCCATACAGGCCCTGAAAAAAAGGACAATTTCTTCTTAAAAATAATACTTATCTAGGGAAAAATAAACAAGAACATGGCAGTAATAAATACAGCACATTTTACGTGTGTGTGTATACATATATGGGCTACTTTCAGTCAGCAGGTGAATTAAAGCTGTTGTTGTAGATTTATTTATCTTTTTAGAGAAATATCTCCAATAAATATCTGAGGAGAACTCAAAAGAATATAAACTTGTTAAGCCAAAGCAGTGGTGATTTCTCAATTGAATAAGCTCATCCTAATTCAAAATCAATGTGCCTGAGGCAGTAAAAGACATGCAACAGGCATACATTCTGCTTTCAAAGATTTATTTTTATATGTTAGTCGGTTAACAAAAAGTGTTTTTTTTTTTTTTTTCCCATTATTTTGTTAGTTTCAGTGACGTATAAAGTTGCATAGCAAACCTAGCCATCTGTACAGGTATCTGCTCACTTTTTGCTTCAAGTCTGCCTTCCTTATCATGGGAACTTCATAGATAGGCAGAGGCCAGAGGATTTCTTGAGAGGATCCCATGCTCATATACCCATGCCTTAAATCTACTAGGGAGTCCAGACTTGTAAGACTTTGCCCCACCGGCAACAATTGTTGCCGAAGTATATCACTGTCATTTTCTAGTCACAACAAAAAATGTCAGCAGTAGTAATGCAACTTTTTGCACTTATGTGTTAGTAGACAACTTGGATAAAGATTTTGGTTCATAAAATATAGTTTTCAAGTAGTCCCTGTCACATGACATCGTCTGCTTCCTGCTCCTTCTGGTGGAAGACATGGAGGATGCAAATTGTCCTGGAAAGAGGTCATTTTCATAAATTTCTAATGCTTTCCCCCAAAACATATTTATGATTATTTGTGTCTGTCTGATGACCGTATGTGTTTTTTTCAAGTGTATTAATAAAAAAACAAACATGTTGCATGGAATAAAATTTAAATAAGGATATTTTTTATCCCAGGCACCACTACTTCAGTTGTGTTATGTGTTCCCTGGAAGTAGAATCTAGAGAACATTCATGTATAGGGTTTAAAATGAAAGATGTTGCCTTAGCTTTCAGTGAAAGCCCTAAGAATTCCTCATTATTGTGAGGTAAAGGAACACATTTTTCATCTCTTTCAAAAGAAAAATCTTGGCAGATGCCATTTCTCAGAGCTTCTGTAATCATTGCTTTGGATTTAATAAAAAACGAGAAATAAATCAGTTAGACATGGGTATTTTCATACATCCGCCAAGCAGCAGAGATCTTTTCAGTATGAGTCTGAAAGATTATATAGCCTGTCATGGACATCTGTCATGTGATATTCTCCTGGCTGCATGAGACTGGATAAATAGCTCTATCTCCATTAAAGAGGTGAGGCAGATTTAAAAATTTGTCAGCTGTCAACGCCAATGCTACTTTATTTCCATTCCATATGAAGAATGCAAAAAGAGGTGGTGCTCTAGGAACTTCACCGTGTCAGATCCACCCAGCCTGCTCGATTTCCATGTCTGGCCCAAACACAAGAACAAAGTAACAGTAGTGCCAGTAATATAAGAGGTCAGACTATTAATTGCTTACATTTTCCTCTGAAATACATGAAATACCAGAAAAACACTTTGAGAGCACAGACCTCTGTCAAGCAGCTCATGTCCACTCATAAATTGTGATTTTCACCCCACATTATAGTCCTATATTTATTTTACAAGCACATTGTGGAATGAAAAATAGCAATCTGCAAGAAGTGTGATTGTTGTTGACATAAATATCAACAAATTGAGTGACCAAGTCAGTATTAGGTCCTGTAATGCCGAAGTCACATATTCCGGTTTCTCATGGCGATTGTGCATGACTGTACACAATTGAGGAGGCTGGTGTGATCGCTATGATACGGGATGAAATGACTGCCTCACCCCTGGACACACCCCATAAATACACCGTCAGTAGCGCTTCTAAAGCGCTTCGGGGGTGTTCATCCGGCTCTAGCTAGGTTCATACAGCAATATGACGAGGACTCCTTGTTTTTTCATCCCGCTGACACAGCGTCAGCCCCGCTCGAGCTCAGTCTGTGTCACTAAGCCCCAACTGAACCCCGTCGCTTGCGCTGTCTTGAATGGGACACAGTTGGGGCACAAACGGATACATCCTTGTCAGTCGTCCTCATAAAGCTTTCAGGAGCTCCGCACATGCCACGCTAATACCGTTAGCTTTAGGACTGCATTAGGCTTCCATCCCGCTATACTGAGAGTGGTGATACTCCACAACGGTTTTGAACAGTTCAAAACTGTCGGGACCCTTCCATGTTCCCGCCGTTCACCCACAACCATACAAGGCTGATCCAGACCAAGTAGCGCATGCACCACAACCAACGCACGTTTTCTCAGGATTATGACAATCGTGCACAATCGCCATGAGAAACGGGAATGTGTGACTGGGGCTTTACTTATGGACTGAACCAATGTGCTGCTGCTTGTACAAATGATGGCGGCACAGTGGGAGATGTCGCCAGCCTTTGGGTCGGCACAAGGCCACAACACTTCTGTGGGTGGCACTTTTCACTCTATGTGGACTTTGGAGGTTGATTTTTACACTCACACACACTGTCTTCTGCAGTACGGACTATTTCCATATTGACATTATTAACATTTTTTTTCAAGTGAATAAACAGCACATTTGGAGGGACTTATTTTTGCATTATCTTGCTAACAAACAAACAAAGCGCCAGACTCCAGCGAAAACATAACCTCCTTGGTGGAGGTAATAAATGTCACTTTATTTGCGTCACTTGCAATGACTAGGGCCAAGGTCCATCCATGTGTAGGCCTGTGCCATTATATTTAAAAGACACCAAGATTTAAGTCCTTCAGGCTTTGAATAAATGTCCACTCTGACTCAAGGATCAGCTCCTCTCAGTTTTGAGACCATAGTTAAGGCCAGTGAGCTGTGACCCCTCGCGTTCATCTCATGATTGGAGCAGAATATTTTCAAAGTCTTTGTATGATATGTTTTTTTTAACCCAGCAAAAACTCCTCCATGACTTAGACAAGCCTCCTCACTCTCCATTTTAAAACTCGCCTTATAACCCATTTTTATTCCTTGGCTTTCAACACTGCATGAGACTCTGCTCCTTTTTTTAAGTGATTTTATGGTTTGCTCTTAGTTTTTTGATTTTACTTTTTAAACAATAAAACAATTATTTTAGAGTTTATACTTGTTTTATTTTATCCATTGTTTTAATTGTTTTGATGTCTGTGTTGTTTTGCCTATGTATGAACAGCACTTTCAGTTGCCTGTGGTTATCTTTAAAGTGAATGAATGAATGAATGCTTTATTCGGTTTAAAAACAAAACAATAAAATCATTGTTTATACAAAAAAAAAGAAAACCGAAAAAGGGATAGACTGAAGCCTCAAGGCTTATTTTAGTCTGCCCTGTTCCACCATAGGAATAACTGAATAATACACAGTAGGCCTAAACATCAGTACTTGTACATTATTTCAAAACACATAATGGCTTGAACTGAAAAATCAAATTCAATTAAACTGAATTGTAACCTTTGATAATTTTAGATTTTAAAGTCTTCTTAAAGACAAATATAGAATTACACATCTTTATTTCATTGTTAAGTTAATCCCATAACTTCAACCCCAAACTGACACACATCTGTCTTTGAGATTAGTTCTGACTTTGTGAGTTTCAAACATTAGCAACCCCCTTAAGTTACAAACGCCCTGCCTTAACTTAAATATTTTTTTAATTAAAACAGGAATTGTGTTATTTACTACTTGAAACATAATTTCGAGTGCTTTTAAATATACAATGTCCATAAATTTTAATGTATGTGATCTTATAAAAAGCTGATTTGTAGGCTCACGGTACCCAACTTCATTTATAAACCTAATAGCTCTTTTCTGTAGTTTAATTATTGGATCTAGGTGAGTATAAAGTGCTTTATCATTAAAGATGAGTTGAGTTGAGACTTTGGGATTCATTGATTACCACTTTGTAGTCGAGGTCACTCCATCTCATGGCTTTCCCATGTTGGTGAAAAGTAGAATTTAATAACGTGGAGATAAATTATTGTTGTTTTATTCTCAGATATCTTCTGACTTAAAGATGAACTGTTTACATTTAGGAGCTTGCAGATGGAAGGTGCAGATTATGGGTCTCATATTCACCCCTGGTTTGTAAACACAACTACACCAGAACAAAAAAAAAATTACCTTGATTAAAGGGACTGTGAGGAGTTTCCAAGTAATTACAAAAAAGTCTCACTTTTAGATATATGCCTGATCGAAATACACACTTTAAGATGAGTTTTATAGCATCAAAATAGGTTATCTATAAATGCTATTCCTTAGCTTTGTGGTCTGGTCGGACAGGACTGGACTGGCCTGGATACTCAACTTCGGGAACAAGACAATTAAAACTAGAACAAATTTATATTATTTGGACACGTCTGAGAGCACCGGGCTGTAAATAGCAGCTGGCTACAAAACTACGATACTAAGTTTTCCAAAAATTGCTTGTTGTCACACATCAAAAACTACCGCTACGTAACTAGAAAGAGATACGTTGCCTCGTCTCTTTGCATCCAAACACACGCTTTGGCTTGGGTCACGTTTTTTGGTGCGTTCCAGTTGTAGTCAGAAGTAGGAATTTCCAGGTTCCGAGTAGGAAACTGCAACTGGAACGTCCCCCAAAGTCGCAATTTCCTACTGGGAACTCAGTGAAACCTTGCCACCCCCGAGCTAACAGCAGCTAACAATAGCCTGGTAGATCGGCATGTTTTTTTCCAACTTCAACTGGAATGCCGATAAGTCGGAGATGATGTCACTCCCAGTTCCGAGGTTATGTCACCGCTAATAGATTCTCCTCATATCACCTTTAAATATAAAATATAAAAATAAATGAATATTTATTTATAAATAATACATAGTAACTGGATGCCCTGTCCTCTGGGCTAAAGAAGAAAAGGACCATTCAGATTGTTATGAGCGTAAAGTTCAAGATCTGGAAATGGGTTTGTGTTTAGTTGTAAACATGATATTCAAATACTTTTATCAGAACTTCTTCAAACTCCAAAATTCGAAACAAGATAAAGTTATTTGATTTGTACAATTTCAAGGTCACAGTGATTTTGTCTCACAAAAAGCACTTGCACCCTTTAAGAGACAAAATGTCTACCTAAACACACACCTAGCCCTTCATTTTAACTAAACACTGTTCTTTCACTCTTCACTCCTTCTGGGGTTAAAGAAAATTCTAGACAGTAGCTCTGATATTGACCTTGTTATGAGGTGATGATTTTTGCCTGTCCTCCAACAAGAGAACATATTGAAGTCAAAGGAATACAGAAGATTAGAAACAAGATGCTTACCTTTCAAGACAAATGATTTCTACACATTTTAAGATAAATTAATGTCAGTTAAAACTTCCAAATCACAACCATTTGAAAGATTTCCAAGCGTGTCTGTAAGCTTTGCCAGCAGGAAGCTTCATTTTAAGCAAAACCCTTGAGAAACAAATACCTGTCAATTGACACCTATCAGTGGTACCTGTTGGCAGCTTATTCCAGCTCCCCTGTCGGATTAAAATTTCTGCATGCCTCTCATATCTCATCAATGATTAACCATGACCCGATTCACTTGTTCAGCTCCTTTATCTTGGAAAGGCAACAATGCACACTGGGAGAGGCAGCTAGTGTGAGTCTGTGAATTATGTACAGTAAGTGAGTTGAAGTAAACTACTAAAGGAGATTGAAGTCAAGCGCTGCTGACTGAATGCATGCACTTCTGAGTAAATTAGAAAAATAACAATTCTTTTTTTAAATCCCCTGGTGTTCACATGCTTACCCTGGCTCTTCTTTCTTCCTCTCTCTCTCTCTTTTCCTGCTGACAAAGAGAGAACTAAAAAAGTGCCATCCCTGTTCTCTCTAAGCTTGAACCCAGTGTGCAGGTGGAATATCGAGTTTAGCTTTTATTTTATGTGAGACTTTTTTTCAATGAGATTTGCAGAAGGTGACTTTTATTCCACAGGGAGGAGGGGGGAAAAAAGGGAGGATGCTCTTATGCTCTCACACAGACTGCACCAGTTGGTTGAGTAAGAGAAAATAAAAAAGGAGAGATGGGAATAAAATGGAAAATCTACTGCATTGGGAGCCATTTGCTTAGTAACTGCTATCTTTGTATTTGACTCCTGGACTGCTTACTGGGACGAAAAGCAGGCAGAGGGTATAAAGAAATACAAAGGTGTATTATGGGTTGTAAGTAATGGAGCCATGCACCCAGATATTTCAAGGCTTACTCGCTGTCTTTAATTTCCTCTTCAGAGAATGAAATGACCCGCCGTATTAACCTTGAAGGGGAGAGCGACGATGCTTTTTCTTAAAGGCTAAAAAGAGGGAATAATCATCACTAGATTGCGCAGTCACAGAGGACAGAGCTTTGTGCTGAACTCAGGGTTATTCTTCTTGACTAAAACATCCAGGGATGCTGCAGCCGAGTTTTCCACATCAAGGTGTGCGAGCCCACAGCTAAAGTCTCTCCTTTGTCGTGGCTGATCAAAACCCTCACGTCCGACTTGTCTGACAGAAACGCAGCATCCATTTCTAATGAGTCCAGCGGGGACACCTTCCTGAGAAGGTTGCCTGTGAGTCTGCCCTCGGGGTCATGGCAGGATGGGGCACAGGGATGCTTTAAAATTGTGATTAGCCCCTCGGGTCAAAGAGGGGTTGAGCCACAGTGCTCCTTGAGGTCTGGCTCAATATACTACTCCCATGTGAGTGTCCTGTTCTCCTTCATATCCCCTTTTCACTGGAGTACCATACACTCCTCTCTGAGCTGTGCGTATTGTTTCAAATGTGAAGGAGAAAGCAGAATGCATGAGGCATGTTGCAGTACAGACAAGGGTTTATGGTTACAAGGAAGTTTTGCATGAGTAAGTCTACAATATCATTCTGCTTTCACACTGTTGAGGTCAGATATAATGTTCACCTGCAACCTTTGTTTGAAATGGGAGGCAAAAGTTGGTCACAAAAAATGTGAAGACATCAAAGAGGAAAAACTACAAATTGTTATCCAAACTAAAATTTATAAAATCAAGAACAATTTTAGTTAATCAAAAACTCATCTGCCAAATGTACTTCTTTACAGGCAGAAGGGGCTGATGGATTTTTTCTCCTCTAGTTTAATGTCACCTGGGGAGGGGGGCTGCAGGGGGGATTGCATTAGCTCAGTCAGTGGGGAGTGGAGCAGGGGAGGGAGGGATGCCATATTCCTGGGTAATATTGAGGTGCCCTTGAGCAAGGATGCTCAGGGAGGACTCTTTCAGAGGCAGCTGGCCATCATTTTGACACCTCTCCAATGACATGTGCATGCTTGTATGGTTTGTTTTTCTCGTTTTTCAAAAATACACACTAGTAACCAAAGAAAATTGGCTATTAGCGTATATGCTAATCAGCCTTTGTCCAGCTGTAACACACGCAAGATATTTCCAGTAATTTTACTTTATATGTCTCTCAAGTATGTCCACTTATGGCCCTTTTCCACTAGCATGCCTTGGCCCTACTCGATTTGCAGCGTGTTTCCACTGGCCTGGTACCTCCTAAAACAAGCTAGTTTTAGTACCTGTTCCGCTCTGGTTCCAAGCGAGCTAAGTCGATACTAAAGAGGATGTCACCAACTGCCGGCTACTGATTGGTCAGACAATGTCGTCATCTATGAGTCATGAGCGTGACGGCCTAGCATGCAAGCAGTAGCTACAATTAGCTTACCCTCATACCTTTTCTTTGCAGCTGGATTGCTCTCGTCCTCGGCTTCATTCTGTTGTATAGCTTCCAAAACTCTCCTGTGCTTCTCAAGGGGTATTTCTTCTTACCACCTGCAGCCTTCTTCTGCTTTCCTTTTTTACTCAGTTTGTGACAAAAAATTGTTGTGTCGCGCTCAAAATGATGTCATCGCAGTGCCGCTCAGCTGTTTACAGCGACACTGCACCCCATTGCGCAGGCGCCTGGAGCTAATGGAAAAGCACCACAAGGCGAGTAGAATAGAGCCGGGTGGAGCTGGGTAGAGTCGAGTAGAGTGGAGTTGGGCTAGTGGAAAAGGGCCATTACATATTTCATTTTTCTGCAACGTCCTTCATGCATTCTGCTTCCTCCTTCACATTTGAAACAAGATGAGTAGCTCAAGGAGCAGTGCATGGTACTCCAGTGAAAAGAGGATATGAAGGAGAACAGGACACTCACATTGGAGTAGTATATTGAGACAGACTTATTGTTATGGTCCACTCAGGTTGGCTTAATGGTCCTCCATTTTCCTAAAGTTTCTTTTTCTTCTGTTTGTCACAAGCATACAAGGTGCAGCTGTTGTTAATTTTAGAGAGTACTGGCCAAATAGGTTCCACTGGTAGTGCCCTTTACTGGATAAGGCTGTTCACTGCTCAAATTGCCCAATTGTGCTGTTCAGCTATAATGATATTTTCTAATGTTTATTTAGAGTTCTAGTATGTAGTTTTATCCCCATGATAAAATGAATTTTTGAATATCAGTTATAAGGCAGCGGCCCTTATGTCTGGTATTGATTTTGTGTCTTGTGGGTGGAAGGCAAATGGGAAATTACTTGGAAATTTATAACTAAATTGTGCTGTATAAGGTTTAATACTAAGTTAACTATTAAACACATTCTGCACTTTCTCTTAATTAATTCTACAAAATAGGATTCTCCAATTACTTAGTACATTCAACAGTAACAATAGTATATAAAGAAAACACACAATTGTGATTAAAGTTTGGGTCCAAAGGGTTTTAATCTTTATCAATATAATAACTATTTTATGTTATTAATGCTCATAATATGGTAAAAAACCCAATCTCAAAGCAGCATCTGGACTTCTCTACTTCTCAGTGACGGATCCCTCTGCCTGGTAATACTACACTATGGGCCCAATCTACTGAAGGTTTACGTGCGTAAAAACACGTGCAAAAGTGAAAGCACACGCAAATCTGACCTACTAACAGGGTGCACCGAGGATTGCGTCTTGTCAGATTAGCACGCGTAGTCCATTTAGCATGTTTTCCCTCATGAATATGCAGAGCACATGCAGATTATCAGAATAGGCAAAATACTTGGAGGAGGAAATGCTAATATAATCATTTAGCACCTACAATGTGATTCATCAAACCCCCAAATGATTGTGCACGGTGTTTTTCAATTTGATACGTTTGAAAGCAGGTGCAAAAAAAGGGCACAGTGTTAGGAATGGGATCAGATTAACCGAATATTTACCATCACTGACTGAGTTTTTTGATGAAAAATAGAGAGACTTGGAGCTTCTCTTTCATTTTGATGGACTGAAACCCAAGGGACAATCCAGTGTGCCATGGAGACGCACGCGTGAAGTAAACCCTCTCTGCTTTGCACTCTACATCACGGAGGAGTTCATTTAACCTATGTTGAAAAACAAAAAAAGCCCTTCATAGCCATATTCAGTCTGACTGTGTGACTGCTCTTCACATGAGAACTTATTGATGATGAAACTGTGCAACTATGTGAATGCTGCCACTTAGATTATGTTTCATTGCAATCAGAAAACGAAAATTAAAAATGACGGGTAGAAATGTGGCATGAGGGAAAAGTGACGATCTTGTCCGTCAAAATGACATGCGCTGCAAAAAATTACCACAAGTGTGTTTATTTGACTCCAACTCCATGGCTTCAAACTGAATTTTAATTTATGGCCTCTCTGCTCTCCCAAACTCTCCATGGTGACAGCTGGTAGTACACGCAAAATCCTCTTTAAAGGAAGCTGTCTACACCACTTTTGCGCCTGTTATGAATTGCACACACAGGGATAGTAGATCACCCGCAACATGCCCACTAATTGCACACGCAATTTAGCACCCGTTATTTTGGATCTAAATAGTATAATAATAAGCAGATGCTGCTGTACAGCTCCTTTAAGTTCAGCTTCTCTAATCCTTGTAAATTCTGCAGATGTAACTGCACCAATCTTGAATTTGAGCGTAGGAAATAAACACATAGAACAACAGACAGAGGTAAAGTTATTAGGATTAATTATTGATGATAAAATGTTATGGAATAGTTATATTAATCAGATAGTGATACAGATGGGCAGAGGCATGGCAGTTGTAAGACACTGTAAGAAATGTATGCCAAGCTACATGATCAAACAACTTATTCAGGCACTAGTTCTTTCATATTTAGATTATTGTGCAGTCATCTGGTCAAACACAACACAAAGTAATTTATATAAGCTGCAAGTAGCACAAAAAAAAGCTGCTCGTACAGCTTTAAATTGTTCATATAGAACGAGCAGCACATTAAAGCATAATAAACTAATCTGGTTAGATGTTAAAAGTTAATTACACTATTTACTGGTGTCCTTTATAAAGAACATTATTATGCATAAAATCCCAGAAATGCTCTATAATAAATTAACATTCTTCTCTAATGAACATATGTACTGTGCTAGGCAGGCATCAGAAGGGAGATTTAGGCTGCCTCCGTGCAGGACAAATGTGATAAAAGGTACGGTTCTCTACAGAGCAGTGTTTGCATGAAATTTATTACCAAGCTTTTTAATCTCAGCAGTAACAGAAGTTACTTCAACAAGAAATTAAAGATGTATTTGTTCACATATGGCTTACCTGAAAGATAATAATGTTAACTACATCTCCCTAATAATGTGAATTTTTAGTTGTTGTCCCAAGAGGTAAGGAGAGTTCTGTGGTTTGTCTCTCCTTTTTCTTCTTTTTAAAAACTTCTTGTGTATTGGTTTGCTTTTTGCAATCAAGTGGTGAATAACAGAGCTGCTGTATGAATGGATTGTATGAATGTTATGAGTGTAGTGTATATAGGCATGCTCAAAAGGATGATATTTGTTGTTGAAGGTGTAATATGTGGACACCAGGAAGAATGAATCTATCTATCTATCTATCTATCTATCTATCTATCTATCTATCTATCTATCTATCTATCTATCTATCTATCTACTGATGGAAAATGTGAACATCATTGCTCCTTCAAAACAATACTATTTATCAACTTTTACCTTGGTAAATATGTTTACAAAATCTAAACCAAATCAAAGTTTTAAAACTGACTGTCACACTCTTCACAGATCAATCAATTTCAAGCCACAGTATGACGTAGCAGCTAGACCTTGTTGACCAAATTTTTATCTTACATTAAATTATACCACACAGATGTATCATTTGCCAATATAATATGTGACATGAACATGCAGTCACTTCCTGCTGTCATCACATAGGCATCTGTTCTCAGACTGGAGGTTAAAGTTGGAGTTTTTATGCACTGGGCTTCTTGTGCTTGAGTTTTGTGAGTGGAGAACAATCTTTTTAACTGCAACAATGATTTAATAAATTTAAATGAAATTACCTCAATTTTATGGCATTTTTCAGCAATATTTAAGTGAGATAAATTAATTAGATAAATTATTCACAGACCATAATCAATTAATCTCTCATTTTATTAAATCTCCTGAAGTCAGTACGTTTAATTACTTATATTTTTGTTGTCTAAGAAAATGAAAATAAAAATAATTATTAAAACTTAATGAACTAGAAAAGCACTCGGAGAGCGCAGACCTCCGCCAACGCCACAATCCTCAGCCATATTGTCATTTTGACCATAAATATTACTCCTGCCTTTATTTCATGTCAATATTTAGATTCCTTGACCATGAAAACATAACATTAGCAATTGGATTCATAATGATATCTATTTTAGTTCAGTAGTTATTCACAGAAATCACATTTTTCGTCATTGCGGCCAGACGCTGATCTGGATCAACACCAAAATCGAATCAGTTCTTCCTTTTCCCATGCTGAACATTTCCTGAAAATTTCATCCAAATCCGTCCATAACTTTTTGAGTTGTTTTTTCACAGACGGGCAGACAGACGGAAAGACAGACAGACAGACGGACAAACTCTCCCAAAAACATAACCTCCTTGGTGGAGGTAATTATTGTAACCCAATGCACGTATCCATGGAAGGATATCAGTTACATAAATGTACTAGAAGTTATTTAAGTTTAATTATTTACATTTTTTTGCTTTATCTGTGGTTAATCAGACATAATGAACAATTTGTGATCAACTATGTTCATGATTTAGTGGCTCATGATGACTGAAATTACCTAATGCATGAATGCACTGATGTATGAGAACAGGCTTGGTGCAATAAAATCACTGATATTACATCATGAATGCATGCTAACAATCATGGCTTTTCTATGATCATCCATATTGAAATCAAGTGCTACTTTTCTAGCACTCCTAAAAATCCTCCTGTAGTGACTGTGTT
The DNA here is from genome assembly GCA_036419115.1 of Scarus forsteni. NCBI lineage: Eukaryota > Metazoa > Chordata > Actinopteri > Labriformes > Labridae > Scarus > Scarus forsteni. The sequence goes on from JAZDUH010000113.1 coordinate 1,495,159, forward strand.
GATTGGTATATTCTTTTTACCAGCATCAAATAGGTTGAGGAAACAGGTCACTACAGTTTGATATAACTCTCCAAAATATAAAAATGTTGATTTCCTTGCAGAGTGTCTTCCTTTATTCTTATCACACAGGGCTCAAGATTATGCTTGTAATGAATTCAATTGCTCGTGTTTGTAGTGTTATATAAGTGCTGCATCATTTGATTGAATTGATTTTCAACTGCGGCACAAACAAGATGGAGCATACAGTGTGCAGAAATAGTCAAGGTTCATTGCTGGATTGCAGTGGTCTAAGTACTCAGTAGAAACATAGGGATCTGGGCAGTCAATAAAATAAACCTAATGGACAGCTGATTTTGAGCGACACGGGGGAAATATAAAGCCGGTGCATTCTGACAAGTAGAGGCAATAACACACATCAAACTGTCCTCGTGTGTAGACAGACATGGAGAGCAATGGCTTTACTGTTTCTTTTATGGTCTTACAAAGATGGCAGGTTGTGTCTTTAAGTTGCAGTGCAATTTGTATGTATGAACAAGTACAATGGCAGATGTAATGTCTCATTTAATGCAAATTAGTTTCCATCATTAAGTTTCAAAGGACAACTTTGCTGATACTCTTTTTTTTTGCAAATTGAAGAATAGTTGAGCCTCTGCTAAGGACTATGGATTTTACATTCATTACTTGAGGTTTTGATGCTGGAATGCAATTCCCTTAAAAGCTAGTGTGGATGGTTTCCATAGTTAAGTTTTGAAATAAATGTACAAATGTACCTTTATAAAAGGACAACAAATGAAGCTTAGCGAAAGGTCAGTCAGGAAGACTATCTTCCTGCGCATGCCCTCTAGTCACAATCAATTCCCTGCTATCCTCAAGCTCCACTTCATCTTCCTCCTCATCCAATCACAACCTGCCACCCTCTCCTTCTCAACCAATCAGTCCTTAGCTGTCATATTTAAAAGTGTTCTCTCTCCCTGCAGTCATTCAGCTGTCATTCAGCCGGAAAGTCCGTTCAAGCCACCTCCACCCCTCCACCACCTCATCAGGCCTACTTCCAACAACCTCCAACCTAAGAGTAACACTCGAAGCATCGCTCCTTCTCACCATCACCAGTATCTAGGCTCCGGGGAACTCTTCTATAATGGGAGCTCCTATCCAATCCTCCTGCTCCTGATATGATCTACTTCCTGCGGGGTCTAAGCGCCAAAGTCTATTTCTGTATACAAAAAATTTGATCGCATTGCACATTTGTTCTCCTCTTTCTCTGTCGTCTATCCAGATTGAAATGAAAACAGCACCCTTACCCCAAAGATTACCATTCTTCATATTTAATTGTGACATTTTTGTGGTATTGTATTGGATCAGGTTTCACAACTGCATCAAAGCAGCTCTGAACACACACTAGTCAGAGAAAAAACTTAACAGAGACAACTAGAAAAGCACTCGGAGAGCGCAGACCTCCGCCAGCACCACAGTTCTCCCATATTGTGATTTTTACCATAAATATTAGTCCTACCTTTATTTCATGTAAATATATAGATTCCTAGACCATAAAAAACATACCATTAGCAATTGTATTCATAATGATATCTCTTTTAGTTCAGTAGTTATTCACGAAAATCACATTTTTCGTCATGGCGTATCCAGACGGTGATCCGGATCAACTCCAAAAATGAATCACTTCTTCCTTTTCCCATGCTGAACATTTCCAGAAAATTTCATCAAAATTCATCCATTACTTTTTTAGTTATTTTGTTCACAGACAGACAAACCCTCTCGAAAACATAACCTCCTTGGCGGAGGTAAGTAGAAAAGCACCCCGAGAGCGCAGACCTCCGCCAGCACCACAGTCCTCTCCCATATTGTGATTTTTACCATAAATATTAGTCCTACCTTTATTTCATGTAAATATATAGATTCCTAGACCGTGAAAACATACCATTAACAATTGCATTCATAATGATATCTCTTTTAGTTCAGTAGTTATTCACGAAAATCACATTTTTCGTCATGGCGTATCCAGACGGTGATCCGGATCAACTCCAAAAATGAATCACTTCTTCCTTTTCCCATGCTGAACATTTCCAGAAAATTTCTTCAAAATCCATCCATTACTTTTTTAGTTATTTTGTTCACAGACAGATGGACGAACGGACAGACAGACAGACAAACAAACTCTCCCGAAAACATAACCTCCTTGGCGGAGGTGAATATGGGGAAGCAGGTTAGACAGGCAGAAGCATGACTCCCCTGATGTATATTAGGTTGGTGTCATTTTGACAATCAAAATTAATGACATTTTAATAAAATACTTCATGTTAACTCAGCCATGCAAGGACAGTAGCTGGTCAGTATGTAGTTGTTTGACTTGTATTATAGCCCATTTCTTGTAAAGCTGTGTTTCATGTCAATGCTGCCAGCTGTATGGTTAGAGTGACAATGTTTTGGTTGTTTGACTCACAACAGATGTTCAAGTCATAAAACTCCCAACAAGTACCTTTTGCTTTTGTTACTATTAAACAGAGAATTGCCCAAGTCCCTCCTATCCAAGTCCCAAGCAAGTCTTGAGTCATTTGATCCAAGTCTCAAGTAAGTCCCAAGTTTTTTCTGTTGTGGGCAAGTCGAGTCGAGTCACAGGTTTGTCAAGTCACCATTGTTCCCCAGTCCACCCAAAAAGCACTCAGATTTTTATCTTGAAGAGAGAAACCTTATCTCTACACACATACAACACACGTACTCCCTCTTTACTAATGTTAGCTTTGCTAGCTTCATACTGACCTCAGGCCGGGCTAACGTTTGCAGGTTTCACTTACTTGGCTTCCGGTGTCCTCAGGTGGTGGATAAAGTTTGATGTTGTGCCCTCTTTTTCACTTGTCGAAGCAATGCAGGTTGTGCACTTGGCGTGTCTTTGTTTTCCATCTGATCGAAATTCTTTATATGCAAAGAAAATAACTTTGGGCACAGATGACACAGCGGTTACCAATTTGAAACCCGCGTCCCACGTATCATCACTGTAGCAGAAGCGGGTGTGTGGTAGGAACGTATGTGTGTTGAACTATGTCATGTGCAGGACAATAATAGGTGACGGACAAGTGTACTGTGAATGGAGCATCAATAAAGTGAAGCTAAAAGGAAAGAGCGCCGCATATCTCCTGTCTGGCTCTTCATATAAAGCCTGAGTGTGTGCAATTTTCCGAATCATGTTGTCTAAGGTCAGGTCGAGTCTGGAGACATTTTCTTCCGAGTCCGAGTCAAGTCGAGTCTCGAGTTTTTACCTTCAGAGTCGGAGTCTAGTCGCAAGTCGTCTCATTAGCGGCTCAAGTCGACTCGAGTCTGAGTCTCTATGACTCAAATCCAATTATCTGCTATTAAAGGCATATCTGATGTGTATTGAGGTAACGGCTGAAAGTTATTTGAGCATACAGAACATCAAACATCCTACCAACCAGAGGGATATTCATGTGGGTGAATTTCTTTTGCCCTGCACTGTGCTCTTACTTTCAAATCTTTATGTACTTAAACATTTCAACAGGGGTTTTAAAATGTTATCTCATCACTCTTCAAATTCTGGATGTAAAATGAATTTGAGATGAGGGATGAAGCGGAAGCCTAGACACTAAACTCATACTTTGTTCTGTGGGTCAATTCATGCTTTAAGCAAATACACACAAGTTGTCTGACTGAATTGCCACTTTGCATTTTTTAGCATCTATTGTGTACCACATAAAAACTTCATTCAAAGTCACCAATTAATCTTTCAATTGGTAATCAAGCATTAGTTGTCAGAGTTTGATATTGTTTCATTCTATACTATTTTATCGTCAGTGCTTTGTCGAATGACATTGCTTAACATGTCAATGCAGTTTTCCTCATTGCCTTTCTATAGATTCTTTATTTGTCATGTACCTTATTTTACCTCTTTCCTCTATATCGCAGCGTCCCACTGTCTTGTGTCATGTCAAACAGTTCAGTATCATACCATTTCATACTTAAAAATATTGTACAACATTGTTTTCATACTGTGTTGCATTATAAAATAGTTAATTGTCCTGTTTTATATTGTACAGAATCTTGCTGGACAGTATGTTGCATTATATTGTTTTGCATTTTATTGCACTGTATTATATCAACAGTTACATTTTTGACCAGAATTGCTCATGTATTTCCAACATTGTTGAGTGAGTTATTGTCGAAATATTCCCCGAGAATCTCATCAGAATCCATTCGTAACTTCATAAGTTATCTTGCTAACAGGCAAAAACACCACCTCTATGGCAGAGGTCATAATGGTATGACGTAACCTGACTCTTGGATACCTGGGTGCCTTGTCAAGTGTTAAAGTCTCCTTATATCAACCAATTCCCATTTTTATTTACATAGTCATCTTTATCCTTACATATGTCTGCCAGCCTTCAGTCTAAAGGAACCCTGAGTCTGCTAGGCACTTCCACAATCTTTATTTGGATTTGTTCCAAGTGTGCTCTTGGGGTCAATGGTAAAGCTATTCATTAATGACTTATTTTGAATGTTTGTATTCACTGCACTAGTAGAAGCCTTGGTATAAATCTTCAGGTGGTTTCAGCTTTCCAGCTGAGTTGAATACAAGTAATGAGGCAAAATAGCACCATTCACAAGTACTGATATCCAAAACTACATTTTTTTTTCTGTGTTGAACCCTGCAGGAGCTGGGTGCCCCCTCCCAATCATTTTGTAACTGCTGTAAGGAGACTCTTCAGCTCACTGCTCCCACAACAACTCACATTAAATTACAAAGCAGCACACTGTGTTAACAGATGCCTCTGATAGGTTCTTGTCAAGATTACCCATGCTGCTCTGAGGATGACAGTGTTTTTTGCAGGGAGGAGGGCTGGGAGTGAAGTTAACAAATGAAACAACAGGCAGAGCAAATCATGGTTCAGGCTGCCTGATATGGAGCCACACAGACAGGTCCTCAAGCTCGTGCCGTATGATGCATCTTCCTGGCTGTTTTCTGTTAACTTCGCTCTTTCAAGACCATCCATTCTATGGTGCTGCCTCACATCATGGCAGAGTCCTTTAAGCAGGCCCCTCCTCCAGCCTATCACCTGCTCCCCTGTACTCTTTTCTGTAAGACATTACAGAGAAACATAGCAACCTAAGGCTGACACTGTCAAAAAAAAAAAAGTAACGTTTCAGTGTGCAGCGAGATACAATACAACACCACGTACCACAGACTGACTTTACCCAATAACCAGAGTCTCTAAACTTGCAGCTTAGAACATTGTGTGCTTAATCATGGCTTAGGTATAAACAAAAAAAAAAATGTAGCCAGATGATAGCAACCTAGGACATCTCTACAGGTAGCACATGAGGTCCAATTTATTGTCAATGGTTATATTTACATGAGAACTTTAAAGAGACTGTGAGGAGTTTCTAAGTAATTCAAAAAAGTCTTACTTTTTGATTTATGCCTGATCGAAATACACACTTTAAGATGAGTTTTATAGCAACAAAATAGGTTACCTATAAATGCTATTTCTTAGCCTTCGCGGACAGATTGGACAGGGCTGGACTGGCCTGGATACTCAACTTCGGGAACAAGACAATTAAAACTAGAGCAAATGTATATTATTCAGACACGTCTTAGAGCACCGGGCTGTAAGTAGCGATATATGGCGGGCTACAAAACTACGATACTAAGTTTTCCAAAAATTGCTTGTTGTCACACATCAAAAACTACCGCTATGTAACTAGAAAGAGATACATTACCTCGTCGCTTTGCATCCTGTAAATTGTTGAAAAAAGAAGTTGTAAAGCAATGCAGAGTTCTGAGGAAGGTCCGAGGTGCATTCATCACAACAAACACACACTTTGGCTTCAGTCACGTCTTTGGTGCATTCCAGTTGTAGTCAGAAGTAGGAATATCCGGGTTCCAAGTAGGAAACTGCAATTGGAATGTTCCCCGAAGTCGGAATTTCCTACTGGGAACTCGGTGAAACCTTGCCACCCCTTAGTTGACAATTGAAGATAATAATCCATTTATTTGCACTTCTGACTGGGGTGTGTCGCGCTAGATCAGCTGTATACATTGTATTGTTAGACTTATATTTAGAAAAATGCTGCCATGGTGATCATCACATTCTTCATGTGGTATTTGTGAACAACAAAGCAGGGCGTGCTAACAACAGCTAACAATAGCCTGGTAGATCGGCATGTTTTTTTCCGACTTCAACTGGAACGCCGATAAGTCGGAGCTGATGTCACTCCCAGATCCGAGGTTATTGGAGACGCAGCATTACGACAGTCCTCGCGCGTGCTCATGGGTATCATGGGTAGCAGAGTCTTAATGTTGCCGGTAATAGATTCTCCTCATTACACCTTTAAGCAATTAGTTTTCTGGAAACCAAAAAGAGAATCATGAAAGAGTAAGATTATAAGCAGACTCGATAATGGCATTGGTATTAATAAAATGATATTAAGTCCCATCTTTTGACAGTTTGAAGTGATAGAATCCACCTTACCCATTCCTCCAGAAGTGTTTTTTTTTTTAGAAGAAGACATTATCCCTCCCATTGTCCTGAGTTCATGATTTTGCACCCCCAGACATCCTGCACATGCCTAAGCGCATCTCCAATGCTGACCGACCACTTTCCTTTCCGCCCTGATTCCCTTTTTATTGTTCATTCCCCAACCTCCAGCAATGAAGATTGCACTACATGGCAAGATGGTATGTATCCCAGCTCATCCAATGGCAGTCAGGTCACTGTATCATTCTAATGGTTTGGTCATAAGTGGACTACTTGGACTCTAACTGCTTTCTGTCTGACCTGGGAGTCATATGCCGAGCTAGAGATAAAAAAAAAGAAAGAAAGAGGTTTCATGGAGGGAGTTACTGTGTGCTGCTGAGTAGAAAACCATACAGTCAAGATAGTGTAAGACAGGAATATATCAATACCAGTATCGTTCATCATTGACTTTCTTTCCCCCTGTTGGAGTATCTAGTCAAAGACAGTCAGTGTCATAATATTTTAAATCTCCATCAAGACATTTAAGATGGATAGGTAAACACTAATGTACCAGTGGGCCTCCTGGACTGCCTGTATACTGAAATATGGTGTTTTCTTTAACTAAGGGAAAGTCTTAATATATCAGAAGACAATGCCCCCATAGACTGCAGATAACAACACAGGATAGCTCATCCATAACCTTTTATTTCTGTTTATGTCCCACTCTGGTCGCACTGTGCCATAATCTTCAAGGCACTAAAAGGAAATGAACAGCTCTCTTGAGATGACAGAGCAGCACTTACTTATACTTTAATTCCCTTTATTTTAGCCTATGTTTTCTCCTCCTATCTTATTTCACCCATCACCTAGCTGCAAAATAGTTTGTCAACATATTTTGGTTTTCATAAGAGAAACCTTTAACACTTTGAATAATGCTTATTAGACCTTTACAATATTTTTATTTCATTTTATTGAATGTTTATTTAATAGGGACGATACATACAACATTGCCACAGAAAATGGGAAAATGTGAAGATGTATGGCTTCAGCTATAAAATATACAGAATACAAATACAATTTTACAAATACAGTAGCACAGTGAATATAGCCAATAAGTACCATGAATAAATAGACACAGTTGTAGTAAATTAGAGGCTAAAGCACACATTACATTTAACATTAAAATTTATTAAAACAGTATACTGATAATTACTTGTGGGAAATTAATGTTCACATTTCTGCTGCTGTTTAAGCCACTGTTCAACTTTTGCACTGAACTTTTGAAGTTCTGTTTGAGATTTAATTACCTCTGCCAAGGAGGTTATGTTTTCGGGAGAGTTTGTCCGTCTGTCCGTCCGTCTGTGAACAAAATAACTCAAAAAGTAATCAATGGATTTGGATGAAATTTTCAGGAAATGTTCAGCATGGGAAAAGGAAGAACTGATTCGATTTTGGTGTTGATCCGGATCAGCGTCTGGCTGCCATGGCGAAAAATGTGATTTCTGTGAATAACTACTGAACTAAAATAGATATTATGAATCCAGTTGCTAATGGTATGTTTTCATGGTCAAGGAATCTAAATATTTAGGTGAAATAAAGGTAGGAGTAATATTTATGGTCAAAATGACAAAATGGCTGGGGACTGTGGCGCTGGCAGAGGTCTGCACTCTCCAAGTGCTTTCTAGTTTCATAGGTGTTTGCCTTGCACTGAGAGCGATGACTGCCCAATGTTGTCCTGCACCTTTGAATTTTACATTTTTGTTTTGTTATGTTCCTTGTTTTTGTCCTGCAGCTGTCTGTCTTTGTAAAGTTCTGAGACATCACTTGTGGAGCCAGTCCATTTAAGCATTATTTTCTTGGTAGAGTAGTTCAATTGACATTTGAGGCTGTCTGTACAGTTTTCATTTCAGTCGAATTCTACACAGAAGCCACTTGTATTAACTGTTAAGTGTAGCCATAGGTCTAAGACTTCATTAAGCAACTGAAAAAATTGTACAGCCCTTCTTGACCTGTTACTATACTTTCACTATGTTGAACTCTTTTGCAGGAGCGCTAAACCACCAAGCAGAGTCTAAGATTCTATAGCACAAAGATCTTATGGTTTTGGATGAATTGAAAGAAAACCACACAGAATTTAAGGTCACAGAATGCAAATATATTCTTAACTTCAGCGATGCTCACAGAATAATAATGCTCAAATAATGTGTGACATGAACCTTTTTTCACAAAGATGATCCATCTCAATTTTCTGTGAACAAAAAAGCGTCGGGGAGAGAATTTACTTCCAAGATCAAAGAGCAGCGGAGAAACAAGATGCAATGGGGACGCTGCCTGTGTGTGTGTGTGCGTGCTTGTGTGTGATAAATGTTAGGCGGCACAGAGACATTTAAATTATTTGGCAGAAAGAATGATATCGGAAAAATTCAAATGAAGATCACAGCCGTGTAAAGAGATATTTGAATTTTTTAAGTTCTGGAATCATCTGAATTTGTTTGATGTTCTGATTTATTTTTCTTTTATTGAGGGGGAAACTTTCCTTCTTATGTTCAAGTGACTTCAAACCCCAAGAGAAGCAGCAGCTGGTGAAAAATATACTTAAAGTGGCATTTTTGAAGAAAGAGGAATAAAAGTATCAATTTAGTAAGGGCTCCAGTTCTCATAGCAAATTGCATGCAAACAAAAAAAAAAACAAGATTTCAGGCATATCATGATTATCAAATCCTTTTTGGCCTGTATTCAGTTAAAGGGACTGTGATGAGTTTCTAAGTAATTACAATTAGTCATTACAAAGTCTCACTTTTAGATATATGCCTGATCGAAATACACACTTAGTTTTATAGCATCAAAATAGGTTATCTATAAATGCTGTTCCTTAGCCACGCGGTCGGGTCGGACAGGGCTGGACTGGCCTGGATACTCAACTTCAGGAACAAGACAATTAAAACTCAAGCAAATTTAATTTATGGGACACGTCTTAGAGCACCGGACTGTAAGTAGAGATATATAGCCGGCTACAAATCTACAATACTACGTTTTCCAAAAATTGCTTGGTGTCACACATCAAAAACTATCGCTACATAACTAGAAAGAGATACATTACCTCGTTGCTTTGTATCCTGTAAGTTGTTGATAAAAGAAGTTGTAAAGCAATGCAGAGTTCTGAGGAAGGTCCAAGCTGCTATTTTTTAGCATCACAACAAACGCACACTTTGGCTTGGGTCACGTCTTTTGGTGCGTTCCAGTTGTAATCAGAAGTAGGAATTTCCGAGTTCCAAGTAGGAAACTACAACTGGAACTTCCCCGAAGTCTGAATTTCCTACTGCAGCCTATAGCACCTTTAAAGGGATGGTTCTGTATTTTTGAAGTGAGGCTGTATGAGCTCCAGTCTGTTACACAGAACTAGACGAAAACTGGGAAGTATTGTACCAAATACAAAGGTTTTCTCCACCTACAAGAGCTCCCATCAAAAAATAATACCACAGTTTAAAAGTATGTTGCCTATACATGTTTTTAATTGCATTAACGTTTTTGAAATATAAAGTTTATCTGGAAGTAACCAACTCACATCACATATTCCTCCACACAGTTGCTAATACAGAACATTAATGATTGTGTGTGTTTGAAAGAGAGAGACACACACGCATGCACAAGGAGACTCCAATGGTATGGTGAACAGTCTTCACTACTCTGCTTGTTTTTCTCTGACGGATCATTATTACTTACTTTGAGGATAAACTGTCATTCAGTCCTCCCGGTTTGTGACTTTTTTTCCGTTCATCTTCTGGAAATTGAAGAGTGTTTGCAAAACTCTGTGATTCAGAAGAGCAGGAAAATCTGTATTAGTGATCCAGAGTCACCGGTATCCTCTGACTCAGTCAGATCCTGAGGTTGGTCTGTAACCAAGTTCCACTCTTGGCAGTAGTAGTACTCGGGGTAAGGCCTGTTCTGTTTCCATCTTCAGCAGCTCTTCTTCTGTGAACTCCGATTCATACAGGTATCCTCTTGGCTCCAAAGTTAATGGAACTTCGTCACTGTCATAATTGCTCATTGTTAATTTCCTATATTGTCTCTTTCTCACACCGCTAAGAATCAGAACAAAAGAACTACAATACTTAATGAAAGTTACACTAGGCTACAACCGGCATCTGAAGTCGCTAGCTGAGAGGAAGGCAGAGAGATTCAGCAGCTCGCCGCAGCGCTGTAAACTGTGGTATTAATTTTTGATGGGAGTTCGTGTAGACAGAGAAAAAACCCAGGTGCTGAATGCAATACATAATCCTTTTTTTTTAACAAACAATTGAAGTCTTGTCCAGCCACCTCAACATCATCAGCATAATCATGTCATTGACATCATAAACTTAGTGCTGAGATGTTTAAAAGAGCTGGGTTTTAAACCTTCCAACTTGATCTACCACTAAGGACTACAGAGGAGAAGAGTCAAACTAAGTTCACCTGTGTTCTTTAAGGTGTCGAGTCTTCAATTTTCTCTTAAAAGTAGAAGGACTCTACAGATCAAATGCAGTTTGGTAATTCATTCCACCATTTGGTAACAACAGAAAAGAGGGGTCAAGCTGGTGATTTTGAGCCATGCTGAGATGGGAGCACCAGGCATCTTGAACAGGCAGAGCACAGCAGCCAAGAAACAGCGTTGACCCAGATAAGGGATTCAAGCTAAGCAGGAGCTGTAATTGTCACTGTTTTGCAGACCAAAAGTAGAGCTTTGAATTTGATGCAGGCTGCAACTGGAGGCCCCAGTATCATGAAGCTCTAGAATCCAAAGTGTCCTTTGTTAAAAGTTTTTATTAAAAATATACAGCCATTAAAAGACACAAATTAAAACAAAAAAAAAGGTTAGTTTTCAAAAAACTGTAGACGAACGTTCCCATTTTAAGTAATCAATTTTTTTTAAACAGATGCTCATGACAAAAATTTAACCACTTTAACAGCTGCACCTCTTCTCTCACTCTTGTACTTTCTCTTGTTAAATCAAAGAAATCTGTTTCAGTCCTGCTGTCATTACTTAAAATTTGATTTAGACACCACTGCACTATTAGGATTAATATTTTTTTTTTAGGCAGATTTGAGGGTCATTGTGGGAATGCTGTTAGTCAAAAATGCACATTTGGAGTTGTTGATAATTCAATCATATTGGGCATTCAGTGTACAATCACTTTGTGTCCTGGGAAAGTTTCAAGCCGGTGTAACGCCAATAAAGAAGTTAGTTTTTTTCTCATATGACATTAATCATGTCAACACATTAGAAGCTCTCCAGTTTGAACTGCGACTAGGTGAAATAAACGTGCACAAGTTTCTTTTCTCGGTTAAAAACTTGTTTCATTGTCTTTATTCCTTATTCAGAAAAACAGTCTGTTGTTCACTGCATCTCCTTGTTTCTCCCACTGTTGACATGGAACAAACTCCATTAAATTTAGTTTGGACCCAGAAACAAATCACAGAGAGGGATAACAATCCAGCAGTTTTTTGAGTGAAAAGGACCAGGAGGAATGTGGGAGTGAGGAGTGGGACTAAGGGATTGCTTTGAGAGATCCAGTGAGGAGTGAAAGCTGCAGGAGAGGTAGGAGTGAAGTCCAGAGTCTGCAGCAGAGAGTGATTGCCGAGCTGGGCAGTGATGAAGACCTGAAAAGACACATTAGCACGAAGTCTAAAAACATAATGTTCAAAAAGCACAAGCACAAAACGCTTGAGAGAAACAAGACCAGAGATGGCCACGATACCATGTGTGAGTGTCACAATCCACTGGCACTGCAGCAGAGTCTCCAAAGGAGTAGATACAGGGTGAGCTGATGATCAGATGAGGTGCAGGTGTGCAGAGCTGAGAGCCTCAGGCACAGCAGACACGCCCCCACAAAGGAGAGGAGTAGGAACATAAGGAGAGACCGAAAGAGAGTCACCCTGAGGGAGTCGTCACAACTGTGTCTCGGTTGTCTGTTTATTTTTTCTCTCCACACCTCGTTAAATCCTGTGGCTTTGTCTCACTGATTGCCTAAGAAGTGTTTAACTTTAGGACAACTCATTGATCAATGATCCTCCATGCAGTAAATACAGAAAAACACTAGTAACACTGTTATTAGGAGTTACATTTCATCACAGTGTTTATGTCTGAAAAATAATAAAATCGTCTTTGTCCGAATAGAAAGAAAGACCAGACTGGGACGGATGTGATGCCCATTCTAGTTCGATCATGAAAAAGCCTAAAATTTTTGTTCGATATCAAATCCCCTAACCTGACATGCCAGATGGACAGTTCCATATCGAAAATATTTCACTAATCCATAGGAGTGGGAGAAAAAATCGATACACCTAAGTATCGCGATTTTTTGTCTGCCGATTTTAAAATCGATTTTTTTATTCAAAAATCGATACCCCCCCGCCCAGACACACACACACACACACTCACACTATAGGCGCTAAAGTCGCCAAACTGAGGCAAGCGACATTGCTGGATAAAATAGGCCATAGCTGTTAAAATAGTGCTGAGTAGATTTACTACTTTTCACCAGCAGATAGTGGACAGGTGACAGATTTCTATTCAAAGTTTTGGCGTATATTTATTTTAAAACACACACACCGGACCGAGGGACACGAGTGTGGCTGCAGAGGCTGTGGAGCGGAGCAGAGAGACACAGAGTGATAGAGACTGAGTAAGTACTCACGATGCCGAGAGTACTTTGTCAAGTACTGTCTGACTCTGAATCTGAGGAATATTTACTCTCTGAGGATGACGGTCAGTCGTCCAGTGAGGAAGAAACTGGCAGCGAGTGTGCGCAGCGGGAGCAGCTCCGCGCCATTACAGTCCCGGAGCAGGACATACCGAGAGCTTTTCCTCTCCATGGCCGGCGACTAAGAGTGTACATAGTCTGGGATGCAGGGAAGCTCAAAACACAGCGAAAAGTGACGGTGTTAGCGGAGAATGAGACCGCAGAGCTCTGGTCAAACGAGGGAGAAGCCGGGGGTAAACAGTGCAGGCAGCAGAGGCGTTCATGGTCGGCCCGTAAATTACAGTGATGATGATGGCTGGGAAAACTAACCACTTTGAAACTATAGCATTTTTAAATCTTGATAGCAAAACTGAATATTTCTTGAAAAAACTCTGTTGCCTGAAGGGATAATAAGCCACTTTTTATATGCAATCCAGGCTTTTGAAGAGAGGGAGCATAACCAGCTGGTTAAAATATATTGCTGAATAAATCCTAAAAACAGACTCACATGTGATGTGTATTTTTCCTGATATAGTCTGTAGGCATCATCATTGTTCATCTTTTTCACTGGTTTTAAAAAAGCTAACTAAAGATTGCAAAAATCGGCAATATCGTAGAATCGCAATTTAAATCGTATCGGCACCTAAAAAAATCGCAATAAATCGTGTCGGGAGAAAAGTGAATCGTCCCAGCCCTACTAATCCATCTGGGGAGGAGCCCTGCGAGACTGTTTTCAGGGGCAGAACATTCAAATACAACTTGTGATTGGATGATCGTTTGGCTCAACACACTCATTGCGGACAAATCCATATCAAGCAGCGCTGCTATGACGTAGCATATGTAGTGGCTAAACGTAGCGGCTAACAGTTAACCGTTAGCTGCTACAGCTAATGGCTGACAAGGGCAAACAACAGTAAATGGCCGTTAGCCATTAGCCGCCGCTAGCCAATAGCTAAATAGCTATGAGAAGAGCATATTTCGCCAAGTATAGCTGAGTAACCAACATCAGCCTCCATTATTTGTACAACAGGAAGTAACTTCACTTCCTGTTAACTCACTTCCTGTTGTCATCATGCCCGCTGCTCCCGCCTCTCTTCCCTGATTGGGCCGTTAAGCATTTAGCCGAGTGAAACCGTTGGACAGTGGAGGCTAGCAAGAAGGAGGTGCATGATTTCTGAATCAGGCAGGTCCTTCTGCTCTGCAAGGCTACAATCCCCGCCACAATAAATTCACAATTTTGTACTTTTTGTGTAAAGACATACAACGGTCACCCTGTATGAGCATTTTTTTTCTATTTTTTTCTCTTCAAAGCTTTAGAAAGAGGGAAAAAAGTTTATAATAAGCACAGGGAACACATTCTTGACTGTAATATAGGCTTGGATTATTACTGAGTGCAAACAGAGGCAGGTGCAGCTGTTTGGAATTGTGCAGCTGACTCATTGAGGCTCTCATGCAAATGAAGTCTGCATTGTCTTTTCATCTCCTCCAACAGATGGGAGGATAAAGTTGAAAGAAAAATAAAGATTTGCAGGTGTATTGAAATCCAGGCTGTCTTAATAAATTGCAGGGTTAAAGGTTAATCAGGCTGGCTTGTTTTCTCTTTGTTCTTGCTTTATGGTATATTTTTAGTTTAAACAGAAGTATGCCTTAAATCTGAAGTGAATCATTGATCAGTAAGATTTTGACCCTCTGTGGCATTGTTAAAAAGGCAAAGAAAAGGGAGTAAAGTTTTTTTTTCACTTTTCAACAAAGGTATTCTTTTAAGGTTGTGTGAAGTTTACTGCCCTTGTTACATCTGTATAATGTAGGTGTGTAATGCTCATTTTCATGTTGAAAGGCTCGGTGTCAATACTCATCGTTTTGTTCAGATCTGCTCCATTCTCACTCCCCTTCCCTGCTCTGTTTAATGTAGGTTTAATTAACTAGAAACAAATGTCCCATATACCAGTTATGTATGGATTTTAAACTTCATCCATGCACAAACTAATGAATCACATGTGATTGTATAATATACCAGTTACAAGCAAAAAAATCCCATAAACTGAACTGAACTTTCCCTTTAATACTCACAGGGTAGAGGTGCAGCAGGTAGGGCACGTGCACGGACCTTCTGTGTGGAGTTTACATGTTCTCCCTGTGCATGTGTGAGTCCAATTCAACTTCCTCCTACAAACCAAAAACATACTCATTAGGTTAATTGATGACTGTAAATTGCTCTTATATGGGTGTAAGTGTGAATGGTTGTGTCTCTATGTGGCCCTGTGATTGGCTTGCAACTGGTCCAGGGTGTGCTCTGCCTCTCACCCAATATAAACAAGGACAAGCGCCAGCCCCTTATGACCCCAAAAGGGATGAGCAGTGTAGATAATGGATGGAAAAATATAACCACTGGTAATTATCATTCATTATTATACGATACGATTATACGATGAATACAGTTGTCAGAAGGAAACAGTTAAAGGTGCAGTGTGTAGAATGTTTCATTTTATACATCCACCGCATTTCGCCAAACAGAAACGGTGAATATAGGAGATATATGTTTCTATTTGTATGTAAAGTCCATCAAAATAGGAGTAAATCATCCCCATAAAACGTTTGTTTTATTTTTTTTTAGTTAGAAAAATCGTTATAAAAAAAACTACATTACCGCGGGGCACTGTTTCGTGTAGGCCGACATATTGATCCGCCGTGTTGT
The DNA here is from genome assembly GCA_036419115.1 of Scarus forsteni. NCBI lineage: Eukaryota > Metazoa > Chordata > Actinopteri > Labriformes > Labridae > Scarus > Scarus forsteni. Next base: position 1,511,055 of record JAZDUH010000113.1, read on the forward strand.
CTACGGGTGGTTTTTAGGGACAAAAAGAACGAAACGCGAATCTGTCCGCCGGTTCTGAAATCTACCTGGAATACAGGCGAAGAAGAGGAGAGGATGGCGGTGGATGCATAGAAAGTTGTTACTCTGTCCTAGGGATTCAAACTGTGTGTATAAACACACACACAACAGAAATGTTGTGCTGTGTTCAGGATCCTTTTTGGTCTTCACAGGATTCCGTTGCTCAGTGACGTTTTGGCTATAGTTAGGTTCATTCTAGAATCTGAACGCTAGATGTCGCTAAAATGCCAAGTTCTACACACTGCACCTTTAAGTATTGATTGTCCCATTGTCAGTTTCTGTGAGGGCAAGAAATAAAGATGCACTTTGGTCTTGCTTACTTTACAATGCAACATGTTTATGTTTTCTAATAATATAAGTTATCATGTTAGGAAAAATATTAGTTTATCTTTTAACAAGGAAAGTCCCTCATTTTCACTTGATACGTTCGTTAGAGGACAAAAGGAAAGGAGTGCAACCTGAACTCAAAGAAGTGTTTGAGGTCCTCGTGGAAAGGGAATCACAAAGTCATTCAAGGAAAACAAGTTCAGCCTTCATCAGATAGTCATGCCAAATTAAGGCATGATGCCATACAAATGTTCACTGCTATAAAGATAAAGTTGTGATATTAAAATAGAATCTAGAATTAGGATTTAGTGTTAGCTAGATGCACATTACAGTCATATTATGACATGTAACCTGAGCTTTGTCTAATTCACCCATAATTTCAAAGCTGCTTGTTTTGGTGCACTGGCAGCATTTCATAAGGTAACTTACAACAGGGTTGTGTATTGCCTCTAATCAGGGCATTTCTCTCTCCAAGCTCCATCTGTCACAGGGGCATGCCACTGTGTGCATGACCCCAGCCATGTGGGTGAGCTTTGGTGAGACTGTTTTGAGTTGTCAGGCCCAAAGCACAAGAGACAGAAGGAGTCCAGAACCTTGGCACAAGAACCTTTGCAGCTGACAGAGAGGAAAGGAACAGATGCCTGGTAAGTCTTGATGTAATCTGTAATAATAACAACCCTCAGACTTCCACTTTACACAAACAAACACTTTATTATGTGAATCAGACATGTGTATGAAGTATTCAGGGATACTAGAACATAAATATGAATAATTCTGCAGCAATTATAAATTGATTCAGGTAATGATTGTATAATGGAATTTTCATGAATTTATGGAAATCCATAGCTTCATGCTTGTGCTCAGAATTAATGCACGTGTCTCCAGTCTCTTATTCCTGATCTCATTCAATCTAATAATCAATCAGTTAAATGTAATCGTAATTCATGATTTATTCAGAATGTTTATGACTTATGAAAAGATATTTGCAGAGTTTAAAGATAGAAAAAAGACCAAGCTGTTGAATTTCAAGTGAGATTAAATGATTTGAGCATTACTTCTTCATGCTTGTAGGTCTATTAATCAAACAATGCCCTAATTTGTCTTTATTTATGACATATTATAATTGAACATCTCAATTAATATGTTAATTTAGGTCTATAGTTAGGCTTGTTACAAGTGCATTACTAATACTTCATTTTGTATGCAAAAAGTCATCCTTTTTATCCACTAACCCATGTATGAAATTCATGGTAAAACTGAACACAACACTACCAGACACCTATTAAGAGCAGAGATAATATGTGATGTAAAGTTGTTTCAAAGTCTATTCAGTGTTGGTTATTTAATATCTCATTAGACTTCATTTAATCTTTCAAATCAGTATTTGAAACACAGTTTGTCTACTTGTTTGATTATTTTTTCAAACAATTTGAAAGAAAAAAACAAAAACATTACAAACTGTGAAGGACTTCAGCATGATGGAACTTTCTCATTTGTCGTATCTGCTTAAAGGAGATATAAGGAGAATATATTTCCGGCGACATAAAGACTCTGCTACCCATGAGCATGCGCAAATTGTCTTAATGCTGCGTTCCAGTAACCTCGGAACTGGGAGTGACATCATCTCTGACTTGTCGGCGTTCCAGTTGAAGTTGGAAAAAAACATGCCGATCTACCAGGCTATTGTTAGCTGTTGTTAGCACGCCCTGCGTTGTTGTTCACAAATATCACATGAAGAATGTGATTATCACTATGGCAGCATTTTAGTAAATATAAGTCTAACAATACTATGTATACAGCTGATCTAGAGCGACACACCCCAGTCAGAAGTGCAAATAAATTGATTATTACAGGAGCTAAATAACTGTTCACACTGGGGGCATCCATCTTCCATTGTCAACTTGGGGGTGGCGAAGTTTCACCGAGTTCCCAGTGGGAAATTCTGACTTCGGGGGACGTTCCAGTTGCAGTTTCCTACTCAGAACTCGGAAGTTCCTATTTCTGACTACAACTGGAACGCACCAAAAGACGTGACCCAAGCCAAAGCAGGTGTTTGTTGTGATGCTAATGAATGCAGCTCGGACCTTCCTCAGAACTCTGCATTGCTTTACAACTTCTTTTTTCAACAAATTACAGGATGCAAAGTGATGAGGTAATGTATCTCTTCTAGTTACGTAGTGGTAGTTTTTGATGTGTGACAACAAGCAATTTTTGGAGAACATAGTTTTGTAGCCGGCTATATATCGCTACTTACAGCCCGGTGCTCTAAGACGTGTCCGAATAATATAAATTTGCTCTAGCTTTAATTGTCTTGTTCCTGAAGTTGAGTATCCAGGCCACTCCAGCCCTGTCCGACCAGACCGCGTGGCTAAGGAATAGCATTTATAGATAACCTATGTTGATGCTATAAAACTCATCTTAAAGTGTGTATATCCGATCAGGGATATATCTAAAAGTGAGACTTATTTGTAATTACTTAGAAACTCCTCACAGTCCCTTTAACTTGGCACTACAGTACTCATTTCAATTGTACCTCTTTAAGGTATGTGGGGTCATAATGTGGCTGTGACTACTATGATATACTCACAACAATGGAGAACACGACAGAGAAACAATACAGCTGCCCCCTTGGTTTTTTGCTTTGTGTCACAGTAAGTAGACAAGTTTTCTTTAAGAGATGTTTCAGGCAGATAGTTGAAAAGTATGTAAAAGCAAGTAAAGTCATGGCTTTTTAGGTCCTTGTCAGTATCTTAGTGTTATTGCATGGATATCCTGAACATAAGTATGATCCCTATGATCCCAAGACCAGCTTTGTACACAATCTTGTTTTGGCCCCTTTATGATTCAACTCAATCCAACTCAATTTTTAATTGTCAAATGCTTCACTTAAGTGTAGGTTTGGCTTTTTTATTGTCATGCATTACAGAAGGTTGGAGAACCAAGCCTCCAGTGGAACTTTATGTGAAATAGCCCTGCTTCCCCAGGTGGTTTAGGCTGCATGATCATTCCTAAATTCTGTTTTCCTTGTATTTTGAAGGTAGAGGCTTAGATTAATTAGGTATTCAAGGGAAAAGCATTCATTAGAATTACCGCATATCAAAACTATGAGGTTATAAAAGGAGTCCATGGGACCAAATACGTCCCAAGGGTAAATAGTGAAGACATACATATGCAAATCTCCTGTTCTATACACCTTGCAATAGAGCGGATCATAGAGTTTTATGAATAGATATAACAATCAGGTTTTAAACTAACCCATAAATTGAGAATCTAAAAATTACAATAAGCATATTGTACACGCTTGGTCCCTCAAGGTACCTCGAGGGTTAAACTGGTGCACCAGGAGACTCCTGGGCCAATCTCATGAGTTAATATGTGAATAATATGTCCATCTTTAATGTTGCTATCATTGCTACTTCTGCATTTTACATAAAAAGTATGTCTAAAACAAGAAGTATTTGGGCATTAGATATGTCTTTGCATGTTTCAATTGTGCAAAAACCAAAGTACATAAACTGTTCGTTTTGTGTTCCAGCACAGCACCAATATTTGTCTATCAGCACTTTATCACTTGTGGGAACAAACCCCTGAATTTGCACGTCAGGTTCAGATGCCCACAGATAGACTTTGATGAGCTGTCTCACAGCATTAATGCTGAATCAACAACAGCTGAAGTATAACTCGGGGCCCTCTGAATCTGTAATCACGGAGTAGTAACAAGGCCTCAGTTTTGATCTTTGAGTGCCTAACAGGAGCACACATAGTCCCCTGGTGTGTTCACTTCTATTAAACCACAGCTTTAACAGTCTCTATTTAGCCTAAAGTAAAGAGGAATCCACAGTTGGGGGTTTGGAACATCATCTGCTTATGCGATCCCTGCTTTCCTGTTTGAGAGTTTCAGCCCTTTGTGTGCACAAATGTATTATAAGGTTGTTCAGGAAATAAGCCGTGTGTGTTGGAAATTTAAAGACACTGTCAGGAAGGAGAAATTAAAAAACAGTCATATATTTTGGAATTTAGTCTTGCCATGGGGAAAAACAAAAACTCTTCCCTTTACAAGTTCCTGACTTTATTGCCCTGACTTTTACATCTCTATAGACATCATTACAGAACATTATTTTGTTCTGTACTTTCTTTTAAAAAAACAAGGGTGATGTGAATAAAATTAAGGGAAATATGTTTATTCAGATATTGTTCTTAATTAATTTGGGTCTCATACGGTATCAATAGCAGGAAAATAATTACTTCGACTGTTTGTTCAGAAGAGATATGGATGCTGGGAGAAAAGAGTGCTTGTAGGGGTTTGTTTTGTGCTTGCTCACTCTGTATCATCTCTCAGAAGGCATAAGTTCATATTCCAGAAAAAGAATATGAGAGGTATCATCCGGAATTTTATGTGCCTGGTTCAGGACAACACTGTCAAAGACAGACTGGAAACGACGGTGGTCTTTTTGACATTTCACCTTCATAGCAGATTACATCAGTCCACAGATTTTTGATTTACTCTGGATGGATAATTAAAGATTTTTGTGGTGATCTGGATGTGGATCCTTAAGTCAAGGATTTGTTTCAATTGTGCGACTGTGCAGTTTTCAAGATTTTTACTCATAACTCAGTAAGCTCTTAATGGATTTGTTAGAAATTTTTGGGAGATGTTGAAATCTTGGATGAACACAAGGGACAAGGCAAGGCAAGGCAAGGCAAGGCAAGGCAAGGCAAGGCAAGGCAAGTTTATTTGTAGAGCACAATTCATACACAAGGCAATTCAAAGTGCTTTACAGAACAAGAAAAATGCATTAAAATCACAGTACAAAATAGAGTGAACATTAATCATTATAAAATCACTTTAAAAAATCAAAATACAAAATAAAATCAACAATCATTATAAAATAAATTTAAAAAGAAGAGTGCAGATCAGATCCTTTCAGTCATATGCACAGTTAAACAGAGCTGTTTTGAGCCTAGATTTGAACATTGTCAGAGTAGAGGCCTGTCTCACATCTTCAGAAAGACTGTTCCAGATTTTAGCTGCATAAAACTGAAACCCTGATTCTCCATGTTTAGTCCTGACTCTAGGCACCAGCAGAAGGCCGGCCCCCGAGGTCCTCAGAGTCCGAGATGGTTCATATGGCACTAACATGTCAGAGATGTACTTTGGTGCTAGACCATGGAGAGATTTGTACACAAGCAGAGCTGCTTTAAAGTCTATTCTCTGAGCAACAGGAAGCCAGTGTAGGGACCTGAGCACAGGACTAATGTGTTCGTACTTCCTGGTTCTGGTCAGGACCCGAGCAGCAGCGTTCTGGATGTACTGCAGCTGTGTCATGGCTCGTTTGGAGAGGCCGGTGAGCAGACCGTTACAGTAATCTAACCTACTAGAGACAAATGCATGGATAAGTATCTCTAGGTCAGGTTTAGACACTATACCTCTGATTTTGGCGATGTTTTTTAGATGGTAAAAGGCTGCTGATGTTATTGATTTTATATGGCTGTTAAAGTTCAAGTCTGAGTCCATTATTACCCCAAGATTTCTAACCTGATTTGTAGGTTTTAGAGAGAGAGACTGGAGGTGACTGTAGGAGACACATAGTAACATTTTGGTGGTGATCCAGATAATTGTCATTTGCGAATGATTGCTTCTGCATAATAATTTTCAAATTAAAAATGATATCAACATGAACAGTTTCTACCTCAGACACATAACACTGCCTCGGCTGCACACACTGACCTGAGAACAGCTAAAGTTCGCCAGTGTTAGCTCGTTAAACAGGCTACTATAACCAACATAAACCGAAAAAAAAAGTTATTTATTTTACTATTGTCAGGGCTAGTAACAGTACAGTTTTTGTTTTTGACTGTCAATTGCAAATTTATCGGCAGGTTCTGTAAAAAGTAGCACATTTGTGCGGGAACCAACAAGGTTTACCTTGCCCAGTATTTTAGCAGATCCCAGATCAGTTCCTTCCTCACAGAAACCTGCTTTGTCTACACAAACTGACCTGAGAACAGCTAAAGTTCGCCAGCGTTAGCTCGTTAAACTGGCTACTTTAACCGACATAGAACCGAGAGAAATTTTCTTTGACTTACTATTTTCAGGGCTAGTAATTGTATAGCCAGTGTAGTTTTTTATTGTCGACCATTAAAGGTGTAGTCCGCGATCTTCTAATCTTCTAATCTAATGCACTATTAGTCAAAATCACCGTATTTCTCTTTTCCGTCCACAAGATGTCACCACAGCATTTTGAAAAAAAAGTTTGGTTTCAATACACAGCCTTGGCTCTGAATTTCAGAAGGTAAACTGTGGTAACTGTGGCTAGGGCCGAGTCATCAAAACAGGGTACACCCCCCCACATCCAGGGGGCGATCATACTCATGCGCAGATCAGGCAGAGGGGTTGTAGTTTACGTAGCGTGCACAGTAAGCCTAAGAGAGAGATATAATAGGTGCAGTAGCAATGGCGGAAAAACAGCCCAAAAGAAAAAGTTCAGAGGGGTGAAAAGTGAAAAAGAAGGGCTATGACCATGAAAGAGCAAAGACCCGGGTCAACATTGGTGTTGCTTTCCGACGGTGGAGGGAACTCCACAAGTTTAAAGACCTGAAAACGGACGCGTATGTCGCCGTCTTTTTGCTGGATAGGTAAGCAACATTAGCTTTGTGGTGTTTCACATAACAGTAACAGCCGTCGGGCATTCATTTTATTGTCTAATCTGCCAGAATGTACTGTTGTTGTGATGTTATCAATAATGGCAGTCGAGTTGTTTGACGAGTGGGGGTTACCTTAGCTACGTTGGTCAGCTACGCAGTTTCTACGGCCGTTTCCATGACGATGCACGTCCATCAGCTTTCGGGGGTGGAGCCAGGTGAGGTATGAAGGGAGAGGCGGGTCTAAATTTGTTTATCAACAACCTCTCCACTTGTTTTCTCCCACATCGCTGACTACACCTTTCATAGCACAATTGTAAGCAGTCTTAGTAAACATTAAAGGGTCTTTCCTCACCTCTGGTGTATCCCCTGTCGCTCCACTGGCTTGTCCCCTCGGAAGGTACGAGCCTCTTCGATCACGTGAACGTGAAAACCCACGTGCATATCAGACGCACTGGTCTCTATAGGTGTCATTGGAGTATCATGCGAATAATTTGCACGTGAAATTTGACTTTGGCATATACATCCCATGTATTTTGAAAGTGTAAAACTGTGTGTAAAAAATGTACGCCATTGAGTGAGAGTGGGTTGGACCTCAAGTGCTAGGGGTGGGTTTTATGGGTTAGGTTTGCACCTCTGAGTGTTGTCTAGTTTAAAATAAATCATTTAGTCCAAACTATAGGGAGGTTTCTCCACAGTCATTCCAATCCAAGCAATATATCTCTCTTTATATTGTATTAAGTTATATTGTATTTATTAGCCAAAGTGTTTGGTTTGCGTGTGGCTTGCTGTCAAAGTAGGCAAACCCTCTAATGTAAATCTTAGTAGCGTGAGCGGACCATGATGAAATATTGGTGAAACTAATGAGTTTTTGGACGATTAATGCAGTTTTAGGAGCGGCGCTATACATGCCCCGTGTGCTACCATTATACGGATGTCCGCCGCTCGATTTTGGATCTAAATATCTCCTGAAGCACTGTTTGGATCAGGAAAGCCTTCTGGGTGAGTATATTGTTCTACTTCATTCTATAAACAATGTGAAAGCTGTAGAAACCGAACTTATCCTTTAGCACATATGAGACACAGCACTCATGCCTACACTCCGTTATCCTCAACCGAAAAATGCGTTGAAAGAAATACGATTCAATATGAATCACGCTGACAACAAATGCCCACTCTGAAAAAAGAAAAATCATTTATTAAGAAACTTGTTATGCTGCTGTGCCTTCCCAAACCGAGAATAGAGCCTATCACCAGGACCAGTGAGCCCTGAATCTGTAATACACAGACAAATAAAGTTACTTTATCTTCCATAAACAAGTACACATTATCCTGTCTGAAAGGGGTTAGCATGAATGAGTCCCCTCCACCTAGCTTCTTTCATGCTATGACCAGCATCATCACAGACCATTAACCCAGTGATTGCGACCTTCTCCAAGGCTAGCTCACACTTAGAAGTTAACTTTTCACGTTAAGAGGGGGCAAAATGAAACCCCCCAGAGTTGTGATGCGTTAAGAAAAGTGACTTAATGTAGCTCAGTTGACCACAGATATGGCTCACCAAGCTGATGAGTCAGAACTGCCACATTCCAGTCTGTGGCATCAGTTTATGACCCTGTCTCTTAGCCCACCATCCACATCGAGAGACACAATTCACGACCCTTGACCTTTGCTCTCAGTATATTAGTTGCTATCATATTCTTTCATTCATTCATCACATCTCACAGTTAGGCTCCATCCACACGAAGCCAAACCGAGGTCTAAACGCTTAAGTTTTTTGCCGAATCTGCGTATCATCCATACAAAGACGGCGTTTTGGGGGTCTGTAAACAATCATTTTTGAAACCAGGTTCCAGAGTGGAAAGATTTTGAAATGCCGTATACGCAGCTGAGTGATTACTGGCTCTCCGCAAGTTTTCAGCTACGCTTACGTCATTGTTTTATATCTTCATTGACACGCATGCGTCACACGCGACGACGACAATGGCGGCGTACGTGAAGCTTATGTGCTGGTGAAGCTAGTGACCCTACTGTCCCTGTTGCAGTAAAATCTCCTTCTTCTCAATCACCACAGAGTTGAACAAACAATTATCAAGGACACATTACGGCACTTTATGATCACTTCATCACAATCTCTGTTTACAACTTTTGCCGCAAGTGCGCATGCCCACTGTTTTTTTCGTCTGTTCCCGCTTGTTTCTGTCATATAGTTACAGCGCCCCTAGAGGTCTGGCATGTGTTTTACAGCGTTTTGATGCATATCGAGTGCATTCATATAGACGCACACATTTTCTGAGACGCCTTCGTCTTTATGACAATCGTTTTGGAAACTGTTAAGCATTTTGTCTTCGTGTGGATGGGGCCTTAGTTTTGTCTTCACTTTCCCTTCAGTACATTCAAAATTTTCTCTAAGAGGATACAGGAGCCTCAAATCTAATTGTGCTTTTATATGAAGACTTCATTGAGATCACTGTGCTTCTTTAAGCACTCGCTTGCTGTTTTCTGTTTTTTTTCCCACAAGTCTTACTCCTGGGCTTTGTCCTGTGTGAACAATCAATAAGACCATGACCTGTTTACAGTGGATCATCTAGGCCACTGGAGGGCAGCTGACACCGAGCACCAAGTTTTCACTTATTAAGAAAAAAGACAATTTAAAATGTAAATTACTCACATTTGACACTAGAAGTTGTGAGAGAAACATTTGCTCATTAATCAATACACATGTTCAGTGAATATGGCTCTTGCTTAAATCAATGTGCACCAATTAAGGTGAGAGTTCACCACATATCAATGCAGCATGTAAATCAGTGTTACTTTGGTTAGGAATATGGGTGCATATTTACATTTACAGGCTTTTCTTTGCCCTAATAGGATTTTTTTTATTTTTAATAAACATTTACCAACATAGACGACTATTTGCCACTCTCTGGGTCTAACTTTGGAAAACACTCTACATAGGACTGTGTTTGTTTCTGTCTGACCTGTCAAATTTTATGTAATGTCCAGAATCATGTAGCACTACTCCACAATGTTTTTATGAGTTTTGTCTTTCAGCTCTTGAACTTTTAGCACAAGACTCCTGCATTTACAAGTTTATTTTTATAAATTCATGGGTTTTTTTTTAATAATTTGAAATTTGCATCTGGTTTAGCTTCCAGAACAGATCAGGATTAACATGTATTTGAAATTGTTGCCACTGAAAAGCCGTGTGGGCCAAGTTCTGCCCACACTGAACTTCTGCAGGGATCGTCAAGGGATCATCAAAAGCAGAATTCAATCAATGGAATATTATAAATTCTCATCCATATTAGGAATTTAAGTTTTAATCCTTAAATATTTGGGCTGTTGATTTTTATTTTTTTTTTTCAAAAAAGAATATGTTGCAAATTTTGAAAATAAGTGTATGCTGTAACTTGTAACTGATGCTTTTAGTATCCTAATATACAGTACAGGCCAAAAGTTTGGACATACCTTTCATTAGATGTGTTTTTTTCATTTTCATCACTATCTATATTGTAGATTCTCACTGAAGGTATCAGAACTATGAATGAACACATGGGGAATTATGTACTTAATAAAAAAGTGTAAAATAAATGAAAACATGTCTCATATTCTAGTTTCTTCAAAGTATCCACCCTTTGCTCTGATTACTGCTTTGCACACTCTTCTGCATTCTCTTTATGAGCTTCAGGAGGTAGTCACCTGAAATGGTTTTCACTTCTCAGGTGAGCCTTTCCAGGGTTAATTAATGGAATGTCTTGCCTTATTAATGGGTTTGGGACCATCATTTGTGTTGTTCAGAAGTCAGACTGATGCACAGCCGACAGCCCGATTGGACACTTTGAAAATTAATTTTACAACAAGAACCAATCAGCTAAGTTAAGAGAAACAAGTGGCCATCATTACTTCAGTGAGAATCTACAGTGAATTAATGATAAAAATAAAGAAAACACATTGAATGTGAAGGTGTGTCCAAACTTTTGGCCTGTACTGTATCATCATATAATGTATCATCTCCCCTATTGTGATATGTATCATATACTCAGATTCTTGCCATCACACACCCATAGTTTTACCATACTGCAATAGCAAATTCCATTGTACTCTCTTCATTCTCCATCATATTTCATATGCTTTCATAATTATTTTGCCTTTATTTACTGCCTGTTTGTTTCCTCAGTACTTGGTCCTTTCATATTCCATAACAAGCATATTCACTTAAATCCTTTCATGATCGATCTATCTGGCAAAAGACATATAATCTCTATAGTTCAGCTACTTTTCTATGATAGATTTTTTGTCTAAAGTCTGAGGAGAATCTATTACCGGCGACACAAAGACTCTGCTACCCATGAGCACGCGCGGCGACTGTCGTAATGCTGCGTTCCAGTAACTGGAACTGGGAGTGACATCATCTCCGACTTATCAGCATTCCAGTTGAAGTCTGAAAAAAACATGCAGATGTACCAGGCTATTGTTAGCTGTTGTTAGCATGCCCTGCGTTGTTGTTCACAAATATCACATGAAGAATGTGATTATCACTATGGCAGCTTTTTTGTAAATATATGTCTAACAATACTATGTATACAGCTGATCTAGAGCGACACACCCCAGTCAGAAGTGCAAATAAATTGAGTATTACAGGAGCTAAATAACTGTTCACACTGGGGGCATCCATCTTCCATTGTCAACTCGGGGGTGGCGAGGTTTCACCGAGTTCCCAGTAGGAAATTCCGACTTTGGGTGGCATCCCAGTTGCAGTTTCCTACTCGCAACCCGGAAATTCCTACTTCTGACTACAACTGGAACGCATCACAACATGTTACCGCAGCCAAAGCATGTGTTTGTTGTGTTGTAGCCCGGACCTTCCTCAGAACTCTGCATTGATTTACAGCCTCTTTTTTCATCAACTTACAGGATGTAAAGCGACGAGGTAATGTATCTCTTTCTAGTTACGTAGCGGTAGTTTTTGATGTGTGACAACAAGCAAGTTTTGAAAAACTTGTTATCATGGTTTTGTAGCCGGCTTTATATCGCGACTTACAGCCCGGTGCTCTAAGACGTGTCTGAATAATATAAATTTGCTCTAGTTTTAATTGTCTTGTTCCCGAAGTTGAGTATCCAGGCCACTCCAGCCCTGTCCGACCCAACCAAGAAGCTAAGGAATAGCATTTATAGCTAACCTATTGTGATGCTATAAAACTCATCTTAAAGTGTGTATTTTGATCAGGCATATATCTAAAAGTGAGACTTTTTTGTAATTACTTAGAAGCTCCTCACAGTCCCTTTAAATAGACCAAGTTTCAGACTGCTCTTGAGACTTTCCCCTCTAGTGTCACTTAATATACAGTACATGGTATGAAGCATCCTGCTGGATTTTAGTTTAATTCCACTGAACCATTGCAACAACCTCAAAAAGAAAGGGTAAAAATCTATATGAAAAGTTCAGAGTTGAAAAAACTCATTAATGAAGGCATATGGTCAGCTCAAGGTTTGAAAAACATGTTTGAACACAGTTTGATCTTCTTTAGAGACCAGGCTCAAGTTTGAGTGAAGCAAAATAAAGACATCAAAATGGTTGGGTAACAGACTTCTCTCTCAAATGACACTCGTTGCGACCAGCATACAAGTGCTTTCAGTTCTGGATGTACTTGGTGAATGTTTTAACTTGAGTCACACTGTGTTGATGTCTTTTTTTTAACTTTAACTGTTTCACATTTCTTTTAATTAATTTTACCTTCTATTTATGTTAAATGTCAATAGTGCTTGACTTCAGTCAGACCTTTTGAAACAGGAAACATTTTCAAAAGATCATTTAGAATAGTCTTTGTTACTGGGACAAAATGTACGTAATTCGCTTCCCTCTATTTTTATGCTATCACAACATATCATTTCTGTTTCTTGGAGTGTGATGTCTAAGTCATCTCAACTCCATGCCACATCCTAACCAACAATGACTATCCTGAGGATTTAGTAATAAGTATCCCAGGGTGAGAGCTTGTGAGAAAGGGCACTGTGTGAAAAATTCATCTTTTAAGCTGTCGTAAACTGCATCTCAAAGCACAACTGATTAGCATTAGGCATGCTACAAGTGCATTTTAACCCTAGTGGTAAGGTACCCCAAAGGCATGTGCATAAGTGCTATCTAAGCCTAAAAATCCATGGTAACAAATAACTTTCTAGCAAATGATGAAAAGTGCATCTCTTATCTTTAATATATTTTTAAGTGTTCCTTAAAAATGTGTTCTCTAAAAGACAGAATGTAAGCAAAGAAGGTGGTTGAATGCTTGATCAAGATGCTTAAAAACAGGTACAAGCCCTTGTAGTGGAAAGAATCACACCAGCTGAGTTTAGAGCGTTCTAAAAGTGCATTATATCCACAGGAAGAGGGCCTGCTTGGACATGAAATTGACTCCTGCTGTTTTCAACTTCTTCCACTCAGCTGGAGTCCTTCAATCTAAAGAGCCTGGGGTTTCCAGAGCCCTCTCCCCCCGTCCGCTATTGAAAAAGCATCCAAAACAAACAGCAGTGGTGACTCAACAAATAAAAGCCTTAACTTATTCAAAACAGCTGCTGTGTGCATCCCTTTTTAAGCCAAATTCATCAAGACTGAAAAGAACACGGCATTTTACCTCTACATATAAAGCTAGCGCCTGGTAGTCTTTGTCTCTAAAATGATGAGCATTTTACCTTTGCTGGTTTCTAAATGTTCAGCCTGCTGATAAACCCAAAAAATCAAACCACAGAGTGATCACTTTGATCACTTTTGCATAAATTCAGGAATACTTGATGAATTATGCATAATGAAGCTTTGCTTTTGATTCAGATTAGCTTCAATCAGGGGAAAATGCTAAAATGGACTTTTTGCCAGAATACCTTTTAGTGGCTGTGTAAACAAATAACTGCCACTGTACATTGAGTTATTCAGTGGGCTCATTTGCTGAATAACATATTAAGGATGACGTGCTTTCAAAGCTTGTCGTGCAAAAACAGATTTTTATGTGAGGAGATAATTCACTTTAATGAGTATTTATCACAGTGTGCAGTTTAAAGGGACAGTTCAGAAATGTTGCAGTGGAGTCACACAAGGTTCATTTCAGGCCACAACACCTCTAGCTGTGTGAGAAGAAAACCTGGAAACAGGGAGAACACTGTAAGTTCCAATGGCTCGGTAATTACTGTATGTGATGGGATGATTATAGACTACTGAATGCATCACAACCCTTTATTTTTCCACCTGTTAACCTATTTGCTTTTGTGCTACTGGTGCTCCAAAGTATTCATTCAGTATTCATGTAATTTTTTTTTCTTTTAATTTATTTTCAAGAAAGACATATGGTGCAAATGATACGTTTTCATTGGAAACACAATGACGGTCTTATTTTTGCTGGAGTGTTTGTGAAGTGTTTTGCTATTATGAGAATGTATTAACTCAACACAAAGCCAGGCACATGCAGAGCACAATGATGGTGCATTATAAGAGTCCATTACTGTATATGTGTATGTTGTAGGAATAACAGCAGGAAAACCAATAATAGTGTCAGCTAATGTGACTGCAGGAACTTTCTTAAGTGTCAGATTTCTTTGATTTTTGTTCATACTTCAGTGGGATTGTTTAATTCCTCTTCCATCGTGCCAGCAAACACAAAAAGCACACAGGGCACTGTTTGAAAATTGTTGATGCTCAGGTTAAAGATGTATTTCACTAAATCATTCCCACAACACCAGAAAAAAGTTAAACTACACTGCAAAGCTTATGCCCCATTGCACATTCCCGTTTCTCATAGCGATTGTGCACGACTGGGCACGATTGACAAGGCTGGTGTGATCACAATGATACAGGATGTAATTACTGTCTCTCCACTGGACACACCCAGTAAATACATGTCAGTAGCGCTTCTACAGCGCTTCGGGGGTGTTCATCCCGCTCCAGTTAGGTTAATTCAGCGATATGACAAGGATTCCTTGAATTTTCATCCCGCTGACACGACGTCAGCACGTAAGCCCCGACTGAGCCCCGACGCTTGCGCCGTCTTGAACGGGACACAGTCGGGGCACAAACGCATACATCCTTGTCGGTCGTCCTCATAAAGTTTTCAGGATTGAGCCACGATCAGCCCGACTGAGCTCCGTACATGCCACGTTAATACCGTTCGCATTTGGACTGCATTAGGCTTCCACCCCGCTATACTGAGAGCGGCAATTCTCCACGACAGTTTTGAACAGTTCAAAACTGTCGGGACCCTTCCACGTTCCCCGCCGATAGCTTTTGGAGTTGGACACTTGGAGACAAACAGAGCAACATTTTAGCTGTGATTCCTTTTCTGTTTAGTGTAATGTGTGTTTTTGTCATGTGGATTTGCATCCATCCTCTTACTGCATCCTCTAAATATCAGAAATACACAAAGACTCTAAACCTCATACCAACAAAAGGCCAAAATCTTAATTACCCCATGTGACTGGCAAAAGTACATGGAATACAGACAGATCCCACCTCCAATGGCTAAAAATATGCTATAGTTGTGTGAATATATATATATATATATATATATATATATATATATATATATATATATATATATATATATATATATATATATATATATATATATAATATATATATGTATATATATATATATATATATATATATATATATATATATATATATATATATATATATATATATATATATATTTTTTTAATATACCTGTAACATCTGTCGAGCAAAACTGATATTGGGCCTTGTTAGTTTGTTGTTCAGGAAGAAAACTTAAAACTGACTAACTTTAAAGCCATTACTTGGCTGTGTCAGTCAGATAATTTTTCTATTACTTGAATTAGTCATAAACTGACACTCACTGATATCAGCTTTTATAAATGAATTAACAGAGCACTTTTAATTAAAGTAAGACTTCAGGTTGTTCATCGAGCCCCCTATAAATACTTCAGTAATCCTTTCATGAGAGTAAAAGCCTGAAATTTTGCTTGGATACAAAACTGAGTATCATTACAAACATTTAAAGCTGTAGTTAAACAGAGAAAACATTACATTCGACTTAGGAAGAGCTCTACTATGAAACGGATATGTAGGGCCATTCTCTATCGCATCCTCTTGTAAAATTTATGTCTTTCTTTAGCTGAAATTAAAAGAGAGAGGGTATGACATAAATTTCCATCAATATGAATGTGGCTCATTGTATCTGTACAGCAGACAATGGTTTGGGCTGTTAGGAAGAAGCAGCTGTGCTTTATAATGCAGTTTGCATTCTCTGTTCCCCATTAAACCCATTCCTCGGGACAGACTCGAACTTGTGACCCCTCTATTAGCCTTCATGCACCCGGCTCGGTGATTAGAAGAACATTAGGAAATTAAAGGCAAATTGCATTACCCGGGAAACAGACGGAGGTGCTGCAGAGGACCCAACATGCAGGCAACCTGCTGATGCTCAGACTTTCCATCCCTTTCATCGGCAAATGTGTGATGCTAAATGTCAGCCTCCAGGTACCAAATTTCTCAGGTGGCACTTTCTGATAAAGGATAAGACCTATTAGTGGTGCCAGGGCATTTAAATCTTAGAGCTAGGTTTGGTTTAAGGAAAAATAGTAATGATATTTCAGCCCTCAAACAACTCAGGCATATTAAATAGATGCAAATAACTTTAAAACATGCAGAAACTGTGTTTACACACTCTCTGGGGTTTAGAGAAAATGTGTCCCTCAACTGTAACTATTTTAAGCAGATAAAAATGTGATGATGCAGCTATATCAAAATGTAAAACGACCTCCGGCAGAATTGATGTTTTCTCTCAGTATGTAAATGCATTCTGTCAGCAGTTCAGCGACAGGGATATTTCTACCTTCTGTAAAGTGCATTTTTATATCATGCTAAACATGGAGTGTTTTGAGGATTTTCCATATTTGTGTGAAGTGAACTTAACAAAGCAGACACAGGTTTCAATATTGAGAGCTCAGAGCCAAGTCTCACCTAATGAACCTCCTTAGCCTGGCGACACGAGAGGACTTCCAAATCAAAAACATTATGTTAAAGGGAAATCACAAACAACAGGGGAACTTCAGCTGATTCTTAACTCGCAGTTTTCTCACTAAACAATGGTTGGTTTCCATTTGACAACTACTGCTCCGACCTGAAGGCTGGAAAAATACATCCCAACAAATTTTAATTCTTCTAGATCTCAGTGCAACTTTGGTACTGATGATTAGGGATGTCAACGTTTAGAATTTTGTGACGTGTAACCGATGTGTACATGGTTACACGTCCCAGAATAATGATCTTTTTCTAGTGCAGTTGCGCTATATAACCACTAGAGGGCTCGGTCTCCTTTAGAATACCCCCTTATTCCATTAAATTAAAGACATTACAGTAGTTATCAGACAAAAACTTTATTCAGCAAGTAGAATTTAATAAGTAGGCAATCCATCTCACCATTTTAAGGCTTAGGCCGACTTATGACAGAAAGTAAAACGAGCTGAAAATAAAACCATTTATAATTATGACAGACAAGAAAATGTACAAGTGAAAGCTGAAAAAAGGTTTAACCTTCTTTTAATTCATTGTTTTAACTTTTGCTCACTATTGTACAATATTTTTTAAAACTTAAAGGTGCTATGAGGAGAATCTATTTCCGGGGACATAAAGACTCTGCTACCCATGAGCACGTGCAGCGACTGTCGTAAAGCTGCGTTCCAGTAACCTCGGAACTGGGAGTGACATCATCTTCGACTTATCAGCGTTCCAGTTGAAGTGGGAAAAAAACATGCCGATCTACCAGGCTATTGTTAGCTGTTGTTAGCACGCCCTGCGTTGTTGTTCACAAATACCACATGAAGAATGTGATTATCACTATGGCAGCATTTTTGTAAATATAAGTCTAACAATACTATGTATACAGCTGATCTAGAGCGACACACCCCAGTCAGAAGTGCAAATAAAATGATTATTACAGGAGCTAAATAACTGTTCACACTGGGGGCATCCATCTTCGATTGTCAACTCGGGGGTGGCGAGGTTTCATCGAGTTCCCAGTAGGAAATTCTGACTTCAGGGGACGTTCCAGTTGCAGTTTCCTACTCGGAAGTTCCTACTTCTGACTGCAAATGGAATGCACCACAGACGTGACCCAAGAACTCTGCATTGCTATACAACTTCTTTTTTCAACAACTTACAGGATGCAAAGCGACGAGGTAATGTATCTCTTTCTAGTTACGTAGCGGTAGTTTTTGATGTGTGACAACAAGCAATTTTTGGAAAACTTGTTATCGTAGTTTTGTATTCGGCTGTCCGAGTAAAAAATAAAAGCAAAAAATGTAGGCAAGTATCCCCACTGCACAAAACAGCTGTCTTAACACATCCCACACTCTGCATGTGTCCGTTTCAGACTGCATTTCAGTACAAAGATCCCTTTTCCTGTCGCATTCATCATTGATATCAGACAAAAATATTAAACTTGAAACATCACTTTAATCATTGTTGTTCTGTAGCTTTTTATCTTTGATGTTAATGTTTCTGCAGGCATTTACAATGCTGGTTTACTGGCAAAGCAAAAGTGCACCTGCATGTTCAGTGTTATGTCAAACCTTCCCCTTGATAGCATCTTTTATTGTTTTGACTGAAAAGCTCCAGAATGACAGTGTATATATGTGCATTTTAATAAAATACGCAGGGTATAAATCAGAGTTGATTGAATCCATGGAGTTAAGGTCAAATTGTGTGGAAATCATAAACTGAGGAGCCAGATTTATTTTAAATGCTGTTCTAAAGTTATCACACCTACACATTCAGTCTACATAATTTAGTCCCAGTTTTCTCCCCTGATTGTCCATTCCCATCCTGTGATTGCTTACAAGAATGAATATTGCAGATGTTGCCCTGGTAGAAACAAGGCTCATTGATCATCCCGGGATAGCACAGGGGTAATATTGGAGGTAAGTGCCTATACAGCCTGCACATGGTATATGAGTTGTTCCCTATTTAAAAGATTTACCAACGACAGAGTTCAGTCCATTCAACCAAAACTACCATGGAGCTGTTTTACTGCACACAATGCTCTGTTTGACTGTGCACCCCCTTCTCACAGTGAACAGAATATTTTAAGTTGTGAAGTTCTATGCTTTTATTTTTTTTACAGAAACTGATAAATATGTATTTTTTGTACTCTCACTCTTGGCCAGTGCTCAGTGCCTGGAGATATGGGAGTTGTGTGGATGCTTTGACAGTGTGACAGGTTTAGTGCTGGAGGATTGTCAGATGTCTCTCTTGCCAAATAGTTCTCGGTATCTACTCCAGGATTTCCCCCAAGCACATGTCCTAACAAAAAACACAAGTCTGACAAGCAGGAGTAGCTACCACCAAGGTAACATCTTGAAAGAAAATGCAAAGGGCTTCTGTAATCTTGGCTTCAGATGTTTCAAAGTGCAGAATATGATAGGTCTACATTTTTGATAGGTTGATAGTGCAGATACATAAATACATTGAGTGCATTTGTAGCTTTAGTGTTGAGGCTTCAATTTCACTTTAAATAAAAGGTCATCATTGTAAATAGTAGCCTTTAGTTGTGATAGAATTTAATGGTCAGAGCATGATGTAATGCAGGTAGGATAACACCAAAGGCTCAGGTGTTTGATGCACCTGACGTTTGAGTCAGATTTTATAATTGAAAGCAAGTTAAGATTTCTTACTCAGTAAAGGGAAAAAAGGCCTTAATGCACGACTGTAACTGAAGCCTGAAAAGATCAATACACTGTTCTTTAATCCAAAAACATTACTCAAATTTTTTGGCAATAGATCTAAGAGCAAAAGATTACTAATTTTAAGCATTTGAGAGTAGAAGCACTGATACATCAGTAGATGAAACCATCAGTCATGAATTCAAGACATTTTTTTATGTCTATGAGAAAATAATTGAACTAAGTTGTAGCAATTTTAAAGTACTACGCTTCATGTCTCCCATGCAGCAACACATTTACCTAAACTTTTGGAAGACTTAAATATACATTAATCTAAGGACAGTTTCAAACAACTCTCAGGGTTTCTACAAATACTCAAAAACTTTGTGTCTTCAGGGTCTATCCACTAAAAGACTTTCAGATTACAGTCATATTGTCTGTAATGAACGCCATAGACTGAACCATCATCCAATCACCAGATCTGTTAAAAGTGTTCTGTCAATTCCCAGACATTTTCATAGTCATTGTCAAAAGAGGACAAGTGAAATGCATTGAGCGAATAGCATCAGATTAGCTACTATCAAGCCTGCCACCAGCCTCATCCATAGCAGACCAAGGGACTTGGCTCTCCCAAGTAGATACTACACCATTTACTTCACATAATATAGGTTGCAGTTTTCCCAAAAATGCCTGAGCGGCAGAGGCAGTGCCAAATCTTGTAAAACGATCACAAACTTCAGTATATTTTCCATCTTCCCAAACTCTTGTCACCTCCCTATTCTTGCTTCCCAAATTTAATCTGCCAACTTTGCAAGCAAACCATGTCACACCTCTCTCTGAAGACAAAACATCAGGGCTCAGTACTTCCATAGAGTCTCTCCATTGTCTTGGACTCCATTCCCTTTAGGCACCTTTGTCCAAAGACAAAGCAAAATGTATCACTCTGCTGGTCTCCAGTTATCTCCTAAGCAGACAGAAGCTTTATGTAACAGTAGGCCTTCTCGTTTACCTAAACCAACACCCCATCCACATGAAGACAAAACGCTTAACAGTTTCAAAAACGATTGTCATAAACACGAAGGCGTCTCAGAAAATGTGTGCGTCTCCATGAATGCTCTCGATACGCATGAAGACGCTGTAAAACACTTGCCAGACCTCCAGGGGCGCTGTAATGATATGACGGAAACAGATGAAAAAACAGTGGGCATGCGTACTTGCGGCAAAGGTTGTAAACAGAGATTGTGATAAAATGATCATAAAGTGCCATAATGTGACCTCGATAATTGTTTGTTCAATTCTTCATTGAGAGGAAGGAGATTTTGCTGCAACGGGGATAGTAGGGCCACTAACTTCATCAGCACATATCCTTCAAGTACGCCACCATTGTTGTTGTCGTTGCCGCGTGTGGCGCATGCGTGTCGATGAAGATATAAACTACTATTTTACAGTATCTAACGTCACATGCTTACTACTCTCATTCCACAGCCCCAAATCTTCATTTAACATTCAAACGCATATTTGTGGTGTGGTGCTCATGAGTGAACTTTCATTTGATGGGGGATCAGTTTATCTAAAAACACTTTCATTTAAGTTACTGGTACAATGCCAACAAAAAGCCTTACAATACCAGAGCATATGTAATCTCTTATTTAAAAAGGAAGATGGACATTCTCACTGTGTCAGCATGCTTTTGTGGTTTCAGCACATCCAGGGAGTCATGACATTTCCATGAAAGTAAAGAAGAAGAAAATGGAGAACCTCAAGTGAGACGGCATAAAATACTACTGAAATGGTACTAAACAAGATTACAACAGAAACCAGGTGGCTTCTTTCCACCCACATTAATAACATATTAAACCTTGTTTTTGTGCCCCCATCAGTAACTTGACAAACTACAGTAAATTCACAGCTGCTCCATTTATACATGTGGAACAAGAAAAAGAAAAAGTCAGGCTAAAAGAGGCTTGACAGATTTGTTGCGGAGCTCTTTATATACTCTGGAGTATACTGGAGGAACAGATTTGTCTTCTGCAGCTAAAAGCAATGCTCATAACTTGTGCTGTAGAGAACAAAGTCAGCCGTTGTATCTCAGTGGTTTTGTGGGACATTTAAAATACCTCTGAATGTAGTTGCTCCCACTGATGGACAAACAACTGTGAGTAAATTGTCATTTTTTCACAGCATCATAACTTGTCTCCAGTGCAACACACCGAAAGGGAAACAAACTTTGAAAGCAGACTTTTTATTCATCCAACATTTGAACTTTGAAAGGCACCTGAGTAGGTTTTATATATTGCCTTCATTTTCCCTTACCCTCCTCATCAACACTTCTTTTTTATAAGCTCCTGAACTCAGAAGGATGGACTTTGATAGTAGAGACTGACCCAGTATGAGAGTTTCTAGCAGCCAAACACTCATGGATATTCTTCCTTCCCTCTCTAGCTGCTCATAATTAGATAGCTGGCAAGTGGCAACTTTTATAGTGCCCAGAAATCTGATTGTGCTAACAAGATTGGGAAGACGTCGGTCCCTCCGAAGACCCATGGTAATAGCCACAAAGATATTAGAGAGGGCTTTAAGGTAAATCAAAGTGGAAAGACCTCTTCTCTCCTTAACATGTCCGAGTTGTGATTTGAAGCCATTTTGGGTGGAGGGAATTAAGACACATCGCAGGGAGATGTTTACTTCTTCCTCTAAGGCTACGTTTACACGGACACTCCTGACTTAAAGATGCAAAGATTATTCTTTTGCGTTTTCGAATTCTGGAGACATATGGACCCGCTGTAGTGTGCATGCCGGTTAGGTAGATGGCGGTGTAGGTCTGCAGAGAGGCAGCGCTGCTACAACACACGTACGAAGAAGAAAAACTTTTCACAAACAACAATGATGAATAGACGCACAGTGAGGCAGGAGTTTCTTTTCTGGACAACAAATCAGTTCGAACAACAAATCTGTCTGGATTATTTTGTCTGGATAATAAACCGAGCACGGTAAGAGGCTCACACGTTACGCGGCAGACGGCCGAAGCTGTTGTTGTTCCTGGTATGTGTGCGCAGCCTTCATCTGAAAGAGTACTGTGCATGCGGTGACGTCAGTGTTTCACCCTGAAACACACTGATACGGGTTTACATGGAGCTGAATGGCGAGGAAACTTTCCACTCTGGAGCCCGTTTTCAAAAGTTACCGTTTTCAGACAAAACGCAACACGTTTCAGTGTAAACGCAACGCCGAAACGCAATGAAAACGTATCAGACTTGACCGTTTTCTGCACCATGTAAACACAGCCTTACTGTGGGATTCCACTGGATGCGTATCCGGTCCTTCTCCGCTCCGCTCCGCTCCGTCATCTGACGCGCGTCAACTCCCACTGGATCCGTCTGCGGTACGAAGCATTGCGGCTCCGCCTTGCAGCTGGTCAGTGAGCTCATAAAGTATTTTGTGGTTTTGCACCTCCAAAATCAAAAGCCCCTCATCCATGGTGAAGTGTGGTGAGACTG
Organism: Scarus forsteni; assembly: GCA_036419115.1. Taxonomy (NCBI): domain Eukaryota; kingdom Metazoa; phylum Chordata; class Actinopteri; order Labriformes; family Labridae; genus Scarus; species Scarus forsteni. The sequence goes on from JAZDUH010000113.1 coordinate 1,534,263, forward strand.
AACTTTTGACACCAGGGCTGTCTCCGCCCTAAATGACGTTTTCCAGGTACAGTACTTTTCCGTTGTTGACATGGTTTATTTTATTGTGAAACATCTACGGATGTTTTATTTTGTGTTTGTGCTCAACTTCCTGTCCCGCACGATATTCTGTGTGCTAAATTGCTGTGCAGTGGTCCAGCATCCAGCAAAAATAGAAGCTCTGCGTATCTGCTCCGTCTGCGGAGGCGTGAACAGATCTGCTGAACGTGCTGCAGCTGGTGGAAGTACACACATTGCTTATAATTGAAACGGATCAGCTCCGCTGCCGCAGCGGAGCGGGGACGGACCGGATACGCATGCAGTGGAATTTGGGCTTTAGTCTGCCTGTGTCTCTTCCCCCCCCTCTGGTGTGTGTAAGGCTGTTGTTAAAATTATTGTTGGCTATTTGCTTTTCCTGATTCCAGACTTGCAACAATTTTGATTGAAAATATTTTAAACACTTTTTAGATTGCACAGTCAACTTTGGATGACAAACTGAGCACTGATGTAATAGTCGTTTATGAAAACAAAATGATGCTATCTGTACACACAGTGTCCTGGGTTCACTTTTCCCATTTGAATGTATTGTAAGAATATTTAGGAAATCTATACAGCTTTGCACCCATCTTATGCAAATAAACCTTGTTGCAGGGAGCATAATGTCTAAAATTACAATGGTACTGAGCACCATCAAGAGCCCTGAGTTCAACAAAAACATTTTGGCAAGCAGTCCAGATTTCTTTCCTATTTTTCCACCCAATGTAAATGACATTTTTATGCTGAGTGGTTTCATTGTTCAAGTAGCTAATGGACACATCCTTCTGCTAGCACTCATAGATGTGTTTAGCCTGAAATGATTAGCTATGAGCCACAACAATGACTGAGGTGCAGAATTATGGCACCCCCGTTCATCTAAAATCTGGTGTTTAGTCTAAAATCTGCCGTGCAGTGTCCTTCTGCTGTTTAGAGGTGATAGAAAGGTGAACACAATGATACGTCAAATCATACACTCAACTGAGCTTTTTTCCATGCTCGATTGTACTCCAGTGTCAAACGATTTTCACAGTATGAAACCAGCGCATTTGTTGAGAAATTCAAAATAAAGAAAAAGAAAGTCTTTGAAAAGCTGTTGGCTGTGTTAGAGAAAGCCTTGTTTTCTTTAAACTCTCCAGCATGCCGTTCCCTATATGTGCACTACCTGAAATACACAGAGGCACACACTTTCAAATGCTCTCAGGCATGCTATCATTTAATAGTGAGTTGGATTTGAAAAATTTTATACTGATATTATGCTTCTAAACATCACAACTGGGGCATAATAAAAGAAGAGGAATCATATTATCTGACCAATGTTTGTGTTAGTTTCTTAAAAGTCAATTCAAACCTGCCATCTAAGGTCAAAACTGAGAAATTTCCATCAGATACATATGAGTGGTTGAAAGGTGGTGGTCCCTTGAAATAGTCAAGCTTTGAAGCAATAATTCAAAGGAAATAAGAAGTTTGATGCAAGTTACACACAACACATTGATGCAATTTCAAGGCGCACAACCCATTGTCTACATGCCATCTAGATGGAAAAATATACAGATGGACGTCCTGTCGACTGCTGTGGGCTGTGCACTTAAAGGCAGCATGATTCATGCAGTAAATATATACCAGAAGAGGACCTGATATTGAAACAAAGCATTGGGTACTCAATACTAATTTAGCCTGACAGATTTCAGCCATGATGGCTCTGTACCCATCACCACTTAGCATTTATCTTTTCAACATTTTTAGCAGCACATATTCTGAAAAAGAGTCATTGTATTAAAGCATTAAGTCTCCCTATCCACCCCAAAGAAGCATCTAATAGCCAATTTCATGCAAGAATGATGAAGCCAAAAGTGTAGGGTTATTAAGGCGAAAGGAGAGTAGTTTGGTGTCACACTTCAGGGATCTTTGATAAAAAGTGAGCAGGGATAACCGTGGGCAGTATACAACAGTGACAGGGGCTTCTTGTAACTTGGTGATAAAGTAAACAAACCCACAACGAGGCAGAGGCATGTCTCTCCGATTAATACACACACGCACAAAGGGAAAGGATTGACAGCCCTATTTATGTTGGAGCTTACCCACGCAGAGCTACGGACCGTGTTGACATTTTGGATGTTTACATCAAAGCATGAAAGCGCCGTGCCTTCCTGGATGACTGCTACATCCATTAGCCTCTTAACATATGTCAACATTCCTGGGAAGAGCACACAGAACAAAGGGAAATCCTGTGAAAGGTACTTATAAGAAGACTTTTTCTTCAAAGAAGACAAACGAAAGAGAAAGGAGACTGAGCGTTTAACAAGAAAGACACTAAATAAAAGGTTTTCAATTTTCCAGTGAGGAAAAACACTTTGCTTCTCCTCCTGCGAAACAAACTATTAGATGTCTGTTGACGTCTGATACCAGCATATCTTTTCTTTTCTGTTTGGTTCTATAGGATTTAATCTCCAGCAGAGAGCTTCAACATTAGGACTGACAAGAACTGATGTGTACCTCAAACCCCAAATGGGCAGCACTTACCCAGTATAACAGCGCATTTGTCTTTAAGATGGAGAGGTTGTGTTTCGTTTCATTTTAACTGTAAATAAATGAAAATGTAAGCTGTAAAGTCTTCATACCATTCACAGAATGATGTTAGGTAGTAGTATACAGTAATATTTAGCCTTTTACAACATCTTTTACATCAGATGAACAGAGAAGGCAGGAGAAAGGATATAAAACCTTCAGCTCACCAACTACTAATTGACCAGATGCACTGTACAGTGGATTAACTCCAAATAGAATATCTTATCATACAATTGTTTGAGGCAATATGTGATATTGAGAGGCAAAAAAGGACAGATTAAAGCTTGAAATAGAAAAGAGTGATCAATCAGTGAGACAGACCAGAGAATATACTAGATGCCACTGTCCTTGTTGAAGGGTACAGTACTAATGGATGTACTTTGAGACTACTATATCAAATTTGAAAAGTAATATACAGTGCTTTAAAGCTAGGGTGTACGATCTGAAAACCAGTTTGGCTGTTGAGACAGATTTGAAAAACGCAGGCTGCCCCCCCTTCACTCACCCCTCTCCTCCGTGTTCCAAGATCCCACCCTCCAGCTTGTGTCGCCTCCTGCTAGAGCAAGAAGCCGGCCGGCAGAAAATATCAGCAGCAACAATAACTTTAAAAAACAACTCAGAATGTCAGATTTCTCATAGCTGAAAGTAACAAACACGACAGTCATCCCCCTTGTAACACACAGCGGTAGCCATTTCAATTGGACCGGCGCCAAAGCGGGTCTGGCGTCGCCACTGTTAGCCAATCAGAGCAGAGCAGATTGTGGGCGAGGATTTACCTTTCTCGGCGTGTCTTCACCAGCTCAGTTTACAATGCTAACGATGCGTGGCTAACTTATGCTAAAATCTATTGACAGAGCCTACCCGTTCAGACCAACAACGTTCAGTCATTAGCCAGTATAGGCACAGACTAACCAGAGTTATTAAGCAGACATCTCCCACTGTAGTAAACAAAGTTATTACCTGTTCAACTAAAATTCGGCTGTCGCAGTGTCAGTTTTCACTCCCAAATCATTCTGCAGCTTTTTCCACCAGTCGTACGATTCTCCAATGTTGAGTCTCTGTTGGGAACTGTATTGCTCATATTTCTTCCTTACTTCAGCCTTTTCCTTGAAACTTTTACGTTTCCTTTCCTTCGATGTGGAAGGTAACAAAAGCGGCCTCACGGTTTTGGTGCTGATCTTCTCCGACTCGATGAGGCTTCAGTAGCTGTGCAGCTAGCTGCTCACCAGTACATGAGGAAGGTACTGGGGAGGAGGCGGGACCATGGGCGGGACGGTGCGGATCAGGGGAGACGGGGGATTGGATGGACTCACGGACCAATCCGAACTGCGGGGAACGGCAGTTCGGATTGGTCAACTATTATGCCGCTTTGCAGCGGATATACTGAATGGATTTTTTAAATTCTTTCTGGTCTTTATATGGCGTAGATCGGACTATAGGACCATAACAGCCTTATAAATGGTGTTATTAAGATGTACCAAGCTTCCAAATCGTAGACCATAGCTTTAAGCCTTTAGTAAAATGACTTTTGATAAGCCAGATAAGAAAAATGTGTCTATGCTACAAGCCTTTGAATAACATATTCTTTTCCTTCTTAACCATAGCTTAAATCAAGATAATATTTATCTATAATTTTGGCCAATGTTAAGTGTGAACTCAAAAGACCATGCCATGGCAGTTTCCATGTAGGTATGGGGGTACTGATAGTGAGTATCAAAGTATCAAGATTCTCAAAACTGTTCTCTGGGTATTGACTGCACCCCTAAAATATCATACCCAATGAGTACTTCAACAAATACTTATCTCAGAAGTTCTTTGGACTGTTTTTAGGCCTCTCTTTCTTCCTTATTCTAAAAAATGAATATCCAAAGATGCAAGGGGTGACAGGAGAAAGACTTCTCCGCAAGGCCACAGGAGTTATTATACTGTCATTTGTAAAACTTGTCAAACAACAATTGCTGTGATGATACCAATATGTTATATTTTCTGGTGGCCAGCATAAAGACTGATTATGATTCCTTTTAAATCTAATGGTTATACTCAGACCAAAATCTGCAGTGTTACGGGGTTGGGAAAAATACCCTGAAGGCTTTGTTGTGCCTTTGCAACATGAGTCCGACCTAACCATTTCACCACCAAATGCCATTGAATTTCGAAGCATGACAAAAGCACAATGCCAAACCTGTAAAGTAAATTTTCTTTGCAGGTTTTGGCCCTTCATGTTCAGGAACACGTCGAGTTTCAATCATCAGCAGAAGACACTGAAGAGTGTGGCTCTAAAATACATGAATTTAAATAGTGAATGTCCCCAGTGAGTTGTAACAGGATACCTGTGGGTCATAAGACCCATCAAAGTGAGGTACAGATAGTTTCTGTGATCCCTCCTCGCAGCATGGGAGAGAGATATCTGTTAAAGAAGTACTTTATTGTTATATTGTCAAGTACATTCATTGTATAGGACAGTGACTATTATTTGATCTTTTTTTTTAAAGATCTCAGAAGTTTCCATGTCCCAGCTGTTTCCTGCTATTTACATCACAGTTCCAAGAACTCCCTACAAGCAGATGTGGAGAAAGGTCATTGAGTGGGTAGACTTGGTAGATGCAGGAATCAACTGGCACTGAGACGAGTCCACGGAAGGCTTTAAATAGCATCAGGTAATGAAAAGATCACAACCAGGTGTGCTGCAGCCAGGAACCACGCCTCCTTAGGAGAGTGAGACGGCTGCAGGAGCAGAAACAAGGCATGAGGGCAGGAATAATCCACATAAAAAGCCACTAATCACGGTGACCTCAGTATTGGGCAGATAAACCCAACAGTTCTCAACAGTGATTCAGTGGCCAATGTCCAGTTATAAGTTCTAATTGACCAGGTATGACCTCCATGTGTTGGAAAAGTCGGGTTGATATGGGAAAAAAAACATTTTATGTCAGATAATACTGTCACATATTTTTTATCATCATGGTAATTAAATTTCCAGGTTGGCTTGTTTCTGTAACCTTACAGAGCAGACGAACCTGCCTGATCATTGTATGAAATCCTGCATGGGATGGAACCCTGCCCTGAGGATGTGACGAAAGCAGGAACTGATTGCATGTTTGGCAGCTTCTGAAGCAGTCTCCGTGGATGCGGCAGTATCTGCAGTTTTATCAGAAATGGACTCAATTTCTTCTTTAAAAGAGGAAAAAAGAACGCCACTTTAACCTTTCTCACAGGAAGTTGTGTTTTTGCTCTTCAGCTAAAAACAGGGTTGAGCTGCTACATCACAACGTGGCTTGTTATGGATTGGCCTGTGAAAAGTGAGGAGAAGAACGATTGTCCAATCACCAGCCACTGTTGTTTTTGAAGGTTCCTCTGAAAGTATTTTTTAACTGCTATTTCCCAGATAGTTTCGTGAAATATTCCCGTGGCTGATATATGGAGCTGTATGTCTGGTGTGTCAGGTTGGTGTTTCTGCTTAAATCCATAAACGCGCCATGTTTGACTCTAGTGCACATGATGTAGGATACATTGCATGCTATGTGCGCTATGACAGCACTTTTAACTCCTTGGTCACTTAATCTAAAGAATGTATTGCAACAAAAGCAAAGAAAGGTCAATTAGATAGACTGGCCATAGACTTTGTCAAGTTTAATACCCATTATTATCAATTAAATCTTTCAATAAATGTTCAATATGCAAAAGAGACAGTGAGCTGTTTAAGTACTGAATATGTATATCATTTAAGACGTCATCAACGGAACTTTAGATGGATTAATAGGATCTGATTATTCTTGATTTAACTTGTCAACCACTGATATACAGGATTTGCTGTCAGTAGGTCTTACCTTATCAGAAAGAAATACTTTTGTGCAGCCTCAAAGTGCAGTAGATGCTTTATTAGTGCTTGCAGCACCCAGGTAGATACAGTATATTTCGACATATGTCAATTTAGTGTCTTTTAACCTAGATCAATTTTCTTTTTTCTTTTTTTTTTTCGCAAAATAAGAAACTTTAGGCCCAAAATTAGTTGCATTCTTAAGACCCAAATAAGAGTGTCCTAAACAATACCAGTTTAATTGAACATTTTATGAATGTATAACATATTAAACACCATGCATCACCCTTTTTTTCAAAATGAATTGTGAAATATAAGTCACAAGGAGCAGATTTTCATTTTCTCCAACATTCAGCCTTCATTGTTAGACTTAGAGTATATGTGTGAAAGAAAATAAAACATGTCCACAGTATTATAATGTATGTTTGTTTCTTTTCCACTCATCATTGAATGTCTTACAAAATGTTTGAACGTATATTAGAAGGCTGAATATACTAAATATAGTGAATATAGTTTTGGATACAATTAAAGGCATATTACAGAGATTATCCATTGATTTAGAAATAACTTTGTTTGATTGTTGCTTAAGACGCTACATTGGTGTGGCAGCCTGACACTTGAAATATGTATAAGTCAGGGTAAATTTGGGATAAAAATGTCTTTAGCTCCAATGCATCACGGCATAAAAAGCATAATGCATGAAGACAGGGGTTCTAAGGTTTTGATGGTGGTAGCACAGGGTGGTGCCCTTTTGGCTCAGACCAGTCTTATCTAATAAATGATATATTTTCAGAAATAAATCAAGTGTAAATGGATTATCATTCAGTGGGGACTAGAATGACATTGATGGATATTTCTTGAGGAGGTGAGAGTTTTCAGATAGGTGCTGCAGCTGAAGATTAGTGTAGTTCTACACAGAGAGGGAAGGTCATACTGTTATGAGGATGCCAGGTGGATGAAGAGTCAAGTGGAAGTGGATCAATGACAAGGGCAGTGCAGGAAATTAAGTGTCAGGCAGTTCAAGTATCCAGTTCTTTCTTACACTGCTGTACTTAAGATGACTTTATGCAAAAAGGAGGGTTATTTATGGACTGAAATGCTTTAGATTTTAAAAAGTAACTGCCACACACTGCTGATAAAATTTTGTTACTTCCGGCAAAATGTCTCTCATGTTCAACTTTTCAATTTCACAGAAATCCTAAACTCATTTGGCAAACAAAATAAAAAATATCCCAAAATAAGTACCAGATGTGGTCCATTTAACCACTGTCAGAAAAGAGGAAACAACACAGCAGAGGTAAATGCAGCATAGAACCAGCACATTTTGTATAAAGTGAGTGGGCAACCCTCAGATGTACAAAGAAAAGCATGAAATGCAGCTGCTGTCTGTCTGAGAGAGGCTTGACAGGATTTTAGAGCATGGAGAATAGAAATAAGAAGTGCCATTGGAAATGGCTGGCTCCTTCTGGAGGAGTTATTGGTGCCTTTTGTCAGCCTCTAATTACCTTTTCCATACCTATTTCTGCAATTCCATACTATACTATGTCTATTTACTACCAGTTTTTATTTATGGGCCACACTTGATTTGTTCAAATGAAGTACGCATGAGCATGAATTTGTTAAACCAATCAAAAAACACTAATTATCTGAAGGATCCTCAATTTTCAAAGTTTTTGTTTAGTTAATTGTTTATTTTATCATGGAAGTAGATAAGGTACTTCAGATACATTTGTCTGGATGGAACTGTATGGAACTAAGGTGTGCTGAGGATATTTTTATGATAATTGTTCTTATTCTAAGCTATATAGTGATAAAATTCTTAAAATCACCAGGCAGGTCTATGCAGCCTATCTGCTGACATGTGAAGACATGAAGCTTTGTGTACCTGACATGCAGACATGTCCCGAGATAAAAATGATAAGTAAAGGTAATTATTAAGGCTCATATGGTTTGCTTTTATAGTGAAAAGAAATATTTAATATCACACTACTGTATCATAGGGAGTTTCCCGAGTGCCCTTGGTCCCAAATAGAGCAATAACAAGGACACAGACCCCCAGCAAGGTTGGAGAGGGACTAGGTATGTTTTTTTCTTACTTTTTACCTCTTGAACAGGATCTAGTTTTGAAAGTATTAATGGTAGTAGGAAAAACTGTGATAAAAGCTATTTGCATTAACTTACCATTATATTTTATCTTGTTGTAAGCAGTATTGAATTGTTGTCCAGTCTCACCCTGCCTCTGTCTCTAGAAAATAAATTATAATTCAGAAGTAAAAGTAGGTAAAAATTATGACAAAAATGAAACAATAAAAGAAGACCAATAAAAAATCATCGACAAAGTCTTTTGTAAAAAATCTTGACAGGTTTATGTTGGATTTAAGTGTGTTTTTCTGTTTGATTTTTTCTTTAGTATTACTGTTTCTGTTGTTCTATCCCCCCAAAACATTTAGAAGAATTAATTTTGAGATGTCTGCAGACTTAATGTATGGAGGTATGATGATTTGTACTTTACAAACTCTGGAAAAGAGATGAGAAAATAATCTGAATGGTACGGGATTGTTTTTGAGGCTCAAACACTAAATAAATAGCACCAGGAAAATTAATCCCCAACTTCTTAGCTCAGCATCACAGAACTTAACACGTCTGCTTCAAAAAAAAAAATCACTTATATCCTTTCCACCAATTTAACTTCCACTTCCACTAGTCTCTATTTTTCCGGATAAACTGATGTCAAATGGTGACCTTTGTGATTACTATGCTTTTGAGACCAAAACTCATGAAAATCCTTTTAACTATTATTATAATATCATAAATTTCATTTTGTATGTAGAGTTGCTAGCATATTCAATCTCCATGGTGCAAGGTGTGACTAGTGAGCCTGGCATTGTTTATCTATGCAGGAGGAAAAGCAGATGGTGTTGTGCAGATATAATGACAGTCTTGCTTTTGTGTGAATTTTGCCCACTTAGCAATACTTCAGTATAAACATAAGCTGAACCAAAGTTAAAAATAAAACAATAAAAAACAATCTACTTGTTTGACTTTGAAACAAAATAGCCAAAACGCTGAAGGCAACCTTTTACTAGCATACAATTTACTTTTTAAGCTTAAAGAGACTGTGAGAAGTTTCTAAGTAATTACAAAAACGTCTCACTTTCAGATATATGTCTGATCGAAATACACACTTTAAGATGAGTTTTATAGCATCAAAATAGGTTATCTATAAATGCTATTCCTTAGCTAAGTGGTCGGGTCGGACAGGGCTGGACTGGCCTAGATACTCAACTTCGGGAAGAAGACAATTAAAACTAGAGCAAATTTATATTATATTATTATTTATATTACATGTCTTAGAGCACTGGGCTACAAGTAGTGATATATAGTCGGCTACAACTACGATAATAGGTTTTCCAAAAATTGCTTGTTGTCACACATCAAAAACTACCGCTACGTAACTAGAAAAAGATACATTACCTCGTCGCTTTGCATCCAGTAAGTTGTTGAAAAAAGGAGTTGTAAAGCAATGCAGAGTTCTGAGGAAGGTCCGAGCTGCTTTTATCACAACAAACACACGCATTGGCTTGGGTCACGTCTTTGGTGCATTCCAGTTGTAGTCAGAAGTAGGAATTTCCGGCTTCTGAGTAGGAAACTGCAACTGGAACGTTCCCCGAAGTCTGAATTTCCTACTGGGAACACAGTAAAACCTTGCCACCCCTGAGTTGACAATCGAAGATGGATGCCCCCAGTGTGAATAGTTATTTAGCTCCTGTAATCAATTTATTTGCACTTCTGACTGGGGTGTGTCACTCTAGATCAGCTGTATACATAGTATTGTTAGACTTATATTTACAAAAATGCTGCCATAGTGATAATGAAATTCTTCATGTGGTATTTGTGAACAACGATGCAGGGCGTGCTAACAACAGCTAACAATATCAATCAATCAATCTTTATTTGTATAGCGCCAATTCATAACAAGTGTTATCTCAAGACACTTTACAATAGAGCATAAAGCTCTTCATTTTATGGATACACATATATGCATAGATACATATATACATATAAAATACACATATACATATATATACAAATATATACATCCAACACCCAACATGAATCCAAATAGCCAATCATGAATCCCTCCATCATGGCGGCAAGAAAAAACCTTCTGTTAAGCAGCAGGAAATCTTGAATGTGGATCCCAGTCTCATGATGAACAGCAAATCCACACGATTCTGTGTCGGGTGTGAGGGCAAAAGAAGGAAGGTAAGAGGAGACAAGTGGACTAGAATAAGAACTAAAATTAGGGACAGGTTCATGTACCCTCAACCTGTCGAGGGTACATCTACCAATAGCCTGGTAGATCGGGATGTTCAACTGGAACGCCGATAAGTCGGAGATGATGTCACTCCCATTTCAGAGGTTACTGGAACGCAGCATTACGACAGTCGCTGCGCGTGCTCATGGGTAGCAGAGTCTTTATTTCACCGGTAATAGATTCTCCTCATAGCACCTTTAATGAAGCTATATACAAAACAGCATGACTTCATCTGATCCAGGAACATGTCTTTATGTCACTGTTTTTTAAAATAGTTGTTTGAATACTAGGTTCTGTATTAGTTAAAAGAAATCCAACAACTGGAAAAACAGCGGAACCACAGTTTAGTCCTCATAAAGCATGACTGACACATGTAAAAAAAAATAAAAATAAATAATAATAATAATAATAATATATATATATATCTATCTATCTATCTATATATATATATATATATATACATGTATATATATATATATATATATATATATATATATATATATATATTTATATGTATATATATATCTATCTATCTATCTATCTATCTATCTATCTATATATATATATATATATCTATATATATATATATATGTATATGTATATATATATATATATATATATATATATATATATATATATGTAACAGAATATAGCCATTATCTATCCCAGCGGTACAGTATTACACAATATGATGCATGAAACTGAACAGTCCCCAGCTTCATCAGCAGACTTGCTTCTCCTTCATTTCACATGTAAAATAGTAAAAGAGAAGGACCAGTGCAGGTGACGTGGAAATCATCTCTACTCTTTTGCACCAACCTTTGCTTGAGAGAGGGCTCTTACTCTAAATTATGTTTCATGAATTTTTGATCTCACATATAAGCAGCTCACACTTCAAACATTTAGAGAGCACCACTAGAACTGTACAGCCCACAGGCAACCATCAGCCGTCAAACAACCTCTGTAGATCTATCTTGCAGCAGTGCAGATCATCACGAGGAGAAGGGGGTGATGGGGACACATCAAGGAGGAAAAACATTTCCTATCCATAAACATTTTCTAATTCCATTGATTGCAATACTTTGCATTTGTAATTAATACCATATTGATTAAAAGCCCCTAAATGTCACTTCAAACAGCTCATAAATGGGACAAATTATAAAATTATAGAAAGATAAGAGTTGATTATTAGCTTTTGGGGAAGTCTTGTGCCTGATATGATCTCATCTTTTACTGACAGCTGCTGAAGGATTTGTTAATCATTCATGTCACTCTCTGAAGCCTCCCTCATATTGAACTGTCTTACAGTCTCCCTTAAGCACCAAGACATGAGGGAGTCTCAGTGCCTTCAGGTAGGAAAACAATTTCTGTTTAATTTGCAGTTTGAAGACTGCAGGAGAGGGTCAAACTAGCCCCACAGGGATTCTTCACATGTGGCTTTAACAGATGAAGGCAGCCATATGTTTTTCCTCTGTCAGCACTTGACAGCAGCCCCTGAGAGAATGTTGTTAACAACAGGTGAAGAGAGGCCCGAGGGACAAGCCGTATTGGCACAACAGAATGATCAATTTGACCACATCATTAGTATGTGGATCTGCTCTTCGGCAAGGGAAGACTGTAACCCTTTATACAGACATTTACAAACACACACATCCACTGCCAAGCATGTTGCATTCATGCAACGTACACACAACTCACAGTTCAATATAAAGTCATTGTTTGAAAATAAAATGGTTCTAAATGGAAACAAAAACTTAAAAGCACATAAAAAGTATTTTGATAGATTGGTAGAGAATAAAAGTGGCTAATTTTTTTTTCTGAATTGTGTAGCAGACAACTTACTTCAATCTCATCTCACAATGTTACTCCGGATGCCATAATACTCAGTGTAAGACTGGTCAATAGGATTGTGTTTCATATTTTTAACCTACAGAAATACATTTAGAAAAGGTACATTGCGTATAATAAAAATATTTGTCACTAAACTTTTAAGTTAGTTACAACTTTACCTATTCAAAATTTAATCTAGAGAAAGAAAGAGATTATAGTTTAAGTCAGAAAATGGAAATACAGTCTAAGAAAGCTAAACAGAGTCTAGCTAGACTAGATAGATAGATAGATAGATAGATAGATAGATAGAGCAGTGTAAAACAGTCTGTGTTGATCCGACAATGAATTAGAACCACATATTTCTTAGGCTATAGGATGACTTGCACTACTGTTCATTTTCAAAATGTTTTAAATTTAACTCATCAATTATTTGAGTACATATTTTGTTAGTGCAGCAACATACTTAAATAAACATCCAGACTTCTACGGTTATTGGAATTATAGCAGGTGGAAAGGATTATTACTGTTTTGTTTGACAACCATAGTTTGACAAAATATAAGTGGAAATATCTAACAGGATTTTTGATTGAAAATAAAACCTGTTCCATCAAATTTATGGTCCACTGAAAATGTTATCATAAAATATGAATGTTGATCTTCTTTTACATTGTTTACAAAATAGAGAAGATTTTTTATTTGCCATTTTGCACAGCTTTTATTCAGGGCTGCACTCTAACTTAAACATACAAGTACGAACTTAAACATTTACGAGATACTATCTCGTAAAAACAGGATTTCCCTTGACGCTTTGCTTCAAGACTGGCTGCTGCATTTATCAACCAGGTACGTGGTCAACACAGGTACAAAAACCGCAATGTCGAGCAGATCCGACTTTGTGTCGGAACAACCGTAAATTCCTCAGGTGTCTGCGCAATGTGGACAAACTAATAACAATGGCATCTAAACGGCTCAAAGACACAAGTATCTCCCAATTTTTCAAATCAAGTAAAACTGAATAAGGTCTAACATGTGCGACATGTTCGTTACTTTTAATATTCCTCAGTATCTCATAAAAACAGGAAACTCGAAAATAAATAATTTTCATTTTTTACGAGATAGTATCTCGTAAAACACAGGAAATTCAAAAATAAATAAATTCCTGTTTTTACGACATAATATCTCATAAAGACAGGCGCTTTTTAATTTATTTTCAAGTGAATGCAATACGCCACTGTACATTTATGTGTATTCATCAAGTCAATGACATATGTAACAATGTAGTTGAAGTTCAAAAAGAAAAAGAAAAAAAGAAATAAAACAAAAGACATCTTGCCATCCCAAAAATCCAAGTTTCTGTAGAATGACCCAGCTAAAGGTCAGTCTTGCCTTTACTGACAGACAAATTAATCAAATTTTTAAGAAAAAAAATCACATTTATACCTTTTAAGTTTAAACACTTGGGTTAATGTGACATCATTCTGGCAATGCTATTCTTGTCTGACTTAACAGTTTGACAGGAATATCTGTGTCGGTGCTCTGTGACTATTTGAATACTTAACCAGCCAAGGGGGGAGATTCATCCAACTGTAGAGCTATATGACAGCCCATAGTAAACATATATGGTGCCATTTCTCCGAGCTATACTTAAAAGCAGAGCCATCCAGAAGGAAAAAAAAGACCTGAAGTCTATTCAGAGACAGCCTGTAGATATGAATGTAAATGTGGGACTGGGTGAATGAAATTTAAATAACCTACATATAAGCTTTTTTTTCTGAAGACATCTCAGCTGTGAGGGCTTCTGGGTGAAAGGACCAGTGTGATTGTGACACATACATATTCCCTGCAACCACAATGTGACAGTGTGTGATACACTGCTGTAAGCTTTGGCAGGAAATGCAAGTATGACTAATTAAGGAGCATATATTGGAATCTCACTGCAGTCCAGACACTGCTGGGTTTTTTTTTTAGCCTGTCAGTTTCATCAAGATAGCCATGAAACCAACCATTATTTAGAGCTGATCCTTGAACATTTGTCAAGGTGTACAAAGAAAGAAACAATAGATAAAAAATCCATTAAGGATTGCAATGCAATAACTAAGTTGCCTGAAAAGCCATTTGACTCAAAATACAATGACTTCTAACTACGAACAATGCTATTTGTAGTGATGTTAATGTCCATCCTTGTCTAAATGTAACATCTGTGCTGTGTTTTGGTCAAACTTTATTTGGCTCAGGTCATAGCATTCATACTAGGTGCATGTCCTGCATGCTGACTGAAGTCCTTGGGCCACGTCAGGCCCCAGAGCTCGCAATATGACCATCAGAATATGATTGTATACACGAGTGTGAGTAGGAAAAAATAAACTGATGTCAGTTTTACATGCTTTTTTAAATGAAATCCCCACAGCTATTTGAAGTGACTTTAAAATAATAACAGTTTATTTAATTGGTTATACAGAAATCCAACCGTCAGCAATCTCAGCCAAGATTCTACCAGCATGTCAGTGTCAATCCCCAGTGATGGACAACATAATATCCCCAGAGAAAGGATGCTGAAGTAACTCTCCACCCACTGACAGCTCCTTAACCTGCTGTCAGTGTGTGAGGAGGGTGATGCAGTCAGCTCTAAGGGACAAACATTATGGCTTTTTTTTACCTAGGTTACACTATCTCCTCCACGATCTAGAGCGCAAAACAGAGAGGGTATGTATGTCTTCATGAGTATGATGGTACACTGGATCATCCCCCTTATTATGCTACGGCGACACCAGACGCGAATTGGCAAATTTAAATGCACGTAATGCCTGTGACGTGCCGTGTAACGCCCGAGGCTGGACGCTGGACCATTTTGACAAGCTGAGGATCAACGCGTGTCACTGCGCAGGCGCAGTAGAGAGCTGGAGCCAGTCGGACTCGGTGATGACCCGTGCAGGCAAATCCAGCTGGAAACGAATATTTACAGAACTTACCTTCAAAACCTGTCTCCTCAGCAACTTTCATCCAAGCCTGCTCCTTTTTGTTCCGGTCTCTATAGAGTACACACGTCGAATCGTATAGCTCCGGATGATAGCAAACAGCATCGATCAACCTCTCCTCCATCTTTCAGAGGGGGTTTGAGCCGGAGCAGGAGGCCGGAGCATCACACGTCATCAAATCAATGACGTCGGGGGGGGGGGATGTCATCGCTGATTGGCTGCCTCACCACAGCGACACGCGAATTTGCGTCGAAAGTTCAATATTTTCAACTCGAGAATCGAGGTGTTTGACGCCCCAATGCGCCAGACGCTCCAGACGAGCCGCGCCAAATGTGTTCGACGCGCCGTCCGGGGCGAATCTGCATCCAAACGCGTCTTTACATTGACTTTGTATGTAATCGAGACGCACGTCTTTGCGAATTCGCGTCCAGTGTGGCCACACCATTCCAGTTCATCATAATGACAGACAGCCACCCAATCTTTCCCCCCTTCATCAAAAAATTTAGTCAATGACAGGAAATAATGCAACCCCTGTTTCTCACCACAGTAATCGCAGCCCTCTGTACGTAACGCTGTGCTTGTTTTGCACCTGCCTTTCAAACATGCTACATTAAGACGCAAAGGCACCGAGCGTAATCAGTTGTGAGTGTGATAAATCACGTTGCAGGTGCTCAAGTATTACGGCTTTAACACACATCCGGTGCTACAACCTGTGCAAAGGCTTTCAGAGATGTAATTCATCCATATGTGTCTATTAAAATGGAACTTGATGAAACATTTGAACAAGGCAGCAGAGTTTATATTGCATCAAATAGAGAAAATACAAGCCACCTGGGACCTGGGGCCTCTGTGTGGTCACATCCTGAGTGAGAGCCAGACCTCAGCATGACTGTGTGGCATCCTGATAACATGTGCTGATAGGTAGGCTCTGGGGAGAGCAGGTGCTAATTGGCCTGGTGGTTAGCTCTGAGGTCAACTGTGGGCCGGGTCCCCAGGTCATCAGGGAGGCACAGAGCTGCGGTTGTGGTCCCTGGGGGGCTCAGGTTGCAATTGCACTCCTCTGAGCATCAGTTAAGTATTGATCTGACGGGGAGAGCATTAGGGTCCTTGAGAAAACTGATAGAGAGTCTGTGAGTACAAAGTAGTTGTTTTTCTGTCTTAGGCGCCCTTTGAAAACAGTACCTTCAGTCAATGTCTACTCCTGTATAATAGCAAAAAAATAAATAAAAGGAAATTAAGCGAAACTGGAATAGCTTTGAAAATATTCTACTGGGTGATTTGGCTGTATTACTGTAAAGAACAAGATGGATTGAATCGTATATTTCATCTGCTAAACTATAAGGTTTTAGATTGCACGTTAAGATAAAATGATGACTGAATTCTCTTCTGCTTACCTAAAGGGACTCAGGGACCGATATATCTAAGGCCTATTATAATACATCCCAAAAGGACCTGAATGAAAGGGGCCCTTGAGGTTCAAATAAATCAATGAAGATAATTGCTGGTGGAATGGCTGACCCGCCCAATAAATGATCAAACGCAGACCAACCCTCCTGTCATAAAAAAGGTGTGTGCGCATTTTCTCTACCATTGTTCTTGAAAACTAGATGAGAAAGTATAAATTTATTGCATTTTCTGATTAGTACATTTCCTGAGTATGTAATAGATGGTAATTTAGAAGGTTAGATTTGGTTAGGGTTTATGTCTTTATGAAAAATGCACTGAAATGACTGGGAGGCAAAAAGGTCAAAGCACACAATCTAGCAAACTCAATGACCCTTTTGGCAGGTATTGTAAATGACAATCAGCCTATTAATTCCTGTGAAAAATGTGTATATGTACATTCTGGGTTCAATTCATTGATTGTTTACATTTGGCTGGTAAGATAACAACCCAAAACCACTTAAACACATTTTATTTTGTGCATTTAAATAATAGAAATGAACTGATTCAAAGCCTGTAGTTCGCTAAGTGTATTGGTAGGACAGTTGACATTTTGCTTGGCAGACACTCTACAGAGTGCAAAATTTACCAGGACTCATTGGTTTTGATTTCTGAACAAGGGTTTAAAGAGCCACCTCAGCTCTGCATCTTAAGGGTTAAAGGTTTGAGGCCAGCTCCAGCTGTCACATGCCATTGTGTCCTTATGCAGTGCACTTCAGCCTCAGCTGCAAACACTGATATTTCAATGGTGTGTTTAATATATGAGAGGGAGTGAGTGTGTTAGTTAATACTGATGGAAAACTACCATTAAACTGAAAATTGACACAAATAGAGACAAGACATCCAAGGTTTGTTGTAGGCTCTGCACCAGATTAGATTACCAGCAAACCAAAGCTGATGTGGCTTCAAGATTCAGCTTAGTTTGACTTGTAGGTAGGGGTTAGGGCTGTTGTAGTATACTAGTATGGATGATTACTGTCTGGGCTATAAGTAGGCATATGGTAACAACGTATATCTGTTTGCTTCAAAACAAAGGAACATTTAGTCCCTTCAATGGTGGTGACTTGGAAAATACAAGCAGTGCAGTAGGGGCATTTTTAGTATTTTATTTATTTATTTTATTTTTTTTACACATGCACAAATAGTTTGTAAAATCATGGCATTGATTAAAGTGGCAGGAGAGGTCTGTAGATCTGAAAAATGCAATTTTAAATACACCATCTCTTTTTGCTTTGCCATTATATCATTGCTTCACTGAGAAAAAGCAAAATAAATAAACTACTGAGAAAATGAAAAACACTATTATGACATTTAGGCATACCACTTCACACTATCATTTGATTGCCTTACCTCAATGCCATTTATTCATTATTATTGTTTTCTGTTGCATTTATTTGCATGCAGTCTCTTCACCTCTCTATTAACCATTTTATGAATATTTTGCCAACCAAAGAGTCCAAAAATTGGCTGTGGATTAATTTTACACGCACACATATATATATACAAAAACACACTCATGGACAAAAATTCCATTAAAGACAGAAAAACCCACAGTGGTCACTGAAATAATGTGAAACTGACAAAAGTAATAATAAATAAAATTTAAATGAAAACTAAATTATGAAAATCAGACATTGCTTTTGAACTGTCCAAGACAAAAATGTTGATACCCTTAACTTAATATATTGTTGCACAACCTTTTGAGCCAATCACTGCAATTAGGCAATTTCTTCAGGTTTGAAGGGTGTCTTCTCCAGACTGCATGTTTCAGCTCCTATCACAAATGTTCAATAGGATCAGATTAAGGATCATAGAAGGCCACTTCAGAATAGTCCAATGTTTTGTTCTTAGCCATTCTTGGGTGTTTTTGCTGTGTCCTTTGGGCCATTATCCTGTTGGAGGATCCATTGACCAGCGACTGAGACCAGGCTTTCTGACACTGGGCAGCACATTTTGCTCCAGAATGCCTTCATAGTCTTGAGATTTCATTGTACCTGCACAGATTCAAGACACCCTGTGCCAGATGCAGCAAAGCAGCCCCAGAACATAACTGAGCCTCCTCCATGTTTCACAGTAGGAACTGTGTTCTTTTCTTTGAATGCCTCATTTTTGCATCTGTGAACACAGAGCTGATGTGCCTTGCCAAAATCCTCCAATTTGGTCTCATTTGTCCAAAGGACATTCCCCTAGAAGCTTTGTGGCTTGCCAATATACATTTGTTTCAGTCTCGCTTTTTTTTAAAAATTTGCTTTCAACTGCGATGTCCACTTTGGCTCAAACAGCAATAAAACAGATGGCGTAATCTGATACTGATGAGCATAAACCTTGAAGTTCACCTCTCATCTCTTTGTAAGTTGTTCTGGGCAATTTGGTTGCCATTCATTTTATCTGTCTCTTCAGTTTTTCATCAATTTTCCTCTTGTGACCACGTCCAAGGAGGTCTCCTTCGCTTTCTGTGGTCCATGTTCAGTGTGGTACACACCATGATAAACAGCACAGTGACAACTTTTCAACCTTTAAATGGGCAGAATGACTGATTATATGCTTTAAGACACAAGTGATGCTAATTACAGGGCACACATTAGTTTAAGATGTCACTATGGTCAAATTTTTGCCAATCTTTTCTAGGGGTGCCGTCAATTTTGTTCAGGCCAGTTATATTATTATTTTCTAATAAATCATCGGATAAATTTTTCTACTAAATTTCTTTTTTTTTTTTCTTTTTTTTTTTTTTTTTTGTCAGTTTCAAGTTATTTCAGTGTAATTTGTGAATTTGCATTTTTCTGTCTTTAACGTAAGGGTAACAACATTTTTGTCTGGGCCAATTATAATATTTTGTTTGTTGAAATTTATCTGCTGAGCTACAATCCAAAAGCAATGTCTGATTTTCATTAGTAAATTTTCAGTAATTTTTTTTTTTTTTTTTTACTTTTGTCGGTTTCAAATTGTAGTTTGTGAACTTGCATTTTTCTGTTTTAATCGTAAGGTGAACAACATTTTTGTCCACGTGTGTACATCCACACATACACACACTCACACATGTAGGTATATAGATATATATATATATTTTTTGTTGTTGTTGTTCTTGTTTCCTTTCAAAAAAATTCTATAAAAAACCTGCAAATGTTGTTACCATGATATTTTTTTGTCCACAATTATATGAGGTTAAAATCCAATATTGTGACGGCAGTTGTAGTAAAATAAGCACTGACACACAAATATATCCTGATGTTTTATTGCATGATTTGTTAATGGTATTTACAGTTCAATATCAATATTCCAAGAGCTTGTTACACCATTAACTTCATGTTACAGGGACCATGCTGTATATCAATAACACTTAAAAGTTATTGATACTGCAAGACAATAACACTGTGCTTCAACACTGCTTGACACTTGTGTAAATACTGTGAAAAACTGCTGACACCAAAGTCATGCTATGGCAAAAGCGTTTCTGTTTGTCATGTTGGGATCACGATGTCGTGACTGGATTGACTTGACATTTACTTGTGAAACAATCAGTATGAAGACACACTGCAGGCAGTGTGAAAGGCAGCGTCCTGTGGTTTCTGCCTTCATCACCTCATTGTGGTCCAGGCGTATTGGAGAATGTAAATCACCCTGTAGTTAAAGGTGAGGAAATGATTCTGTCTCTTTTTGTGTTGTCCCTATGATGAACTCAAAAACAATCTGTTGTCGTCCATCCTTCTTCCTATTGTGGGTGGGCAGAGACTCGATTAACAAGACAAGGCCGCATGAGTGTAAACAGGTCAAAGTGTGAACAAATGACCTAATACAGACTAAACTTGTGTTTCCATTCCCGGATAGATGATTTGTGTTGCTGTTGTTGTGCAGCATTATTGTGGTCATTTGTCTGCAGCAGAGGAAGACAGAGCTCCATGTTTATGCGGGTCAGAAGATAGATTTAGTATTTAATGGTCTTGGAGAAGCTCATCTTGTGTGCTGCGGCCTTTGTAGCTGCCTCATTTTAGAGGCAAGATTGTTAAATGCATCATTTTCCCCAAGCAGGTATTATTGCACTCAGAAAGAAAATCCTCTGCCTTCTTGCAGAAATCTACATTCTGTTCAATTAATTTTGTATGGCATGATAAAAATAATCAGTGGTGTCCATGGATTTTAGGGATGGGATAAAATATAGTTTGGCAAAATATCACGAAAAAAATGGATCACAAAATAAAGACGTCACATCCAGTAACAGCGCATGTAACCAGAAGTGATGACAACAAACATTAGCACCAACTACCTTGCCTCCAAAAAGCCGAATGATGGAGTCGAATGAGGTTGAAATTGAGGACGCTCCGCCTGGATACAAGTCATCTGTCTGGCAGCATTTTGGCTTTTTCATTAAAAAGGATGACAATAGAGGAACTGACAAGACTAAGACGGTGTGTAAACTTTGCTATGCTGTCATTCCATACACCGCCTCCAACACAACAAACATGAACCACCACCTTCAGCGTCACCATAAAAATGTGAAGACGACCCCGGCGAAAACGAGCCTACCGGTCGTTAGCATACACTCTCTCTAGCCTTTCTAGGGTTAGAGAGAGTGTTATTGTTTGTGTTTGGCCTGTTAGGCCTTGTGTTTTCCTGTGTGCAACTCAAACAAAAATAAGTAAGTTGTAATAACACAGTAATATTTTTTCTTTTTTACTTTTTACCTCCGCCAAGGAGATTTTGTTTTCGGGAGAGTTTGTTTGTCTGTCTGTCCGTCTGTCTGTGAACAAAATAACTCAAAAAGTTATGGATGCATTTTGATATAATTTTCAGGAAATGTTCAGCATGGGAAAAGGAAGAACTGATTTGATTTTGGTTTTGATCCAGATCAGCGTCTGGCAGCCAAGGCGAAAAATGTGATTTCTGTGAATAACTACTGAACTAAAATATATATATCATTATGATTCCAGTCACTAGTGGTATGTTTTCATGGTCAAGGAATCTAAATATTTTGACTAATATTTATGGTCAAAATCACAATATGGCTAAGAACTGTGGCGCTGGCGGAGGTCTGCGCTCTCCGAGTGCTTTTCTACTTTGATATTGTATTGCTATGTATCGTATCCTGACCCGGGCATATTAAGGTGCAGCATATCATGAGTTTTAGTGTATCGTCCCATCCCTAATGGATTTTATACTATACTAGTGTTTTGTTGTCTTCTTTTGAATGTAAAAAAAAGCCTTTTCATTGAAGGACATACAACCTGTATTCTAAACACTGACATCTATGATGACCACAATATGTTTAGTCAAAGGTGCTATGAGGAGAATTTATCGCTGGCGTAATGCTGCGTTCCTGTAACCTCGGAAATGGGAGTGATATCATCTCCCACTTATCGGCGTTCCAGTTAAAGTCAGAAAAAAACATGCCTAACTACCAGGCTATTGTTAGCTGTTGTTAGCACGCCCGTCGTTGTTGTATGAAGAATGTGATTATCACTATGGCAGCATTTTTGTAAATATAAGTCTAACAATACTATGTATACAGCTGATCTAGAGCGACACACCCCAGTCAGAAGTGCAAATAAACTGATTATTACAGGAGCTAAATAACTGTTCACACTGGGGGCATCCATCTTTGATTGATACCTCGGGGTGGCGAGGTTTCACCGAGTTCCCAGTAGGAAATTCAGACCTCTGGGGACGTTCCACTTTTAGTTTCCTACTCGGAGCTCAAAATTCCTACTTCTGACTACAACTTGAACGCACCGGAGACGTGAAGCCAAAGTGTGTTTGTTTGTTGTGGTAAATGCAGCATGGATCTTTGTCGGAACTCTGCATTGCTATACAACTTCTTTTTCAACAACTTACAGGATGCAAAGCGACGAGGTAATGTATCTCTTTCTAGTTACGTAGCGGTAGTTTTTGATGTGTGACGACAAGCAATGCGGGGAAAAGTTATTATCGTAGTTGTAGACGGCTAAAAATCGCTACTTACAGCCCGGCGCTCTCAGACGTGTAATATAAATAATAAAACAATATAAATTTGCTCTGGTTTTAATTGTCTGGTTCCCCGAAGTTGAGTATCCAGGCCAGTCCAGCCTTGTCCGACCCGAACGGAAGGCTAAAGAATAGCATTTATAGATAACCCATTTAGATGCTATAAAACTCATCGATACTCATCTTAAAGTGTGTATTTCGATCAGGCATACGTCTAAAAGTGAGACTTTTTTGTAATTACTCATAAACTCCTCACAGTCTCTTTAAAGTGAAATTGAGCATTAATACTATACCCCAGAACAAAACTCATACATTTTCTTTTTCTTCATAAATGAGTCCTTCAACACAAGATGACTAGATTCCATTTTCTATGATACACTGAAATGCTGTAAGTCTGTTGTATTTATAACTCAAGTTTGTTTTAATGCAGACTTTCTCTTTTTCTTGTAAGAGCAATTATGTACACGCATTTTTTGTTTGTTTTTTGGCTAAATAGATATAAATGTGGCAACCTCCACCTCTGCTGTAATCCTGTCTTGATGGAGATAAAAGAGACAAATTGCTGAGAAAAATACATACACATATTTTTGTCATTTTTTTTCAAATCTAAAGCAGAATATAAACCACATTTTTCTATTTTCATAAGTCTCCAACACCACATGCATCATTAAATGCACTTTATGTAATGGGTTGTGACAATGATTGAATCAGTGTTTTGCAAAGGCTGGTGTCTGATCTAAGATGTGTTCATTAACAATATGAACCTGAGAACTTACGTTCTGAAGACCTCAGTTGGTAAATTACTTGTGTATCATCAAATTATGTTTATGTGCATGCCATCCATTCATATTTTACCAAATGAATAAACAAATATGCAAAGTATCCATCTGCTTTCATTTGAATAAGTCAGCTCTTTAATTGAAGTTACTTAAACATGAGCTTTTAGTGTGTCATCGTTTCCTTCTCTAATTCAGTGTGTCAGCTTTCCGATTCAACACAGCCGGTGAATAGACAGGATCCTAGCAATGTTATCAAGGTTAACTTTCCATTTTCTGCTCTACAAAGTAAGTTTAACTCTTTCAGGGTGCAGGTCTTTACTTAATCTTAACCTGCACTGGAGGCAAAAAAGGGCAGAACATTTCAAGAGAAGTTAAATGTTTTGTCCATCACACTAACCACAGTTTAGTCAGGGGCTTGCAGGCACTTCTAGCTATTAACACAACCAACCCACTCTTGTAGCTACAACCTCTTTGTCCCTAAATGGTCAGTGATTGAGTTGGTCTTTTAATGATAGACAAACTTAAAGCAGCACTACGTAAGATCCTCGCTTGACCTGATAGAGAACTCAACTACCCATGAGCTCTAGCGCGCGCATACTGTCGTAAGGATACAGATCTGCCGGTTGCGTGCATTTGTTTTGTAGGCGAATCACAGAAGCCAGGACTTCGCTCAGAAGTATTCTTCTGTCTTCAGCGGCTGTTTGCAGGATGGATAGCGACGAGGTAATGAATTTATTTTTGACTAAATGACGATGTTGAAAATCGCTAAGTTCAACTTGGTTTTATTACCGTGAAGTTGCCCCCGTCCTGTTGAAGCGATAAAGTGAATAAAAGTAAAGACAACGTCGAGCTGGCGATATCACACACTTGAAATAGGTCTAAACCAAACTACATACTGGTACGTTCTGGATTTGTTGTGCTGTACTTTTTTCCTGTCAAGTTTTTTGAGGAACTTCGTCATAAATTAGTCGCCCAACATACCTGATAGTAGTCAGACATCCCTCCTCGTCTTTTATTTCACGCCAGCGAGTGAACCCCGAACCAATGTTTATTTTGGTCCGAGCATTCAGCTTGTTTTTCTCTCGCTTTCTTTGTTTTGTATCCTCCAACAAAACTTTTCTCTTCCTGATGTTGTGGCCTCCGCCGTAGTTAAAGCTCCGCGATTGGCTTTCGCCGAGACCTCCGTGTTTTAAACGAATCGGGAATCGGGGGAAGTGACGTATGCCGTAAAGCAGTCCAAACTTGTAGTTTTTTAGTGTGGCAGGGTTCCCACCGTCCACCTCGAAGTTACATAGTGCCAGTGAAAGGGATACAGACCACTCCAGAGGTTTCATTGAACTCATTTTAAAGTGGTTTAGGATTATATTATATTATATAAGGATTATATTATGTTTGAAAAGCTACATAGTGTTGGTTTAAAGCTTTGTAAAAAGGATCTTGTAGGATTGTTGTAGTGTGGTTGAATGAGGTACATGGTATTAGCCTGAACATCAGTGGATATCAGCTCTGCTTCCAGAAAAAAGAGCTGACACAGAAACTTAAAGGAGACATATCATGCTGATGCATGATTTAATACTTACATATAATATAATAAATTTGAAAACAAGACCTTACACCCCCTTAATTTTCAAAAAATGAGACATTGCATTGTTTCTGATATCCTAGAACGAGATTTGATGCCTTTGAAAATAGGTCATTGCGAGATGACCGCGAGATTTAAGTCGTCGTGACGACACGAGGTACATTTTTTTTATTGGAGTAATCTGATAAAACAGCTCCTCCTCTGTGATGTCCGTTAGCCACAAAACCGTCACCGAGGAACACATCCACCCAGCGGCAGTATATAGCTCCCTAGCTCACACTCATTCATTACCAGCTCTGGCCTGTAGGAGGACTCAATACGTCGTTGAGCCTGACGTTGCAAGGTAACTGGAGGTCAGCCTGGAAACCGAGCGTTTCAACGAGAGCTTGATAATGGCCTAAAATGAGGATTTTGAGAACGCTATTGTGGGGCAATGAAGGAATTAAATGACTTGTACTGAGGGCAGAAATGCTTTATAGGCATCCTAGTCTGGCATGGTGAAAAGGAGAAACAAGCATGATATGTCTCCTTTAAGTTTAAAGGAGTACTCCGACTATTTTGGACCCACGCCCTTTCCCTATCATTGACAGAGTGAGACAAGCTCAAAAATACCTTTTTTGTGTCTCTGCGTCCAGTGGCTGGCTCCCAGCTGTTAGCTCCGTACGTAGCTTAGCTCAATGGCTGGAAGTCAATAGGAGTCAGAGCCGGACTGACAAAAGTGGACAAAATACTCCTTGCAGTGGACCAGTGGAGGGCGTATTAGCAGGTGAAGTAAATCCAAATGGTTATAAAACATTTTAAAAGACGTGTTTTCTTTCTTAAATCCGTTAAAATAACGTTTTGATAAACACAGAACTGCGCATGCGCAGAGCTCCGCGGACCGGAAGTAGGAGCCGGACTGAGTACTGCGCATGCGCAGGTCCGTGTGTATCAAAACATTATTTTAATGGATTTAAAAAAGAAAACACGTCTTTTAAAATGTTTTATAAGCCAATTCGTTTTCTTTCTTAAATCCGTTAAAACAACGTTTTGATAGACACAGACCTGCGCATGCGCAATGCTCCGCGGACCGGAAGTAGCAGCGTGATTGACGAAAGTGGACAAAATACTCCTTACAATGGTCCAGAGGATGGCTTATTAGCACCTAAAGTAAATCAGGATGGTTGTAAAACATTTTAAAAGACGTGTTTTCTTTTTTAAACGGTTAAAATAACGTTTTGATACACACACGGACCTGCGCATGCGCAGTACTCCGCAAACCAGAAGTAGCAGCCAGACTGACGAAAGTGGACAAAATACTCCTTACAATGGTCCAGAGGATGGCTTATTAGCACCTAAAGTAAATCAGAATGGTTATAAACCATTTTAAAAGACGCGTTTTCTTTTTTAAATCCATTAAAATAACGTTTTGATACACACGGACCTGCGCATGCGCAGTACTCAGTCCAGCTCCTACTTCCGGTCCGTGGAGCTCTGCGCATGCGCAGTTCTGTGTTTATCAAAACGTTACTTTAACGGATTTAAGAAAGAAAACACGTCTTTTAAAATGTTTTATAACCATTTGGATTTACTTCACCTGCTAATACGCCCTCCACTGGTTCACTACAAGGAGTATTTTGTCCACTTTTGTCAGTCCGGCTTTGACTCCTATTGACTTCCAGCCATTGAGCTAAGCTACGTACGGAGCTAACAGCTGGGAGCCAGCCACTGGACGCAGAGACACAAAAAAGGTATTTTTGAGCTTGTCTCACTCTGTCAATGATAGGGAAAGGGCGTGGGTCCAAAATAGTCGGAGTACTCCTTTAACGCTGCACATGGGGCCACCAGTTCTGCATAGTTTAAAGAGTCTCAGCGAAAAACAAACTACAATCAGCAAAGGGTGATTGCACACTTTATTGAAGACATTATCAACAACTTACTCTTTCCCTATCTAATCACTTTGTTTTGTCCCCCATTTTGTTCATGGCACAGCCAACATGTCCTTCTACTGGAAGTGAACTGATGTAAATACTGACAGAGTCCACCAATTATATCACTACATCCCAGCTAAATTAACAAATGTTCAAAGATTATCCTGCCAACCAAGCACAGTAATTTAAATGAAATGTGCTACCTTTGCTTGGTTTACCCACACGAAAATACTACAATGGATCTAGATGTGGCCCTCTCATTGGCCAAAGGGCTAACTACAGTCCATTCAAATATCCTCAGCCGGGAACAGACAGCAGCATATCTTACAATAGCACATCTTTGCTCTCAGCCTCCAAAACAATTTAAATAAAATAATTTACTTTGTGACCTTTAGTTTGTAGCTTCTTTGATCAGTTAGTTTGGGTAATTCCTTAGTTTGTGTGTGCCTTTTGTTTTTGTACCGTATTTGTTTAAAACTTGCTTTTCAGTTTGTTTTCATGGACGCCTTTGTCCTTTGCTTGTAGGAAATAGTGTCAATTAGAACATGCTCTGGTGTTTGGTTTGTAGGACCATGTGGCCATGTGTCACCAGTCAAGACAGTCAATTGTGAAACAATAACAGGGTTTTGTCCAAAATTGTCAGCAGAAATTGCATCACCTGAGTGTCTTTAAAGCAGAATTATAGTGAAGGAGCGACAAAAAGTATATGTTGGTACATAAATAGTTCAATCAACAGACCATATATGCCTATGCTCCATAATGCTCACAGTGACATCACCCCAATAGAGGGTCAGCACAGTGTGAGGTTTTGGTTCCATAAGGTGTTTTTCTGAGTCCCCCAAAGCTGAGTTTGTTAAAACACAAATTGTGTAGACATAGCTTCAAGAATAAACAACAGCTGTTTCTCTTTCTTCATATGCACATCAGCCCTCCCCTCATCCTTTCCCTGTGCCTAATGCCTTACTGTAGTTCATCAGCCTGTTTTCACTAAGTCATAATGTGTATTTGTCCTTTTTTTTCTTTTATGGGGACTGTTTTGATCATAACAGAGTCAATGTGGAAGAAAATCTTTATTAAAGAGAGCCTCAGAATCACCAATGCCAGCATTTTAGTGTTTGAGACTCATGTGAACTAACAGCTGCACTTACAGTTCAGCAACATAAGCCGATGACAAATGTGAGCTGTGCAAACAGAGCAGAAACAAGACCATTTCGTAAACATCACTCACCGCATCATTTCTTTTTGTGCAAGTAATGCTCAGAAAATTACCAAAGTACATCATGTGGAAAACAGTTTTCCAATTTGTTTCATACAGCTGCAAGACCAGCCTGTGATTTTACTGAAAGACACATTCATCCATTAGATGAGTTCATGAATATGATTTAAGACTTGTCTGCCCCATGAATCTTGTACATTCCTTCATTCTATGGCTCCTGAGATGCAGCTTATCTTGCCCCTAAACTTTATTAAATTAATTTGGAAATATATGCAAAATAAGTGAATTTGTCACATTTTAGTTTGTCAGTGGATGAAAGCTTAATTTGAGCCCAATATGTGATGTATCTGTGACATGAATTCCTTGTTAATAAACTCTTCACAAACATTAAAAGAAACATCTACCATGCCCCCTTTTAGCCTTCATTCAGCTTTCCTGTCTGTTAGATAGCAGGATAACAACTGTTCTATCCTCCAATTGGTCAGTTAAAAGAAATGTTGCATCATTTTGGGTTACAGCCCTCACTTTGATGGGCACCCTCAGACAACCACATTTTAAAAATGGGACATGCTAGGGCCCTGTGCCTCATAGCAAGAGCATGTATTCGTAGTGCACAGGGGCACAAGACCATGTATGGATAGTAGGGGTGCAACAATACATGTATCTGTATTGAACCGTTCGATAAAGTGGCCTCGGTTCGGCACACCCTATGAACCGAACAATACGCAATTTTGTATTTATTTATTTGATCAACTTCTGACCAGGCGCTATGCCCTTAAAGTTCAGTGAATCTGCGTTCGACTACTCCGGGCTGCATTGTCGAGCACAGATCCGCTGAGCTACACGTGCACAGTGTTTTTTTCAAAAAAGCGACTAGCGACAAATCTAGCGACTTTTTCTGGTGTTAGTGGAGAGTTTTCTGGTGTTTTGGAGACTGACGTGAACGTATCGTTCTGCAGTTACTGTCCTCAATGAGCAACGGGCGCTCGCTGCCGTGACCCCCTCCCCCGTCCCAAAGCACTCACAGACGGGGGAGGAGAGACGTCTCACAGCCTCGTGCAGCAATCCCAGCTGCAGGCAGAGCAGAGAGGAGACCCTCACCCCTCCGAGTCCAGATTGCAAATGAAATGGGCACGCACAAAGCTGCTTTTGGCTTGTTTGTAGAGCTTGCAATTCCACCCCACATAACAATCATGTGATTAAATTTGCAATTTTAACATTTAACAATGCAGGACAAAACAAGCATTAAAATCATTTAATGTTGTTAATGTTGAAGTTATTTTGTTTATTTGTAGTTCTAAGCATATTTAGGGTGTTTTTTACTCACTTTTGTCTCTCCCATGATTTTATTCCTCTCTCCTACAGCGTCCATTACAATTCATGCAAATTGCCAATTATGCAAAATAGGTGATGACGTCATTTAGCGACTTTTAGCGACTTTTGGGACAGCCAATAGCTACTTTCCTTACTGAGGAGTTGGCAACACTGCACGTGCAACACCTCCCCTTCCATTCATTTGGCCAAGCTGCTGAGACAGAAGAAGCTACTTACGCTAGGGCGCTGCAACATGGAGAGTGCTTTACCTTCAGCTGAAATTGAAGACCCTTCACTATCATTCAGATCTGGCGTTTGGGACTACTTTGGCTTCTGTGTTAAGTATGACCCTGATTGTAGGCGTGTTTTGGACAAAAACACAACAGTATGTTAAACTACGTCGGTGGAAATACAACAAACACCAACATCGTCCCGGAGTTAAAACAAGTGGAACCAGACAGAAACAACAAGCAGCACACATGCTACAGACTTTACCTGGGTCATTTAGACAGCCATTAGCACATGATTCAAAGAGGGCAAAGGAAATCGGGCCATAGCTACTGTTATTGCTGTCAACATGAGACCCTTTTCTGTTGTGGATAACGTGGGTTTCAGGACATGGACATACACTTAAAGCTAGTTCTTTGTAATATTTACTATGCTGCTAAGAATGCATCACATAAGATGGGTGTCTTCTCTATTAGATACATTTAATTTTTACCTATTCTTATTTTTACATGGTATATAATGGCTGTTTTTAATCTCTAACAGTGCAGTACACTTCATTCCATGGAAATATTTTGTCAATATTTATAGGTCACTTTTAACTGACAGTGTTAATCGCTATTTCTTGCATAGCCCTTGTATTCATATTTATTTTTTATACTATTTATTCTTGCCCTAATAACATTCATATTTTATACACTTATTCATTAACAATATCACTGTGTGTTGTTACGATCCAGGAAGCCAATGCAACGAAATTTAATTCCAAGTGCACTGCTGTGTAATTTGTGTAATGACAATAAAGGAAGTCAAAGTCTAAGTGATGTTTTTTGTTTTTTTATGATTCTAAGTATGCACCGAAGAATGTGCCTGGTTTAGCTGCAAGAGTTATATTTAATTCAATTAAATGAAAATATACTCTGAGCTAAAACAAATATTGGTTATTTTAATAAACCACAAGTAAAAAAGGCATTGAAATTTCTCATATTTTGTATCGAAAAAGTATCGAACCGTGACAGAAACGTATCGAACCGAACCGTGACTTATGCGTATCGTTGCACCCCTAATGGATAGGGCGTAAATGTGTGTGTGCGCTACAGTGAGAGAGCTTATGGGGCAGAGATTTTGGTTATTGGAGAGCAAGCACCACAATAATGCTTCATTTCTGGGGAAATTGGCTGTTAATATATAAACATGCAATTTCCAACTACAGATTTGATTGACATGACAAATATTACTGTATTACTGAGGAACTGAACAAAAAACCCCACTAGGGATGGGTGCTGCAAATTAGCAATCCATAAAAATTCTCGTTTGTCCAGCAGACGTAGGTTTCTGTCCTTAAAAAATAAACCAATAAACATCCAGTGGTGTCCATATTTAGGGTGAACAGGTTTTAAAAGAGAAGCAGCAAGGCTCTGCACAAGTCATAAGGCCCTGTGCACTGCATACAGAAAGGGGTGGGTCTGATAGAGAAAACCATGTGTGCTTTTTGTCTGAAGTTTTCTCAACGCTCATTCATTCTAAAAGCATAAAGCAGACGATATTTTAATAGGTGGCAGTATAACGTGATAACCCAGCGAGCTTTGTATTCAAAGAGAATCCAATCTCTGTGCAGCATGTTTGCAGCAGCACATGGATAAACAGCACAATTATATAAATAAATAAATGAGACATTTTCCACGCTGAATTAAACTTCTATCAGAAGCCTCAGACTGCAGCTTTTTTTTTTTTTATTTACTGCAGCAAACGTTATGACCGTCACATTCCTGGGATTACTGTGATTATTTATTTATTTCTCTTTATAGAAAGCAGTCATCAATCCCCTGTGACAAACGTATAGTGTAGTCAGCTCCCCTAAGGCTCCATGTCTAATGAAATGAACCATATACCTGTCCTCAGCTGCTTTTTTCTCTGCCAGTGGCCATTTCTTAGAGCTTGCAAGGGAGCAAAAATCATTCAAAAATATACTTGAGCCATTTAGTAATGTTTTCATGGCCTGGGTTTTTTCCTCCCCCTGTGTACATGACTCAAATGCAAGCACATTTACTGTCAGGCTTGAGATTAATCAGCTTTAGTGCTGTATAAATGCCAACATGCTGTTATCACTGTAAAGCTGATGGAGAAGCAAAAAGCTGCACTAGCTGTGTGGGCAGTTCAAATGGTTACTTACCTTGTAATACAACACTCTGTCAGCGCATCAAGGCTTAGCAGTGATTCATTTTTAGGTCATAAGGAACAAATCCTCATATTTAATGGAAACACTTAAAATCCTGCAGAGACAATGTTGCCTCTGTGAAGTGTTGCAGATGGATGAAGATGCAGCTAGATAGCCTCACTTCCTCGCACGCTACACGGCCTCACTGTATCAGAGCCAAAAGGAGTTGAAGATCCAGGTGGCCCACTGGATAAATGTTTCACATCTGTCATCATGGAAGCAAAATCACAGGTGGTTGGATCATGGTTTATTAAAGTTTTAAATCTGAGTTGAGCTTCTTTGTGTACAAACATGCCCTACTTACTCTTGTTTTCACCATTTAAACAACCTAATTCAGCAAATTCTTTTTCTTTTACTTAGAGTCTGCAGGGAAGTTGATTTAGGAACATGTCACGATTCTCACATCTGTTTGTGTGGCTCAACTTTGACTTCACACAGAGGGTCCTAATCTCACTCACGAAATTACAATGACGGAAAAGAAAGACCTGAGATAAACGTGCAGTTTAATTTTGTTCTTGTGCATCTGTCCAGCTTTGTCTTATTGAAGTTGTATTTGACTCTGCATGATGTTTGTAGCATTGGACCTGTGAGGAAAACAAGAGTGTTAAGACTGAATGAAATGTCCTAATGTCTAGGAAGGCAATTAACATGTCAGAGTTGTAAATATTCATTAAAAAACAATAGTTACATCCGATCAAATCAGACTGTTTGTACTAAATATCCCCCCACTTTTAAGCCATCTACACACGTAACACAAGTTTGCAACCTCGGCAACCACTCTCCATGTAAAGTCAATGTACAGCCACGATGGGTTGGGTCTAACCCTCCTGTTTTGAGATAGACTTGCTCTTGGTGACCTCGTTGTTTGGTCGGCCAAGTTTAAAAGTTTTAAGTCTTTCGGTGATATTGCGTGTGGCTGTGCTGACAGACTAGGGCTGGGTTAAAAAAAAATCGATTTAATTGATTTAAATCGATTTTCCTTTAACTGGTTCATAATTGATCCATAAAATCCAAAGATGGATCTTTTAACTTGGGTAGTTTTTTTCTTTTTTGGATGTGCGGAGAGGCAGCCTGTGGTATCAACCCTGCTAGTCTCGTGTGATCAGCGTTTAGCGTTGCTTTCCACTGAAAAAGATCTCATGAGATGTTACTACAAACAAACATGGCGGAAGCACTATATGGGCACCACTGGCAAGTTTAAAAGCTGATGTTTGGATGTACAGTATTTTAGATTTAACAAGTACAAAGGAAAATACGAGTTGGACAAAAAACAAGTAATATGCAGAATATGCATTAATGCATATCATTAAAATATGATTAATGTAACTGCTTTGGGTTTAGTTCTTCATGTTAAAACAATTTTAATGATGTACCAGGTCAAAAGGTCACTTTTTAAATTTACAGAACTATTTTAACTAAGATATCCCAGACTGAATAAATATCGAATTGAATCGCGAATCAAATCGATTTGAGACCTTGTAATATCGAATCGATCCAGAAAATCTGAATCGATACCCAGCCCTATGACAGACTGTTCTCAGAGTGATAATCCATGTCCATGTGGGAAACATTTATGAGTGAGCACATTAGTTCTGCCGAGACGGGACCTCAGAGAACTCAGAGACGATGCTGCTGCAGGGCCATTAGCTGCAGTGTTTTGTGGTTGGGAGGTGAGTGAAAAGGATACAGCTGGAATAATGGTAAACTAATACATGCTATTATTGGTATGGTATGATCGTGGTGAAACTCGAGCAAACGTGGCGTCACTGAGTGAAGGCAATGCTGATCAAAATGAGGTATTCATGAATAGGCAGCGCCAATTGACAGCAACACTACTTCAGTTGCAAAGTTGCATTCGGTGTGAATGCAGCTTTAGGCATTACAATCTGGTGTTATAAATTTAGCATTTACTGTGTTATCAGGCCACTTTACAGACCATGTGATTGACCATGTGCACATGAAATCACATATCTTTCCTCTCTGTCCAGCATGAATCTTAATGGATATTTAATACATCGAATTTTCCCCATGGTGAACTTAATTCGACTATAACTATTGATTGCTGTGCGTTAGACTACTCTAAAACAGCTTTGAATCTTTATATATCTATTTATGTACCTGCAATTCATTCTATGAACCTTAAGCTGTTATGTTGTTGCTGTTGGGCATATATCTTCTATCTCCAAAATTGCTACTTTTTAAGAAATGAAAAAAACTTCTACAACTGAATGTATGAATGTTATTTTTTGCACAGGGATTTGGTTTAAAGTTTTGAAACCTACTTGCTCTCATGGAAGGTGACCAACAGCACTGTTGAATGGAAAAACCAACAAACAAATTGGAGATAGGGTGCTTGTGCCTGACAGCGACAACTTGCAACAGAAGCACTTCATAGGCCAATGCTAATGCTAGCAATTGTCAAGTAGCCTAACTCATAAAAAACATAGCTGTCTTTATGCAACAAACAATCACTATAGGCTGTATACCTACTTTTAAGATAAACTTTTATTTGGCTTTACTGCTTTGTCTTTTGAGTTTGAAAAACTTAAATCCATACAAGTTTAAAGGTTCATTACAGCAAGGATGATTTGCATGATGACAGCTGGGGGGTGTTCATCAGCTAGGATCTTTTGTTCCTAAAACATCCAGAAGTGCGTTTATTAACCATGCTGGAATTCCTCCTAGCATGACGGCATAAGCTCACAGTTTACACACATGCACTAACAGGTTTTAAGGATTGTTGTCATTGAAGTTCACCTTGAAGTTATATAGCTATTAGTCATTCAAACTCGATAAGTCTCTATCAGCTGAAGTTTGCCATGTGTACCCCACGCTAACCCTAACCCAGTACATACAAGTATCATTTTCAATCCCTAAACAGTCAGTAATCCCTGCAAAAATCATGAGGTTATGTTGTTGGGAAGTGGTTATTAGTGCCCTCTTTGAAGCATGCAGAGCCTCTCTGCAACAGCAGATCAACACACTGTCTGACTGCTTGTAGACAGAAGCATTTTTTTTTTGTTTGTGAGTGTTGTGAAGGTGATCAAACTAATTTGTCAGACTCAGAGACTTTTTTATGAGCATATACACTGCCTGACCAAATAAAAGTCACCACCTGGATTTCACTTAGCAAATAGGAACGAGCCTCCAATTGGATAATAACTGCATGGGCGATTATATTTCAGCTGAAAACAAGTCATTTAACACCAGCTGTTGTTATGAATAGCTTCTCATTTCTTATACAACCATTTCAGAAGACAAACCCTGTGGTTGTGGAAAAGATGTTAGTCTGTTAAGAAGGGTCAAATCATTGGCATGCAAATTTGATTTGAAAAATCAAATTTAAGAAAACAACAGTTGAACTCAATCAAATTGTAAATCAACTCAGGGGTGTGTTTAATAGTGAAAGTAAGAGCATTTCTACACACACAATGTGAAGGGAACTCAAGGTATTGGGACTGAACAGCTGTGTAGTCTTAAGAAAACCACTAATCAGTAAGGCTAACTGGAAAGAAGGCTTCAGTTTGCTATGGAGCAGAAAGATTGGACTCCAGAGGCTAAAAGAAGGTCATGTGGTTTGATGAGTCTAGATTGACCCTGCTCCAGAGTGATGGGAGCATCAGGGTAAGAAGAGAGGCAGGTGAAGTGATGCACCCATCATACCTAGTGCCTACTGTACAAGCCTGTGGGGGCAGTGCTGTGATCTGTGACAGATCTTGTGACATTGCAGAAGCTTATTGAAACAATGCCACAGTGAATGCCTGCTGTAGTCAAAGCTAAAAGTAGTCCATTATGGGGACGTTTTTTGGGCAAGTCAGTGTATGATGCTGTCTGCTCCTTTTGTGGCTTTAAAATGCAGCACTGCTGCAAATATTGGCTAAAATGTCCTTCAGTCTATTGACAACAGTGGTACTGGTGTTATGTTAGTCATGTCTCCCCAAATGGTAGATAACAGCTGTTGAGAACAAAATGAGACCTTGTGATTATCTCTGGCAAATTAATGGCTCCCACTGATCCTGAATCACAGTGAGTCATATAAATCATGCACAACACACAGCGCTCGTTTTGTAAACTTCTCTCTCCAGGAAAAATCATTCTCTGTGACAGTGTTGTTTTATATAGTTTATATATATACATATTTACATTTTTTGTATTATGCATTTAGTTAATTCTGCTTCTTTTGATTCACGTTTGAGATTTTCTTTGTTTGTATTGAATGTTTTATATATTAATGGAATTAAATAAAGATCTAAACCTATACTGAAACTAGCAGTAGTCAAGGGGTGCTGTATGTGGGGGAAAAGTTAGGACAATATGTAGGGCCCATGACCGACAGGGGCCCTACATATGTTTAAAATTTTGGATTTTTCATACATTTTAAACTTGGCCAAATAAGTGAAGGCTTTGTTTTGTTTTTCGTTGGATGCCCCAGGGTCCTTAAATTACACTTCAGTTAATCCTGTCACCTCTTTCTCTTGGGAGAGACTAATAATAGACCACATTTTAAGGATTGGCTGGACTGGCTGTTGGGGGGACCTATTATATAATTTCATGGGACTCAAAAATTTTGTCAGAGCCCCTGACTATAGTGCAAACAAGTTGGGGACCACTGTTTCCAGACTTTAGGAGTAGAACACCAAGTCTGACAGCTGGATCCAGTAAACAAGGGCACAAAATTGACAGAGCAAAACAACTCAAATGGACTGTTTCAAATCCTATTGCTCAAAAGGATGAGACAGCAACAGAGAGAGAGAAAGAGAGGACAGACGTCTGGACAGGCCATGGACACAACTATTTGTATAACAATTTAAACTGTATGTGACTTTTAATGCAGTCCATTATATTACATCCACTGTGTTAGGTTTACATTACAACACATTTTTGAATGGGGGTGTTGCTCAAGAATAAGAAAAATGAGAAATTTCAACGGAAACAGAGTATCTTTGCTTGTTTAAACGAGTCATTGCTGATATAGGGCATGTGTGACCATTTCAATTTTACAATTCAGAATAATAAACATGATGCCTTTAAAGGGACTGTGAGGAGTTTCTAAGTAATTACAAAAAAGTCTCACTTTTAGATATATGCCTGATCGAAATACACACTTTAAGATGAGTTTTATAGCATCAAAGTAGGTTATCTACAAATGCTATTCCTTAGCTTCGCGACAGGGCTGGACTGGCCTGGATACTTAACTTTGGGAACAGGACAATTAAAACTAGAGCAAATTTATATTATTCAGACACGTCTTAGAGCACCAGGCTGTAAGTAGCGATATATAGCCGGCTACAAAACTACAATACCAAGTTTTCCAAAAATTGCTTGTTGTCACACATCAAAAACTACCGCTACGTAACTAGGAAGAGATACATTACCTCGTTGCTTTGCATCCTGTAAGTTGTTGAAAAAAGAAGTTGTAGAGCAATGCAGAGTTCTGAGGAAGGTCCGAGCTGCATTTATTAGCATCACAACAAACACACACTTTGGCTAAGGTCACTTCTTTTGGTGCATTCCATTTGTAGTCAGAAGTAGGAATTTCCAGGTTCCAAGTAGGAAACTGCAACTGGAACGTCTCCTGAAGGTCGGAATTTCCTACTGGGAACTCGGTGAAACCTTGCCACCCCTGAGCTAACAACAGCTAACAATAGCCTGGCAGATCAGCATGTTTTTTTTCCGACTTCAACTGAAACGCCGATAAGTCAGAGACGATGTCACTCCCAGTTCCGAGGTTACTGGAATGCAGCATTACGACAGTCGCCCCGCGTGCTCATGGGTAGCAGAGTCTTAATGTCGCCGGTAATAGATTCTCCTCATAGCACCTTTAAGTAAAAAGGCTGTTTTGTTCAAATGATTAGATACTGCAATTTTGTCAGCATATTTAAGCAAGCAACAAACTGAGATGAGCATCTGTGTGAGAAATGACACCCTTGAGAACAAAACTGCTGCTGCTGCATTGGTTGTGTGTTGTCAGTGCTTGCCTCCATACAACTTAACATTAAAGAAAAGCAAATAACGATACTTAACTTTCACATTTCCAACTTGTCAAAGACAAAAAATGGATAGTAAAACAAAGATAACCCCATATGATCTGGGATTAACTGTGCCTTTACCCTTTGTCTGGTCCGTCACGCTTTGCCTCAAAGGGTTGAATTGTTTCTCCAGCCACTAATTCTGTCCCGATATAGCCTCTTAATGCATGAACTAGTATTTTCATAAACTGAAAGTTCAGCTGCAGCCTGCAGCAATGAAAGATTAGGGCCTCTCTGATTGTCCAGTCTAGTTTGTTTTACTGAAGCTTAACATTGTTTTTCTCTGTATATTTTCTCTCCCCCTCTAATTTTTTCTCTGCCGTCGTTCCTTTCAGTCTACAAAGTTGACATTTTGATTGTACATGCTGAAGATATAAATTCAATTTTCTTGAATCCACATACATGATAAAAACAAACAGAACAATACTTCCTCCATTTAATCAGATCTCCATTACATCACGATCTTGCAGCTTGTGCTGCTGTTCTCTCATCTGTGTATGTAAACTGTGATTGAACATCAATAAGGCATTGTTTTCTCACTCCATCTGCCAAAGGCTTTTTTCAGCTTCAAATCAAAATATACATTCACAGCAACATGGTGCAATTAGTTTTGCTGTCGTTATAAGACTGAATGTGCAGGGCACTTATCCTTCAGTATTTGTAGGATTAATGTGAATAAGCCTTCCTGTGTATGAGTGATGCCGTTTCTGCCCATCAGATTTGGTTATTTAAACGTGTGCCATGAGGGGAGCAGCAATATAAGCATGACATTTGAGACAATCTGCATAATTGATCATGAGTTGTGTATTGTAAATTATTTCGAATTTTGATTGGCTGACAGCCTTTGACTACCTTACTGGCTTAGCTTATGTAAATGACAGCAGACAAGAAAGGTCATGTATCCAACTATTGTGCCATTGGTAAATATGTTGAAGATCTACTCCCTTGAATTTCACTTCACTTTTTAAGTCAGTTATGACCATACGTATGGCCATGTTAGGACATATGTGGTAATTTGTGGGACCTTTAAAGGGCCCAGCCATCTCAAGCCTGCATTTTGCTAGTATAGTTCAAGCACATCCTCAGCATGGGAACATGGGACTGTACATGTAAACATGTTTTCTTTTTCTCATTAATATTGTTATTATGTTTGCCAAACACAGAGATTATGTCTGAAAATTTGATTGTGATCATTGACAATTAAGGTGCCCAATAGAGTTGCATAACTTAGGAAGAAGCTTTTATTGGTTTAAAAGTTTAAAACCCATTCAGACATAGAGGTTGATCAATAGTACTGACTTCTGGGAAACAATAAAACAAGAAGACCATGAAAGCTGAGATGCAAGGTTTCTGTGTGACAGCAACACATATCAAGAACAGCAAATAAAGAAACTCATATTGAAATATGGAAATGTTTTGAATTTCAAGATTACTTTTTACTTGTCAACATAAATATTTAGTAGATATGTTTCGCTTGTTTGTTACTTTTTGTTTGTTTCTTTTCTTTATTCATCTAGGTTGGATTATATGATATATTCTAAAGGTACCAATGTGTCAGTTTTTGCCATCATAATACAAGCATAAATATGCTTGCTTAACAAAGAGGAACGAAACAGCATTCTTCTTACTTTAAACATTCAAAAATATTTGTTTGCTGTTTTTTTCATATTACTCTGAATGGGATTTAAAATTTCTGAGCATATCCAATCAAAAGCAGGCCCAGTTATGAGGAACATTTCATGGTGCATGACACTTTTATATTGCAAATAAACGTTTATATAATTCCCATCTTGCTCTTTCTGACTTTTTTGGCCCATCCAGTTGCAATCAATGTGACAACCCTGCCATAAGTTAAATTCATTTAGCTTCCAGTGAGCCCAGCACTGTAATTTAGTATGAGGGATGGGAGCTATAACTGTTCCCCGTGTTCCCTTGTCCACCTCATCACCTGCCATCTATGTAACTGTCCATCTATTGTCCCCATGGGAATCCTTTCCATCATTGCTGGTAATGGCTTTCAGGCTGTCCAGATAATGGCTTAACTGAGGCTCTGCTCTAATTTCTCCATGAGATTGGATGAGTGACAGCTCTAAAACTATCCACAGTGGAATATGTATTATAGGTCACTTAATCAAACAGGAGGGTAATCTAAGTAATTAAAAATGCTTAAAGTTGGGTGTACTGTTTCATGTTAGCAAAAGGCTTTTTGTATGTAAAGAAGAAAACAAGGCAGCCCTCCACTTTATTAATCGATGAGCCATCCATCGACCATAAACCACACAGCTGCCATCTTGGTACATTTGAGCTGAAAATCAATATAACAACCACATAATAGAATAGGACAGATCATGAATAGCCCATTAAGGTAATATCAATGAGTGCTATTCATCCTTTTATTTCAACAATTTTTATGAGAAGATAAATATTTCTAAATGTCATCTTACTTCATCTGATACAGAATTCAAATCAGTGCCTTCATTAGGGGAAGATTTTTCTTTATACTCAAATAGACGAGTCTCCAACATACCTGATGTCTGAGTCATCGAAAATGGTGCAAAGAGCGACAAAAAAAGTAGACAGAAATCCATTATGCCACCATAAACCCCACTCCCCTACAGCAGAGCCATTATTAGATCAACTATGCAGCCCTTAACAATGCTAAGCACCAATCATGGCATGTTGGTCATCTTGTTACAAAGCCATTTGTGTGTCTGGGCTACAGGACCTGTGCCCTCTGGAGTCAAGGGCGCATTGAACTGAAGGACAGCACTCAGAATGACTTAAATTGACATAAAACCTAATTAGTGTTTCCTGTATACGTCCGTGATTGAATTTCTTTAGAGGAACTGGACAGAAAAAGCGCTGTACACCTCTCCTATCTTGAGTAGAAAAAGTAAGAGCACAACAAGGTAATGTTAAAAGAATGGCCAAAGATACATTTGCCTGAGTGAATGGTCTTATCTGATATTGTACTCCTCGTGGCTGATATGTGGTCAATATCAATTTTGTCCAAATTGCCATCTAAATGGCGTCGACTCTCCCCTTGAGCACTCAAAACAGAGAGGCAGTTTTGTTTCACCCTCAGCTTGACAGCAAGAAGGCATTTTGTTTCTCTGTAAGAGCTGTCATTCTGTCAAGTTTCAAGAGGAAGAGCAGGGTAGGAGAGACGTGCTGTGGTGCAGGCTGCTGATGTAGGACATGGGAAAGAGAGGGCAGCCAGGTTGTGAACAAACACCTGTTGAAGGGCATGTGTCTAAAGAAAAGGATAGGCACTTGATGTTGTTGGGAACTGGGTAAAGCATATTATAACTAGGATTAAAAAGATTTATTTCTGGATAGATGAAGTAATAAAACTGCTGGATCTGTGTTGGAGAGCGTAAATGATGCATGGAGGCTGTCCTCACAATGACTGGGTAGTATTGACGATGCAGGTTTTCCTACTCATTTCTCAAACATTTGTTTACATGTGTTCAATAAGATTAAATATAAAAAAAACATCATCAACAGTTAAACACACTGGGCCCTAATTTCGTGGCGCAGTGCAGGGTGGTGCAGGACCCCTTGCACCCTGCGCAGTGTTAATTTCGTCTGCCGCACCGCCGTGCGCTGCCAATTTGACAATTTGGTAGACCGTCTGCGCAGAGATGAGTGTGAGGGCATACAAGGGGGAGGTGACGGCGCACCAGGGGGAGGTGCCGACAGATTCAGGTTAGCGCAGTGACAATTTCGTGCCAAAAACAGTGCAGAAAGTGTGTTGAAAGCTCGCCAGCTCCAACCTGGTCTATTCTCAGCGCAGGGCGAAGCGTACCCTCTGCAGCTGTAATTTGGTGACAGGCACACATGTGCGCACATGTCACCAAACCCTCAGAGGCAGGTTTCCAGAGTGTTTGGCACATTTTAATGCAATAAACAATCATAGCAATCACTATTTAATGTAACCGTCTGAGCCAGCATATACATTTGTATCTATATTAATTGTTCCATAACATCTAATGTCGGTTTAAAGCCGTTTGTCATAATGGAAACTTAACCTGACGGCAGCTGGAAGTTTGCCTTATCAGCCTAATCATCTGATACTGAGTATATATCTGGCTTCTCTCATTTCATGAAATTCAAAAAAAAGAGGGAGAAAAAAGATGAAGAAAAAAGAGAGAAAATAAATGTATGTCACTCTGTGTCTTAAGGATTTAGCCTACTTGTGCTTGCCCAAATTTCTCTGTTATAATCTTTATTCTTAACGTGATCTAAAAAGATGGAATACATTATTGCATGGAGGATGAGGAGGAGACACCGGGAGAGTATACAGTATATCAACAAAGGTTCTGCTATTTGGCGATGACAGACCAGGAGTGCAGGTGGATCACAAGCATGAATTGATTGTCTGCTTCTGTGTTTAAATGTCTGTCACTTAATTTCTTACTCCTATTAATGACAGAGGAACAGATTACATCTGTCCCAGGAGCTGCCCACACGGTGTTGCGCGTCGTGGCCTCCCATGCACGCTCCGATAGCCCCTGCGCTCTCTCTAACAGTGACAGCTGCTCTGACCGTCTCCGCTACCGGGTCCTTCCAGCACACTGTGTGGTGGTGGGGATCAGTCCGACCAATCAGACGCTGCGCCCCAGCCGCAGCACATTTAAAGGCAAGGAGAGGCGTTCATTTGATTGGTGAAGACAACACTCGGTTGTGTTAAACCCACTCAGGCCTTTCTCCTCCCTCTCTGCCACTTGCGCAGAGAGGCAGAGATGGAGGCGTGGATGCACCTCTCTGCAACTTTCTTCACACTGTAGGAAACTTGCAAAGTGCGCTGGACACACCCTGTCGACGCGGTGCAGGGCAGCTGCACCTCATCTGCGCCTGGTCCATGAAATTAGAGCCCATTAATGCACCATTAAATGCAATCACTAGCACACAAAAAATATATATAACTGCCAAAATCTGACTAACTTGTGAAAATGCTGATCAGTGTTCCATAAAAACCCTCATGTTGTATTTATTTTGGCTAACACCAATTACAACATTACATTTGTTATAATTCCATAATGATACATATCTTATCACCCGGTCCTGTGTTGGATCTTATCAACTTAACCTCTTGAGAAAATTACAAGTTTTGACAAATTCGCCCTTCTGTGAGCATGTGCTGCAGGACTCATTTACATGAGCTCACACAACTTTTTTTTCAGTTGTTTTTTTGTAAGTGGAAATTAACATGACAAAATGTTAAGATGAAACATATTACACTGTTTATCAGAGAGCACTTAAACATTTTTAATTGCTACTTTGAAATCCTTAAAATTTTCTAAAATGTAGAACAAAACTATTTTTGTATTTCCGGTCAAAACTGACTGATGCAGTTTATTTGGTAAACTGGATCCCAAATTCCACACAGCTAAAACACAGAAAAATTGTATTACTTTTCCAACCTAAAACTCCACATAGATAGCTCTTTAACCCCTTGGTTTACACAGCAGGCTGTCAGACAATGCCCATTTC
The DNA here is from genome assembly GCA_036419115.1 of Scarus forsteni. Lineage (NCBI taxonomy): Eukaryota > Metazoa > Chordata > Actinopteri > Labriformes > Labridae > Scarus > Scarus forsteni. The sequence goes on from JAZDUH010000113.1 coordinate 1,577,992, forward strand.
AGAAGTGGATGTGGCTTTGAATTTTTTGTGCTCCAAGGTTTGTTGTGGGTCCAGAGATTGGCCTAAAGATATTCATTTTGCTGCAGCTTGCTATTGGTTGAACCTGGCTCAGGGAGTATCCCCCATATACAGAGGGAGACAAACTGTATCTTAAGAAGTATGAAGTACAGTATGTCATGAGAACCCAGCCCACAGGTAAGGAAAAAGGATGAATAAATCCAGCAGCTTACAACTCAGAGATATTGGTCTCCATGGCCTCCCTTTCAGGTCTGGAGGGACTGTAAAGTTTACTGCCTGGGCTGTCTGGCTTTTGGCTGTGAAGTCGTAGGAGATTGGAACTTGGCAAGATGGATCTACGTGATATCAGATAATGAATCAGGCAGGTTCATCTGCACTGCAAGGTTTTCAAAAGGCTGGATTAAAGGGAAACCCTCCCTGTTATCTCCAGGGGTTTTAATTGTGCTTTAACTGGCAGGACCTTTGTGCCCCCCGAGGTGCATTTGAGCTCTATGTCACAACACAAAGAGACATCTATGAACTCCACTCACCTCTCCAATTTCCTGGGTGCTGTCACAGCGAGGTGCCAGCTTTTTTTTTTTAACACCCATCCATGTTGAAAGCAGGGCACTTTTCACTGCAGGGTTACACAAGTACATCGCAATGCTCAGAATGTTGGCTGTACCCAAGACCTATGAATGTGTTATATTGAAACCAATCACAGCCCTTTGGCGTAAAGTGGAGAAATGTTCGGTCTGAGGGGGATAGTTGAGAGGAAAATGAAGACATACTGTCCTTTCATTTGATGAGTTAGCTGGAGATCTAATCTTGAAGAGCAGATTGTGGTTCTAGATTAAAAAAAATGTTGGCAGGAAAATTAATTTGCTCAAACAAGACTACTTTTCATCATTTGTTAGTAGGCTGTGTGCAGAGAACCAGTCTGTGTGCAAAACAAAACAAGTGAACCTTTAGGTCCATCTTTTTGGAAAAAAAAGGATAAGTTCGGTTTCTACAGCTTTCACATTGTTTATAGAATGAAGTAGAACAATATACTCACCCAGAAGGCTTTCCTGATCCAAACAGTGCTTCAGGAGATATTTAGATCCAAAATCGAGTGGCAGACATCCGTATAATTGTAGCACACGGGGCATGTATAGTGCCGCTCCTAAAACTGCATTAATCGTCCAAAAACTCATTAGTTTCACCAATATTTCATCATGGTCCGCTCGGGCTACTCCTCCATTACAGTCTGTGTTGCTCCAGACATGTTTTTGTGACTGTGCTGACCTCTGAACTGAAAACTTTCTTTCTACGGCTCATTGTTTCAGGGGAAGACCGCCGGCTACTCAACAACTTTCTTCATCCAGTTTGGTGCAAAATGGACGAATATCTATTGGATGAAGATGAAGAACTTTGAATATGATTGGTGTCCTTACGGTTTCGAGCCACAGTTTACAGATGAGGAGCTCATCGAAAGGAGGACGCAGAGGCAAAGAGAAGAGCAGCTGGCCAGAGAGCAGTTTCAGTTCAGAGGTCAGCACAGTCACAAAACATGTCTGGAGTGACCCCGGACTGTCTTGGAGGAGTAGCCCGAGCGGACCATGATGAAATATTGGTGAAACTAATGAGTTTTTGGACGATTAATGCAGTTTTAGGAGCGGCGCTATACATGCCCTGTGTGCTACCATTATACAGATGTCTGCCGCTCGATTTTGGATCTAAATATCTCCCGAAGCACTGTTTGGATCAGGAAAGCCTTCTGGGTGAGTATATTGTTCTACTTCATTCTATAAACAATGTGAAAGCTGGAGAAACCGAACTTATCCTTTAATAGACATTATGGGATTGCAGTCAATAAGTCTATCTTCTCCAAACTTCATCTTAATTTTCTACCTCGAGATGGAGTCAGGCTGCAGGCATTGGCAACAAACCCTATTGATGTTTTGGCAAGAATGCTTTTATTTGGTAAGACTGGCTGATATGCCTGAATGCATCTCTGTGTGGACGTCTTGTAGTCAGTCGGTTCTCCCCATATCACCATGCTGCTTTTTTCCATCCATGTCCTCTCATTTGGCCTTCTCATACACATGTAGGCAGCCTAACTGACAACTGTGCAAGGGTGCAACATAGGTAGGGTAACAGCAATGTGAAACCTGAAGGTTAGTAGAACATGATGCCTTTTCCAGTGGAGAAACTTTTTCTGTTGTGAACAATATTGCAAGCATGCAAGTGGACCTCTGTACTCTTAAACACAGCATAAAGTTCACTCAGTGCACCCAATTACAAAGAGCACTTCAAGGCATTTACTGTGTTTTCGTTTTAGAACAATGCCCTTTACTCAAGTCATTTTTGTACAATATTGGTTAGGAATACCAACATCCATCATGTATGGGTAAGGTTGCCCAATCCTGCATTAACAATTATTAAAAGAAAATCCCCCCATTTCCACAGTCCAACTGCAAACTGCCTTGGAGTGCACTGGCCTCAAATGATATTTTAGATTTGAGGAATATCCTGTCAACAGCTTTTTTCTATTTGGAACTAACAAATGATGTTTTGACATCAACCTGCTTTTGCGATTTTCCTTTTTTTCCCGCTCACTGCTTCCCTGTGGTATTATGTCACAGATCACTTAACTTTGGGTGGCAGGTGCAATCCTTGGCATTTTACTCGGTTTCCTTCATTACAATCCATCTCCCTGGGTTCAACGAGGACAGTTCTGCACTGAATTTATCAAATTGTGTATGCATTCTCGGTCAAGTGTACACTGTTGACATGCGTAATACAGCCATGGCAGGTATTACACCAGACTCTCTCATGTGAAGAGAAATGCCTCAGGTGGAGATGGATCCTTCTCTTTGAGAGGCAGATAATTTGGCAGGACATGTTTCCCCATCCATGATTTTGGTGTGGGATACTGGACTAACGTTGCTTCATTTTAGGAGGTCCTAAAATGGAAAAAAGACAAGAGCAGATCAGGAAAAAATCGAATGAAAGACAAAGAAATTTGAAAAAAATCAAACCATAAACCAATAAAAGGACCCAAAACCACAACAATTAAAAAAATCCACAGCAACAACAGAATCACATAGGTAAAACAAAACAAAAAATGAAAACAATAAGACTTTTAATATATATAGGGCCATTGCTTTTTACTGTGCATTTTATTGTCCTATCATATTCTGTTGTTATGAGTTTGTTTTATCATGTTTTATTTTTAATTGAAGTATTTTCTCATTTGTACTTCTTAAATTTCTTCTTGTGTATCCAGATCCATCAATCGATTTTAATTTGTTGTGAGCTCATTTTTTTGTTTTCAAATGGTGTGTTTGCATTTTAATGTTTATATACATACATACATACATACATACATACATATATATATATATATATATATATATATATATACATATATATAAATATATATATGTACTCAACAAAAATATAAACGCAACACTTTTGTTTTTGCTCCCATTTTTCATGAGATGGACTCAAAGATCTAAAATTCTTTCCAGATAAACAATATTACCATTTCTTTCAAATGTTGTTCACAAATCTGTCTAAATGTGTGATAGTGAGCACTTCTGCTTTGCTGAGATAATCCATCCCACCTCACAGGTGTGCCACATCAAGATGCTGATCTGACATCATGATTAGTGCACAGGTGTACCTTATACTGCCCACAATAAAAGGCCACTCTGAAATGTGCAGTTTTGTCTCACAGCAAAATGCCACAGATGTCGCAAGCATTGACGGAGCGTGCAATTGGCATGCTGACAGCAGGAATGTCAACCAGATCTGTTGCTTGTGCATTGAATGTTCATTTCTCCACCATAAGCCGTCTCCATAGGCGTTTCAGAGAATATGGCAGTACATCCAACTGGCCTCACAACCGCAGACCACGTGTAACCACACCAGCCCAGGACCCCCACATCCAGCAGGTTCACCTCAAAGATAGTCTGAGACCATGCCATACATCCATGAACATCACCTCATGTTTCAGCAAGATAATGCACGGCCCCATGTTGCAAGGATCTGTACACAATTCTTGGAAGCTGAAAATGTCCCAGTTCTTGCATGGCCAGCATACTCACCGGACATGTCACCCATTGAGCATGTTTGGGATGTGCTTGACCAGCGTATACGACAGCGTGTACCAGTTTCCACTAATATCCAGCAACTTCGCACAGCCATTGAAGAGGAGTGGACCAACATTCCACAGGCCACAATTGACAATCTGATAAACTCTATGCGAAGAAGATGTGTTGCACTGCATGAGGCAAATGGTGGTCACACCAGATACTGACTGGTTCTGAGTCCCCAGACCCCCAATAAAGCAAAAAAAAAAATGCACATTTCAGGGTGGCTTTTTATTGTGGACAGTCTAAGGCACACCTGTGCACTAATCATGGTGTCTGATGAGCATCTTGATGTGGCACACCTGTGAGGTGGGATGGATTATCTCAGCAAAGCAGAAGTGCTCACTATCACACATTTAGACAGATTTGTGAACAATGTTTGAGAGAAATGGTAATATTGTGTATCTGGAATGAATTTTAGATCTTTAAGTCCATCTCATGAAAAATGGGAGCAAAAACAAAAGTGTTGCGTTTATATTTTTGTTGAGTGTATATATATATATATATATATATATATATATATATATATATATATATATATATATACATATATATATATGTTCAGTTCCTATTTGTTTGATTTTTTTTTAATGAAGTCGAGTTGCCCTTTTCATTTGATGAATGGTGTTTGATTTGTTGAATTTTTGTAGCTTATTGCTTTTTAATCATTTTGGGATTTTACTTGTTGTGTTTTGTGTTTGCTGGTGTGTTTCCCACTTTGGAGCTTACAGATTTTTTGTCAAAACAAAGGTTACATTCTGGCTTTATCATACAAATGACAAAAAAACTGAACATACACAGGACAAGATTAAAACAATGCATTGTAAAATGTTTACGGCTTAGTGGGTCCATCTGAATCAACTGTTTTGTGTTTTTTTTTCCCGACCAAATCCTGAGTCCAACCTTTTACAGCATTGGCATTTTCAAACACCGGAGCACACCATCCATTTCCACGGCTTGGATGATGTTCTATCTGAGCATCAATCCAGTAAATCTCAATCCAGACTTCTGTGGCCAAGTGGAACCTCTGCTGCTTGAAAGGAATCCAGAGCATCTTCTTTTGGAAACAGTGAGCCGACGCTGTGAGAATGACGCTCCAGCAGATGACTAAATGAGGGAATATGATAGAACCCTTCCAATGTTTGCTTGTACTCTGCCAAATGTCCGGCTGAAATAAAATCTAATTAACCAACACAAACATGAGTCAGAAACTTACCAGGATTTTCAGTAGTTTTTCTCTCTTCAGGAGCTCATACAAACACTGCTCACTCATCAAAACAAGCTAATGACGCTTGATGCTAACAGATATATGCGCTACAACAACAGCTTCACATGCAGTCATTTAATACTGTTGTATCGCTCATATCCCCCCACCTTTTTCTTTGCTCCAAAGCAAACTCTGATTGGACCATGCTGCCTTTGCTGCTCACAATAATAGAATGAAGCATTGCAAGATGGTTCTGTCGGACTACAGACATTGAATTAGGAAGGTCCATCTGCTATGTAAGGTTATGACATTTCTTTTGACCCTCCAAAAAAAGACAAAAACTATTAAAGTCAGTATTGATGAACGATTGACTCTTTTAATAAGTAATTACACTAAACCATGACCAACTGATATTTTTTTTCAAAAAGTGCCTTATTTTGATGTGTTTTAACTAGGGCTGCATTAATTAGATTAATTAATTACAACGCAAATTAATGCGTTATGTAAAATTAATTGCAGGATTAAATATAGCACATGAACATTTTAATATTGTCCAGTTGAAGGACCCGTACATCGCAGTGGCACATCACTTTACACATGCGTAGCTAGTCAAACCAAACAAAGCCCAGGTGACAACAGGAATGGCCTATTTAAGACTTAGTCTTATTTTATTTTTGAATTTATTTATCTATATTTGTACTGCATTCTTTAATAATGCACCAGGCCTAATTGGTTTGCTGGATGTCCTCGACCTTTTTCTTTTTTTTTAATTTGATTTTAATTTGACACAATAACTTTTCACAATGAAAAATCTGACATAGCATCCATTTATCTAAGTGGTACCTGTATCTTACAGTCACAGTAAATTATGTAGGCCTTATTCAAACTATATACTACACACTCTAAACTTTGTTGGACACCTGCACATACAATACTTGTGCATATGTAAGCTGTACAGTCAATAAGAAACAAGTGTCAAATAAGAAAACCTAAATGAATAAAGCCCCAGTCATGCGACGTTGTTTGGCAGCCTGTATGTACTGGTATTGAAAAGCTGTAAACCACTAGAATAAAAAGCTTGTTACTGTTTCAAGCTCTTTTCTTAAATCATCTTATGCCCTCTTTTTTTCCTGAAACACATACAAATCAATATGAGTGGATTGTAATGCAATATGTTTGACAAATGTGTTTTGAAAGATCATGAACCAGTGTAGACCAACAGAAAAAATGGTCTTTCATGTGAGTTTTGAAATGGAAGAAATATCTGTAGTGTAATTTATCACACTTTACCATCACAGAAAAAAACTGTACACTTTTGCATTGAGCATGAATACTTGGATGGTTTACTCTCCTGTTGAGCAATAAATATTTAACCAAAAGTAAAATACACAAGTTGAACTTTGTATTGTGGGCTAATTGTTTCAGAGAAACTTCCCAGCGAATCCTTTAAAGAAGAAAACGGCCCATCCATCATTAATCTGGATCCATTTAGAATTTCTTTTGTTGCCCCATCACAGGAGGAACAGAAGAATCGATATTTTTCTTTCAGCTTGAAAAAAAGGTTTGAGTTCTTTCCAAAAAGTTTCTGATGTCTAGCAGTCAAAAGAGCCCATAAGAGACAGACTACTTTATAGACAATGACATTATGGTGTTACCGCTCTGATCTGTGTCACTTTGGTCACTTCACCACTCAGCACTGAACACTGTTGACAGCTGCAGATGGGCTGTTAGCTGTGCGTTTCTTCTAGGAGACTTTGACAGGTGTGACATCCCTACATCAAGTGCTGACTTGAATCAGGGTGTCAGGTTTAATGCACGACAGATGACTGTACCTGTGCTGCGCTGTCACATATTCACATGGATCAAACAGCAACAGTTATAGCAGTTTGAACAAGTCATACCAACAGCAAAGTGGAATCTAAGATTAAAGCTCCATTTCAGACCAAAAGGAGATGTTATACATTTATATTTTTGTCTCAAAGACAACCCAGAGACAAACACCGCTTGGTCACAGCATGTTTAAGCAATTTGCCAACACTGAAAGTGGTGCTACCTTGATATGGAGAAAGAAGGAAAGACTATTAACAGTCTGGAGAACAACACAGATATAAACTGCCTGATTCAGTGTCTGTAATCAGGCAGGTCCAGCTGCCCAAGCTCCAAATTAAAATGACTGTGAGCGGTCCAAAGCAGCCAAGTCTAATCAAGTCCTTTAGAGCAGAAAGAAGAACAAGCTATGAGTAAGGGGACAGCAGGAAGTGACTGCAGGTACGGAGGTACGCATACATGCAAGCAGCTTCAGTAGCATCTTTTATCAGGCTATGACTGCATTTCTTAAATGAAAAACAAATACTAAACTTAAAAAAAAAAAACTCTTTAGAGCAAGGATATTTTTGCTCCAATCCTGACATGAAGGACACATAGTGATTCAAGTTTTGCAGCACAATAACTCCCAGCTACGACATTATCTAGTTATTCTGAAACAAATGTTGATTGATGGAATGATGGTTCACTCAGCTGCTGGATATGCTTCTGAAATGTTTGGCCCTCTCCAAACACTTTTTATGGGATCTTTCCCAGATCAACTAATGAAATATATTGAACGGTCCATCTAGTTTGCCAGGTAATGGATGCAGTTCATGATGAAAAAAAACAAATAACTAATAGGATTTTAAAATTATGGGTGTGCTGTCAATTATATTTTGAGCATTTGTGATCTTTTTCTATTGCAGTAACCAGTATGTGTTTGAGTCTGTTCCAAAGCCACAATGGACAGGTAGGTCATATTGATGATGCTGTTGATGAGCACATCATCTGTTTATGCTCCTATGGCAATGCCAGATTGTTTGTGCAAAAAGGGTTTATCCAAATAACACAGTTATTTATCCTCAGATTTAATAAGGGGTGGTCCATCATGTTGCAGCTGTTACTCAGAGTACTGAGGTAGAATTATATTTCAGCCCAGTTAGCATATTGCTACTACAAATTCTGAACTTCTTGAACTTCTGAAGTTGGCAGGCATTTCCTAATCCCTGTATAGTGACTAACAGACAGAGATGCAGCTGTGCAAATGAAGAGAGATGGCAACAATGAATAAAACTGTTTACAGTGAAAGTGCACATATTGAGCTACAATGTATGAATTGGTTTGATATTTCATTCAAGATTCTTCCATCCCTAGTGCACACAAAGATTTAACAATCTTTACCACATTGGCAGAGAGACCCCGAACATAACATGACAGATTTATGTTTTGCTCTTGAAGTGGGGTGAAAGTGTGATGATTGGTACAGCACACCACACACCAAAGTCTTACACGTCAACAGACATGGCCTCAATCTTCACAGCCAGTTGTCAAATGAATTCACATTCATTACTCAAGTAGAAGTATAGATACTAGGGTTTAAAAATATTTTTGTCGAAGTTGAGGTATCAACTTCTGCCTTTTGCCCAAGTAAGAGTATAACATTTCTGGTTTCAAAATTACTTTAAGTATAAAAGTAAAAGTAATGTAAGGGCACAAAAATGCGGTTAAAGACAAAAGTCACAGGGCCTTTAGTGCACTTGTGCACTAAAGGTGCACACGTGTGCAGCTTTCATGTGAAAGAGTACTGTGCATGTGCATGTGCTGCATGCATCGTTTTTTGGAAAGGTTGGTTCCCGTTTGCATGAGACTGATACAAAAATGTTTTCAAAGTTTTACTCTGGACCCTGGTTTCAAACGTTTGCAGATTCAGGCACTACAGGGACCGTGAAGAACAGAATGAATGCTAATAAGATGGCGGCTATTTAATATATACTTTTTTGTGAAATGAATGACTTTAAAAAAGTCTCTTTTCCAAAATGCTATAAAAGCCAAAATTTAAAAAAATATATATTACTCAGTGCCATTCTTCTTTGTACTACCTGCCCTATCAGTATTTAATACCAGAAAGACCAGAATGTTTTCCAGAACACCTAAATCGAATTATTGTTTAAAGGAATACTCCGACGATTTTGGATCCACGCCCTTTCCCTATCATTGACAAAGTGAGACAAGCTCAAAAATACCTTTTTTGAGTCTCTGTGTCCAGTGGCTGGCTCCCAGCTGTTAGCTTCGTAGGTAGCTTAGCTCAATCGCTGGAAGTCAATAGAAGTCAGAGCCGGACTGACGAAAGTGGACAAAATACTCCTTGCAGTGGTCCAGGGGATGTCGTATCAGCACGTGAAGTAAATCAAAATGGCTATAAAACATTTAAAAAAGACGTGTTTTCTTTTTCAATCCGTTAAAATAACGTTTTGATACACACAGACCTGCGCATGCGCAGTCTGGCTGCTACTTCTGGTTTATAGCCATCCAGCCATTGAGCTAATCTACCTACGATGCTAACAGTTGGGAGCCAGCCACTGGACGCAGAGACACAAAAAAAGGTATTTTTGAGCTTGTCTCACTTTGTCAATGATAGGGAAAGGGCGTGGGTCCAAAATCGTCGGAGTATTCCTTTAATTTACCTTTCAAACTGAAATGATAAAAATCATTTGGCTCCAAATTCTGTGTTTCCTGAACCAAGACAAAGTAAACAAACACCCACTGCTTCTATCACAATCTTCCATGTTTCACACAACAGATGGGGAGCCATTGAATGATAGTGAAATAATCCTTGATGTTTGAGCCAAAGGATTTTCTCGCCCTCACTCATCTCAAACACTTCCACTTAAATACAACACAGAAGATCAAATGAGGGTTTTGACCCTCCTGAGTCATAAAATCAACTGAGAAATACAAACCTCCTTCCTTTGTAACCTCAAGCCCACCTGATTGCCATCATCTCACAGCTGAGAGGACACCTCACAGGGCAAATCAATAGCTCCTGACGAGCAGAGAACATGGGACCAGGTTTGCTCGAATATCAGCCATAACACAATATCACTACACATACATCACTATGTGTATGTCAGGAGATAAAAAACAGAGAATAATTAATTATGACCTGTAATTAATCTTATTAATCACTTTTTTAATCTCACTTTAATAATTGCTGAAAAGAGCCCTCAACTTGAGGTATTTTTGTTGGAATTTATTAGATCATTGTGGCAGATCAAAAGATTGTTCCCCAACCCAAAAATCTAAAGTAAAAGATACCCAATGCAGAAAAACCAAAAAAATAAATTTAACTGATAGTCAGGGGACAGAGGCGGAGCTGCAGATGTGACGACAACAGGAAGTGACTGCATGTGTGAAAACAACGGCGGCATGTAAAAGTGATCTCCATGGATGCAGCAAGATCTACATATTTATCAGAAATGGACTTAATTTCTCCTTTAAAAGAGGAGCAAACAGCACCACTTCAAGCTTACTTATGAGAAATGATCATGTTCCTCTTCCCCACTGCTGGGACCATGGATGTATTATAAGAACTGGACAGCGTGGCTCCGCCTTCTACCATGTAACGGTTTTGAAGCCATAATATCCCCTGTTAGGGCGCCGCCATTGTGCAGCCAGTAGAGAATCTGGACCATATCTGGACACAGTTGTCATAAACGGTCGCAAAACTCTGCAGCATACACTGTACACAATCATTGTGAAACTGCCGTAAACCGTGGTTATTTTTTAAACTCTAATAACTGATGAAAAAGAAACTTTTCAGAAAAACAAGGACTTGGAAAAAACGCAGCCCAATAATACTTTCATATCACCACAGCATACGGATGGGAGAAATATTTCTACAAGGTGTTTTAATTTTTTGAAGTTTCACTACGGCCCGTTCAGATGAATGGGGGAGACGGAGATTTGACCTATACTGCAGCCAGGGAGCAGTTTTTGTGGCGACTTCACAGAAGCCCAGCAACATGACGTCCATGTTTTTTACAGTCTATGGCTGGGACACATAGATGCCGTAGTCGTGGTTACTTTACGATAAGAAAATTTAATGTAAGACAAAACGGTAGTCTAAGGACTGAAGTTCTAAGTTCTTCTACTCTGTGGCTTGATGTGATTGGTCTCTGAAGAGTGTGACGAGCAGACTGGTTGTCTAATCACCAGCTGCTCTGGTATTTTAAGGTTCTGCCCTCTACAAATACCAAAACATAGAACTGAGAATAAAAATGAGATTAACGCAATTAAAATACAGAATGCAATAATCGTGACTGTTATTAATTGATCATTTATTTATATATATTTGGGGTGCAACAATACACATAATTTACAGTTTGGTTCGGTTCCATACTTTTTCGAGAAATTTCAATGCCTTTTTTACTTATGGTTTCTTAAAATAACCAACATTTGTTTCAACTCAGAGTACATTTTCATTAAATTGAATTAAATGTAACTCTTGCAGCGAAACCAGGCACATTCTTCAGTGCATTCTTAGAATCATATAAAATAAAAATCATCACCATGTAAAAATAAGAATAAGTACAAAAAATAAATGGATCTAATAGAGAACTCACCCATCTTATGTGGTGCATTCTTAGCAGCAGAGTAAATATTAAACGAAAGAGAACTAGCTATAAGTGTACCAAGTGTCCGTACCATGTCCCGAAACCCGGCGCTATCCACAACAGAAAAGGGTCTCATGTTGACAGCAATAAAAGTAGCTATAGCCCGGTCGATTTCCTTTGCCCTCTTTGAATCATGTACTAATGGCTGTCTAAATGACCCAGGTAAAGTCTGTAGCATGTGTGCTGCTTGTTGCTTCTGTCTGGTTCCACTTGTTTTAACACTGGGATGATGTCATTTGCGTTTGTTGTATTTCCACCGACGTAGTTCAGCATCGTGTTGCACCTCCGACTTACTGTTGTGTTTTTGTCCACGACACGCTTACCATCAGGGTCATACTTAAAGGATAATTTCGGTTAAGACAGCTTACACATTGTTTATAGAATGAAGTAGAACAATATACTCACCCAGAAGGCTTTCCTGATCCAAACTGATACTGCGCATGCGCGGCAGGCGTGTAGAAAGTTTCTAGTTCAGAGGTCAGCACAGTCACAAAACATGGGTGGAGCAACCCCAGACTGTAATGGAGGAGTAGCGCGAGCGGACCATGATGAAATATTAGTGAAACAAATGAGTTTTTGGATGATTAATGCAGTTTTAGGAGCGGCGCTATATGCCTTATGTGCTACCATTATACGGATGTCCGACGCTCGATTTTGGATCTAAATATCTCCCGAAGCACTGGTTGGATCAGGAAAGCCTTCTGGGTGAGTATATTGTTCTACTTCATTCTATAAACAATGTGAAAGCTGTAGAAACCAAACTTATCCTTTAACACGGAAGCCAAAGTAGTCCCAAATGCCAGATCTGAATGATGGTGAAGGGTCTTCAATTTCAGCTGAAGGTAAAGCACTCGCCATGTTGCAGCGCCCTAGCGTATGTAGCTTCTTCTGTCTCAGCAGCTTGGCCAAATGAACGGGGAGGTGCTGCGCACACAGCTCAGCAGATCTGTGCTCGACAATGCAGCCCGGAGTAGTCGAACACAGATTCACTGAACTTTCAGTGCATAGCACCTCATCAGAAGTTGATCAAATAAATGCAAAATTGCGTATTGTTCGGTTCATAGGGTGTACCGAAACCAAGGCCACTGTATTGAACGGTTCAATACATATGTGTGTGTGTGTGTGTGTGTGTGTTTTCTTTTCTTTTTCAAAATAGTAAACAGTTCTTTGGTTCTGGATAAAACATCAGACAAATTTATTGGATTGTCTTGCCATGAGTTGTGCTTGACAAAGTCCTTGTACCAATTTTTGCAAATTACCAGGGACATTTATGAGGACTTGAAAGTGTCTGTTTTCTGTCTTGTTACATAAATGTATTTTCTCCTTTGAGAGCAACTTTCAGATGTAGATTAAACACAGTGCAACAAAAACTATATTTTCTTTTTTTTTTTTAATTAACAAATCACAGAATAATATCCATATGTACCCGGAAGATCAGATAATCTTCAAAATTATTACTAATAACTGAGTACAAGTGTTACATTAATTATGTAGCAATGCAATTTTTGTTTTATTTACTTTTTAATTTTTACTTTTAGGCAGATTTATAATGAGCTTTTTAGCATCTCTTAACAGTCCTGCAAATCCGCTGTTTAGTTTAGTATTCCTTTTGAAAATAACATAAAGTTTATGATATTTGCCGGTATCACAAAGTCTGCCAATATTAAATTTTAATTGGATTTGATTCAGGGACCTTTGATTGATTTAAGAATATATTATGTACACATTAAACAGAGTTATATTTTAGCTAAAGCAAGAAAAAATACAAAGCAATTCTGATCGTTTGACAAATTTGTAGCTGAATGTGAAATGATGTGCTGACCTTTGAGTACGATAGTTTATTGAGGATTATATCCATCTATAAGCGCTAATCTTGTTTTAAAATTAACATTGGATTGATTAGTAGGTGCTTTTTTTGGCTCCATAATTACTGTATGGGTGGGCTTGTATCTTTGTGATGTCAGAACATTATATCAAGTTGTGTTGTCCTGGCTACAAACGATAATGTAGCGTGTAAAACCAGGTACACTTTCCCTTAAGAATTGACCAGAGTCATATTAAAGGTGTAGTCAGCGATCTTCTAATCTTCTAAGCTAATGCACGATTTGTCAAAATCCCCGTATTTCTCCTCTCCATCCACAAGATGTCACCACTGACAGCATGTTGAAAAAAAGTCCAGTTTTAATACACAGCCTTGGCTCTGAATTTCAGTAGGTAATTACTGTGGCTCGGGCCGAGTTACCAAAACAGGGTACACCCCCCCACATCCAGGGAGCGATAATACTCATGCGCAGATCAGACAGAGGGGGGAGGGATGGTCGTAGGATGCATAGCGTGCGCAGTTAGCGTAAGAGAGAAATACAATAGGTGCAGAAGCAGTGGCTGAAAAACAGCCCAAAAGAAAAAGGTCAGAGGAGTGAAAAGTGAAAAAGAAGGGCTATGACCATGAAAGCGCGAAGACCCGGGTCAACATTGGCAATGCTTTCTGACGGTGGAGGGAACTCCGCGAACTGAAAGACCTGAAAACGGACGTGGATGTTGCCGTCTTTCTGCTGGATAGGTAAGCAACATTAGCTTTGTGGTGCTTCACATAACAGTAACAGCCGTCGGGCATTCATCTTATTGTCTAATCTGCCAGAATGTACTGTGGTTGTAATGTTATCAATATTGTCAGTCGAGTTGTCTGATGAGTCAGGGTTACCTTAGCTATGTTGGTCAGCTACGCAGTTTCTACGGCCGTTTCCATGATGATGCACGTCCATCAGCTTTAGGGGGCGGGTCTAAATCCGTTTATAAACAACCTCTCCACTCGTTTTCTCCCGCATCGCTGACTACACCTTTAAGTTTGTTGACTTTAATGTGGCATATTAATACACCTCATAAAGGCAGCCATCCTTCTCTCTATATTCTTGTAATTGTATCATTTATTCTGAATCAAAAATATGTCAAGTCTTCATGGAAATGTTTATTAATCCCTGTATATAATTTTGAAAAATTACTAGACACTTTCATTTATCATTTCCTAGTCTTTTGTGAGAAATTAGACTCTGTATTTCTGTGCAAAAGTGAACAGCTGACCCCGGAGCTTATAGTTTATCTGAGTCACCATTTGCTTATCCCGTAACTAATTAAAACAGGAAGTACTTCCCCTGAGGCCAATGCAATTTGAAAAACAACCCCGGAGAAGCTGGTCGCTCCGAGCCACAATAATGTATCACCAAATGTTTGTAAGCCAATACTTACCATTAATTCTCACAGCAGCATTAGCGTCTCCCTTGCTGACTTAAGCAGAAAGGTATTAGTCTCTAGCACCATGAATTCTCTGTGACTGTATCTTTTTCAACCTCATTCACAGTGAACAACTGCACATGCATTTACATAGTAAGCGCTTGTGATAATGTGAATAATGCGAACATTAGTATTGAGGCCCTGGAGAGAACTCCTGACAATAACACAAAGCAAAGAAAAATAAAAGTGCTTGTTGGAGATGGAGCTGGCCTCAGTTTACAATAAGTGAGATGACAGTACTTTAGGGGCTGGGGCTACAGGCATAGAGAGGGTGTTATGCAAAGGCAATAGAGCATAACCCCGTATTACAGGGTGGGGTAGATAAGTGTGGCGCTTCAGTTGACTGGCAGATTCAATTTGCGTGGCCGTGTTGCAGAAACCTGTCACAAGAATGAAGGTGTGGGGCAGGTGAGAGGTGGCTTCGTTTGGCACATCACTGAGGTAATACAGATTATTCTCCACAAGTGTTGGAGAGGGATGGAAGTTAAACACCACAGAGAAAAAAATATATGTCAATGTAAAATTAACACTGGACAATAATACAATGATGTGATCAGAAGGTTTAGTTGACACCCATCAAGAGCTTCTTCAGTGGCACCAATCAGTGCAGTACATGCACAGTTAATGAACCATTATAACTGTTAAAAATATTACTTTGGATTAAAACAAGGATAGGAACAAAAACTGTACATTTTTGGGTGGAAACTATGGTTAAGAAATTATTTTACAATCGTGCATTTCACACTTGACACACAAAATATTTTACTTATTACTGTCAAAGACCAAAAAACAAACCAAAAAAAAAAAATTACTAATATGTATATAGCATATTATGAATGTATGCAACATGTAAAGGTGTGTATACATACAGCAGAATGAATTTCAGTTATGAATTCACGTTGTCACATTTTTATTGGAGGCAGTCTGCAGAAACAACAAAGAAGTCAGAGATACAATCAAGGCAAACAGGGCAAAAGAGATAAAAATTGTCGCCTTATTTTTTTTTGGAAAGGATTGTCACTGCATATTCAGCAGAAGCCATCAAATATCCGGAGTAGCGTGTGTTTTATACTGTTGCCACAGAAAACTTCAGGCCAACACTTTCCGAACCAAAAATCCACTGGATTCCGTAAGGGAATTGTTTAAAGCCCCAGTCACACATTCCCGTTTCTCATGGCGATTGTGCACGATTGTCATAATCCTGATAAAACGTGCTTTGGTCGTGGTGCATGCACTACTTGGTCTGGATCAGCGTTGTATAGTCATTGATGACCGGCGGGAAACATGGAAGGGTCCCAACAGTTTTGAACTGTTTAAAACTGTCGTGGAGAATTGCCGCTCTCAGTATAGCGGGATGGAAGCCTAATTCAGTTCAAATGCGAACGGTATAAGCGTGGCATGTATGGAGCTCAGTTGACTGATCGTGGCTCAATCCTAAAAGCTTTATGAGGACGACTGACAAGGATGTATCCGTTTGTGCCCCGACTGTGTCCTGTTCAAGATGGCACAAGCGACGGGGCTAAACCGGGGCTTACGTGACGCGAACTGAGCTCAAGCGGAGCTGACGTTGTGTCAGCGGGATGAAAATTCAAGGAGTCCTCGTCATATTGTTGTACAACGTATTAACCTAGCAGGAGCTGGACAAACGCCCCAAAAGTGCTGTAGAAGTTCTACTGACGGTGTATTTACGGGGTGTGTCCTGGGGTGAGACAGTCATTTCATCCCGTATCATAGCGATCACACCAGCCTCGGAATGTGTGACTTAGGCATTAGAATTAAATCAGTAAGCAGGGTCAATAATGGCAATGGTATCAATAAAATATTTTAGATTCCTAGCCCTCTTTACACTTGAGGTACCCACTCACTCTCAGAATCCCCCCACTGACAGTTTCTATGCCAGTTATCCATCAATATTGGTCAACACATCCATGCCTTTTTATACACATTTATATGACACTGATGCTGCAGTAGGAGCAAATTGGGGTTAATTGTCACGACAGAGGACACATTAACATGTGACACTGAGCTGGGCTTGAACCTACAACCTTCTGTTTACTGAGTGCAGTGCAGACTAATACATTATATCATTATATATCAGTTATATAAATTGATATAGACTTTTGTAAAAACATCTTCCAAAATGCAGAAAAAAGAGCAGAATAACAATGTAAACCAAATCATTTGGAGTGGCTAACTTCTGCTTTCAAACCAACAGCTGCAGCAGGCCAGGTAACAACAAGGAGAGAGAGAGATGGAGCCACATCGTTCAAGCAGTATAGCTTTTTCAAAAAAGTAAAGCATCAATTACTTTACCCGGTAACTAATTACATTTATGAAGGCGCAATTCCGTCAGTAATTCAATCATTTTTTGGGAAAGTAACTAGTAACACTGCAACACTGCAAGTTAGGGAGCACAAAGACGCAGGCAAAATTGTGGACCATACGCCAAGAGGCCAAGTAAACTGGATCCATCAGACAGAAGATAAATTAGGCTTACTTTTTTTTTTTAATTCAGAAGATGCCCAGCAGTGCCTAGTGACTAGTAGTCATCTGTGTGGAATGTGGTCCAAAATGAATCATACAGCATGAACATAAGGTCATACAACTCAGCTGTGCGCAAAGCAGGAGCTAAGGTGCAGAAAAATAGAAGCAGGTTTTCTGAATTGATTCAACATTTGAAATATTTAGCTAACAGAGGGCAGTTTGTTGGCTGAAGGGATGGAGAGTTGTGCAATGAGTGTCTGCAGACAACAGAGAGGCATGATGAAGGTTCCTTGCAAGTCTGCTGCAGAAATATAGCTTACTTACTTTTTTAGTCTTACTTTCTATTGACAGACTTTTTTTCGCCAGCAGTACTTGTTTTTGAAACCAGTGTTTTCCAGGGTTCTCAGTACTTAGCAACTTGAATGGAAAACCTCTCTATTAAGTCATATATATTGGAAAGCTGACTCATAGCCATCTCTATTTTGCATTAAATTGGTGCAATCACTTGTTAGGTTAATGAGACTATCTTGGGCCGTGCAAAAGATGTTACAGGGTAATAAATTTGTCAGTCTTAATTTTAGGCTTTAAAAAGTCTTAAATCTGTCCAAATTTTGTAAACTAGGGCTTAAATAATATTTTTGTCAGGTCTGATATTATGTATGTACATTTACCGCAACCTTTGCTGCTCCCTTTTTTTTAAAATTAAAATTCTTGGATAACAAACAAAAAAAAGAATTAAATAAAACAATCTGAAAAACTAAACCAAAATAAAAACCAGTTAAAGTTTAAAAAAAAGTAAAATTACCCTGACACATGCTCACTAACCATTGTATATAATACATCTGTTCTTGATTGTTTATGGGTTGTTCTGTGGCAATAAATTTGATCAGTTTGCAAGCAATCATGTGACTGCAACTTTCCATAGCCTACTTTTTCTGACTTTGTGAAGATCTTCGATTGACTTAAAAATGGTCTGAAAAGGTCTTTCCAAGCCTTCCATTTGTTAAAAACTGCAGAAACCCTCTTTTTCGTATCTGTATATTTTGACGCTGGAGCCCTGCTAGAGAAAACTGCACAAGCCACCACTAGTCAGACTCCTGTCATTTGCTTTCAACAATTTCGCAGCTATAAATGAGCTGCCTTGTACTTTACAATCAAATTATTTCTTGGTCTTCAGCTTCTGTCAGCAGGACATGACTTCATGACTCAGTCTTAATGTTTTCTTGGTGGCATTTTGATAGATTTAAAAAATACACACACCGAGCAATTTAATACAGCTTTAAGGGTGTTACTGAGACATGCAGACTTCAACTCTTGTTACCTGGCAACATTAAGTGTTGACAACAAGCGCCCTGAAATAGAGCGCTTTCTCAGAGAAAAAATCCTTCCCTGTGGACTCAAGCACTCAACTCTGGGAATAACAAGTATGCTCTCCACGTATGACCACTACTCTGTCCCTCAGTGACATTAGCTGTAACAGCAGAGGGTTTTACATACACACACGTGCACATCGTTAAGATAAAGAGGTAAAAGGGGTGATTACACAGTCTGTAAATCCTCTTTGAGTGGCATCATGGGAATACTTCAGGGTGTCCTTGTAGAGGATCGAGGAGAAGGAAAACATCTGCTGCTTGGTCAAAAAACCCTTCAAAACATGAATAAGAAGTAGAAGAGCAAAACAAGCATCAAATACTTTTCATATTATTTTTAAAGTGACTGTGAGGAGTTTCTAAGTAATTACAAAAAAGTCTCACTTTTAGATATGCCTGATGGAAATACACACTTTAAGATGAGTTTTATTGCATCAAAATAGGTTATCTATAAATGTTATTCCTTAGCTTCACAGTCGGGTCGGACAGGGCTGGACTGGCCTGGATACTCAACTTTGGGAACAAGACAATTAAAACTAGAGCAAATTTATATTATTCTGACACGTCTTAGAGCACCGGGCTGTAAGTAGCCATATATAGCCGGCTACAAAACTATGATTCTAAGTTTTCCAAAAATTGCTTGTTGTCACACATCAAAAACTACAGCTACATAACTAGAAAGAGATACATTACCTCGTTGCTTTGCATCCTGTAAGTTGTTGAAATAAGAAGTTGTAAAGCAATGCAGAGTTCTGAGGAAGGTCCGAGCTACATTCATTAGCATCACAACAAACACACGCTTTGGCCTGGGTCACGTCTTTTGGTGCGTACCAGTTATTGTCAGAAGTAGGAATTTTGAATTCCGAGTAGGAAACTGCAACTGGAACGCCCCCCGAAGTCAGAATTTCCTACTGGGAACTCGGTGAAACCTCGCCACCCCTGAGTTGACAATCGAAGATGGATGCCCCCAGTGTGAACAGTTATTTAGCTCCTGTAGTAATCAATTCAGTTGCACTTCTGACTGGGGTGTGTCGATCTAGATCAGCTGTATACATAGTATTGTTAGACTTATATTTACAAAAATGCTGCCATAGTGATAATCACATTCTTCATGTGATATTTGTGAACAACAACACAGGGCGTGCTAACAACAGTTAACTATAGCCTGGTAGATTGGCATGTTTTTTCCGACTTCAACTGGAACGGAAAGTCGGAGATGATGTCACTCCCAGTTCCGAGGTTACTGGAACGCAGCATTACGACAGTCGCTGCGCGTGCTCATGGGTAGCAGAGTCTTTATGTTGCCGGTAATAGATTCTCCTCACAGTCCCTTTAAATGTATAAACTTCCTTTGAGGAATATTTCTAATATTATTGTGATCAGATCTGTATCAGCAGTAATGTTTGTGGATGGTGAACAGAGCATTTACAACAATACAAGTCATTTCTTCATTTATGGAATTCAAACATGGGCTTATGATATGGCCTTGGATCCTCAGGTAAAGAATTATTGTCCTTTTGATGTCATTATCACCAGTGCTCAACTGCTTAGTTGGACAGACTATTCTCCGCACCACAAGACACCTAACAGGTATG
Source organism: Scarus forsteni (assembly GCA_036419115.1). NCBI lineage: Eukaryota > Metazoa > Chordata > Actinopteri > Labriformes > Labridae > Scarus > Scarus forsteni. The sequence continues at coordinate 1,598,551 of JAZDUH010000113.1, forward strand.
GCAACACTGCCAACTACAGTAACACCTTTCGTTGTCGTTCAGATCGAATTTAAATACAATTTTAGTTTGTCATTGTTTTTAAAGTATACTGAAAAATATGAAGACGCAAGGTGAAAAAGTAAAGTAAGAGTGTCAAGTACAGAGAACATCACCCAATGTTGTTTTGTATCATTTTTTTAGGTTTCACCAAGATAGATTGTTTACGCCAAGCTCTGAGACCCTACAGCAACTCACTCAAGGAATAATCATGGTTCATCATTTTTAAAGAACACAAAATACACTATGTATGAGATAAAGAAAAACAGAGATGAGCAGTAAGTCCTGCTTCCTTGTGTGGAAGTCACTGTTCGTTACAAATAAAGACTAGAAGTGCTAAATAAGTAGAAACCACTGGAAAGCTGATAATTAAAAGTCTAAAAATGCTCTATTTCACAAAATTAATAGAAAAATCTTTTAAATTATTTTTGGACAAGTATTCGTATTTGGATCACCACCAAATCAAATCACTTCTGTCTTTTGCCATGACCATCAGCCCCTATAAATTTCATTCAAATCAGTTGAGAACTTTTTCTCTTATGCCTAAGACACACATTCCCGTTTCTCATCGCGATTGTGCACGACTGTACACGATTGACGAGGCTGGTGTGATCGCTATGATACGGGATGAAATGACTGTCTCATCCCTGGACAGACCCCGTAAATACACCGTCAGTAGCGCTTCTACAGCGCTTTGGGGGGTGTTTATCCCACTCCAGGAACGCTAATACAGCAATATGACGAGGATTCCATGAATTTCCATCCCGCTGATATGACGACAGCCCCGCTCGAGCTCAGTTTGCGTCATGTAAGCCCCGACTGAGCCCCGTCGCTTGCGCCGTCTTGAACGGGACACAGTTGGGGCACAAACGGATACATCCTTGTCAGTCGTCCTCATAAAGCTTTCAGGATTGAGCCACGATCAGCCAGACTGAGCTCTGTACATGCCACGTGAATACTGTTCGCATTAGGACTGCATTAGGCTTCCATCCCACTATACTGAGAGCGGCGATTCTCCACGACAGTTTTGAACAATTCAAAACTGTCCGAATCCTTCCACGTTCCCTGCCGTTCATCCGCGACTATACAAGGCTGATCCAGACCAAGTAATGCATGCACCACGGCCAAAGCACGTTTTATCAGGATTATGACAATCGTGCACAATCGCCATGAGAAACGGGAATGTGTGACTGGGGCTTTACCTTCTCACAAACAGACCAAAAAACAAACAAATGCAGGCAACATTAGATATTGTAGTTGACCAACGTTCTCTTACAGTCTGGACACCTTTGTCTGTTTTTCAAGGTTTTTGTTGGTTTTTCTTGTTTTTATTTAACACCATTACGGTGCACATAAACACACCAGCACCTTTTACTGCTACTGATTTCCACTGGCCTTGCCTCGGGTGGTGTCCACACATTTTAAAGATGAAATAAGTACTGCTGGTAACCAAACAGATCATTATGGATAGATGCAGAGTAAAAGGTCTGTTACAGCTCAGGGCATGCCCTGTGGCAAAATCTGGACATAATTGTCTCACCCTGAATTGAGATGTCTAAACTTTGACTCAGCTGTGTACGAGAGACAATCACAGGGGAGTGAGGCGAGGGAAAAAGGCAAATGAGAGAATGAAGAAGACATTACACTGAACACTACATCATTTCTGAAAACACTAATTAGTGCAAGATAATGAGCAATTGAAAGATGTTAAACAATACTAAAATTCATTTAAATCATTCTGTCACAATAAATAAATTAATTAATAAAAAGACAGTAAGAGGGGCTTTATGATGGGGATGAATCAAAACAGATGTGAAGTGTATTAGTAAAAGATCTTCAATTGGATTTAAATCACGCAATTACACAACCTCATCCAATCCAGATTTGGATTGACATGGCTAATGGCTAATCATTAGGCAAGAGAGCTAAATGTGAGCTACAGGATAAGAAAAGTCAAGACTTGAGCATCCAGAATCCCCAATGGGCATACATTATACAGCCATCTGTATCTGTACATCAATCTGCAGGAATGACATACAGGACGTCTGTGAAGGAGACATTTAATGCCTTGTCAAAACATTACCCCTGTGACTGTTCTACCTAACTTTGACAGACTACCTTGTCAAGGCACCGAGCGTTTTATGTCTCCCATCTGCCTTTTCCTGCTGACAGGTGGCTGAGTCAGACAGTCTGGTCTGAGAATGGATGCATGGCGGCACACTCAAACCCGCACACAGCCACTGACCCATTTACCTCCTATTTGTTCACTTACACAATGCACCGCTCAAGTCGTACATCTGCTCTGTGAGCTATCAATCTGTTCACCCTCAAAGTCTGTCATGAAGCTATGATTAAAGGGATATGGTATCAGGCTTAATCAAGATACAGCATCATGGGGAATGACAAATCAGTCAGACTTGAAAAGGGAGCACGATGTGACTCTTCACTTATAATACATGATCATTGTAGCCTACAGGACAAGTCAAGATGTTCCAGATTTCCTAAAAACTAAAAGTTTGCTGCCATGCTTAGATGAGTTACTGAAGTCAAGCAACATTTTTGAATATTCATAACCTAAACCTGCAATAACTCACTGTGCGAAAAATTTCAATCTGGTTTCCACACTGCCCAGAGCACAGAGAGTGCATGTGAGGGTCATCATGGTCATGGTTCTCCTCATACCTCACTAACAAAACTGAGTATGTCAGCCTGGGATGTGCCCGATCCAAAACAGCCCTCATCATCTGTTGAGTCCCTCAGGGTTCTGTCCTATGCCTCTTGGTATTTATTGTCTATCTGCTACCACTTGACTGAATCATCTGCTGGCATGGAATCTCCTTCCACAACTATGCTGGAATCACTCAGTTGTACCCGAGGACTAGCGTTGGGCACGTTACTTTAAAATAGTAATTAGTTATAGTTACTAGTTACTTTCCAAAAAAAGTAATTGAATTACTAATGGAATTACTGCTTTATAATTGTAACTAGTTACCAGGTAAAGTAACTGATGCGTTACTTTTTTGAAAAACCTTTTGTTTCTTGAACTGTGTGTCTCCGTCTCTGTGTCCTTCCTTGTTGTTACCTGCTGCAGCAGCTCTGACATCAACAGTTCTCCAAAGCGCCGCTGACGCGCTACAGTGCGTGCAGTGGAATCTGCCTGATAGACCAGAATGGGAGCAAAGTGTCAGCACGGCCACTTCGAAACCTCGTAAATTCACTGTTGTTAAGAAAGCACCAGACAGGAAGTCAACGCGTGGAGTATCCGGAAGTTTCAAAATAAAACACAATGCGCGGACTCTCGAATGCAAATTTCCTCAATTCTTTGTCACAATGTCAAAACCGGAGGCATGAGTATCAGGTCAGCAGTCCGCCAGAGGGTCCCAGAGACAACACGACACCATGGATGAAGTAAAATGAATCGTAGAGGTACAGAAATATATAACACTGTATTCATCACACCAAACAAGGATACAAGGATATAGGATATAGGCAGATGGAAGTTGAATAAATCACGAAGCTTTGAGTTTGAGACCAGCAAAAGGACCTTAGAGCTCCTCGGAGCACTGCCTTCAGTGGGTTTGTCTTTCAGAGCAAGACCCCGGCGCTTCCGCATGCCATGGAATTTGTGGGTGAGGCAGGTCGGATAAAAGCTGCTTGACATCGGTGCAAAGTAACACGCCACATTTCACTGTCAGTAACGGTAACGGGGTTGTAACACATGAAAAAGTAATTCATTAGATTACCCATTACTGGGAAAACATAACGGCGTTGGTAACTTTGTTATTTCTAACGCCATTACTCCCAACACTGCTGAGGACTAACCTTAACCCCTCCTCTACCCCGGCCTCTTCATCATCATTTTCATCCTCTTCACCCCCATTTCTCTCCCTCTCCAACTGTCTGGCAGAAATAAAGCTATGGACAAGTCACAGCTTCCTCCAGCTGAACAGCTCAAACACTGAAGCCATTCTCATCGGCACCCTTCATCAGGTCAAGTCATCCCAAATACCACCATCTCCTTTACCGGCAACATTATCCCCTCTCAACCACAGTAATCAACCTTGTTCTAAAGCTCAACCCACAACCGACCATTGGAAACTGCATCAACTATCTCCACACAGCCTGTTTCTTCCTTCTAAAGAACATTTCCAAGTTCTGCCCCACCCTCACTTTTGCTGATGCTGAGAAACTCATCCATGCTTTTGTTTTCTCCAGGCTTGACTACTGCGACAGCCTGCTCATTGGAACTTCCTACCTGACCATCTGAGGAATCCTTAACCCATGGACTCTTTAAAAGAAAAAAAGGCCTTAAAAACAGGAAACATTTTTTGTTGGTACATGGACCAATCAGTGAGTTCTCCAGATTTACACCACTGTCTTGCTGCTGCCCTGAATCCTGCTCTGTGCTCTCTTAAAATCTAATTATGCCATAGACTAGGTGCATTTCTCATACTGAATTTGACACAGAGTTTCTTCAGACAGGATGTCAGAGAGGAATGGACTGTTTCTGTAGCCTTGTTAACAGACATTGAGAAGAAATCTGTGTGGAAGCTGCCAGAGAAAATTGTGGAAAGGTAACCGAGAATTGATCCAAGAAATGGTCTGCAAGGCACAGTGGAGTAACTTTTACATCTGCTGAGGTCAGTTTCTAGTTAGAACGAGGTCAGGAGTTTTACCAGTCTTGTGCGTGAGAGTAGAAGGAGCCAGTTTTCGTTCAGACGAGGAGATAAGAGCCTACTAGTGAGCTCCTAATGTAACTGAGTCAAATGTTCACCTGTGTTTTTCTAAACTGTTTTTATCATTACACAAAACTGCCTGGCAATGTTTTGTTTTGTGTCTCAAAAAGTCTCCTTCATCTGTGATGCTCTTCTATGTATCACTTTGGCAGAGGATCTGGACTATGCTGTACATTACATTGGCTTTTTTGTCCATTTTTTTTTCTCTTGCCAAAGTAAATAGGACCAAAGAGAGATTTCCACTGTTTTCTTATAATTCAACTCAACACAATGCAGAAATTCCACCGGTTACATTTATATTGACTAATAAACATCTTGTAAGATACTAAATAGCATTATAATTAGCCATTAGTTACAGTTGAATATGGTGACCTTAACATAAATTATTTCCTAATAATTTGTTCCACAGAATCACAAAGTCATACCTTGTTGCTAAGTTCACTAATTAGGCTTTCCAACAATAAATAATGCAAGATCAGCTAGTATTATCAAAGGGGATAAATAACATGATACTAATTTTACAAAAAAAAAACAAAAAAAACACTGGCTTTTAGTTATGGAAGTCAGTGCTAAACTTGCGGTTGGTAAAAGTACAAGTTGATATATAGGCTACCACACCTGGTGTGGAATGTTCTTCCACGCAAGAAGCCATGGGTATGCACCAGTGACAAAGGAGGGCCAGGGAGTTTCATTATTGCTTGCAAATGCACGTACAAGGCCTGAAACTTGAATACCCTACTACCCATACAAACTCATCTAATGTGAGTCTATCAGAAAGTGTACACTTTTGAACAAACTCCCACCCATCTGAAGTCTTATAAAGAGGCAGATGGGAATTATGGACACACATGAGTGGGTGGGGATTTGGATTTCACCACATGGGTGGTGAAATCCAAATCAAATGGGATATTTGTTCACCTGAAAAAAACCTGAAAGCCAAGAATGTTATTATGCACAGGCCACCTGTATTTTCCTTTTATGTTTTTTTTTTTTTTTTAAGAGAAAATGCAGTTTCTTTACTAAAACATATTACTTATTATATACATTCATGTTCTGAATATGATGTAGTATAAAAGATAACAAATTAAGGTTAGTCTCATGCATGCTGGGTTCAATTGATAGGCTTGAACATAGGTTCAGAAATCAATGTTGGATACTTTTAGCTGCATTTACACCAAATGCAACTTTGCAACTGAACTTGCATTAACCACCCACTTAGGGTTGCCTGTCCATAAATACCTTGTTTTGGTCACCGTTGCGCAGTGACGTATTGTCGGCTCCCTAACCCTTGCTTCACATCATGTAATTTAATGTATTAGCTGACATTATTCCAAATATGTCCTTTCACTCACCTACCAAAAGCAAAACACTGCAGCTGATGGCCCTGCAGCAGTATCGTCTGTGTGTTCTCTGCGGTCCCGTCTAGGCGTAACTAATGTACTCACTAATGTTTACCACATGGACATGGATTGTCTCTCTGTGAACTGGAATGAAAACAGTCCATCATGGGTACTGTCACACACCCACACAATGCTAATTGGCTGTTGCCGCTTAGCCACATGCAATATCGCCTGAAGTGTTAAAACTTTTCAAATTTGGTGACCAAGCGATGAGAGATGTGGTCGCTCAGAGCGAGTCTGTCGCAACAAGGGAGGGTTAAACCTGCCCCATTGCAGCTGTACATTGATTTTACATGGAAAGTGGTCGCAGAGGTTGCAAGGTTGCAAAGTCGTATTTGGTGTGTAGGCGGCTTTCGGTTTATTGTGGTCTGACTTCAAAGCCATCATCAACCCATCTATACTTTTTCAACTGTAGAATAGAGTTTTAGATGCCACACAATGGCACCTGGACACAAGACTGTTCTTGGCTGTCTGTTTTTAGAGTTGTTCAGCAAGACCATGTAGCAACATTAATGCATCCATCACTATTACTTTTGATGTATCACTTGTTGGGTTAATAAAATGTTTAGCCTGCACATAAACTGGAACAAAGGTCAATCTGATGTCAGCCTAGATCACTTTTCATGGGCAACATTGGGCAGATTTTTTTAATTTCCACATCACAGTTTGATTTTTTTGTTTAACTATGCAGGCCAATTTCAAGAATCCCTTTTGTGAAACACTTTCTCCAAAAAATTAAAGGGAAACATTTATGTCCAATGAGTGAGCTTCAGAGGAAAGTTTGTTATTTTCAAGTTGGAAACAACTCTGAATAATTACCCACTAATGGCATGGCTCCACAACTTTTGGATGGGTTACCAAGCATGTTTGTCCAGAGATTTAATGTCCACAGAGGAGATATGTTTTTACTTTCCAATATCATGATAACAACAAAGTAGATGCCCAGAAATTGCTGAACTAAAGACATTGCTTTGGAAGCTATTTTGTTTTGATTGTGGGCTTTGAGTCTTTATCTGCCAAATGACTTACATCTACAGCACAGATTCAGTCTAAATTGGTTTTAAATATTTAAAGGTGGCATGCAATATATCCATATATATTAAATTATCCCAAACAATAAGTTATTGCCCTCCAGTTGTGGTTTATTTAGGAAGTTATTAGAATGAGTGGATGACAATGTGCTGTATTGTTATTTTTAGCATCTACAGACTTATAACAATATATCAAATAATAACATAAGTAAAATAATAAATTTGTGTAAACAATCTTGTATGATCAAATGCTCTCAAGGCATCACCAGTCACTGCCGAGGATTTCTAATCTATGGTCAAAACTAGTTCCATTATATCTTCTGTGGGATATGACATAGATATAATACAGCATTGTATCATGTTTTTACTTACCCTCCAAAATCCCTTCAATTAGTGGTCAATGATGGACACCTACACAAACACAGGATCACTGGTTTAGGCCTAAAGACTCAAAACTGATTCAGAAATTATTCTGCTGTGAGTCCTCGTATCACCTTTGTTTTTAGAGTTTATTTACACAGAAAAAAAGAAGTCAAATAAAATAGAAGTCATAATTTTTGACAACTCAAAGTTCAAAGACTGTCATTCTACGTAAATAAAAAAAAACTAACAAAAAACATGGATAAGGACCTAAAATTCAGATTAAAATAATAATCTTTTTGGAAAAAAACAGCCAAAAAAACCCAAACTAATCCAAAATAGCACCAAACAAAATCCCCAAAAAAGTCACAAATCAAAACTAGAGAAACGAAAAAACCCCAAACAAAACAAGGAAGAAAACTCAAAGTACAAGTCAAAGTCAGTAAAAAGTTCAACAAAAAACAAAGTGCAAACACTGGACACACTGAAAACAAGAGACTTTCTTAGGGAGTGTGGCACATGGAAGACCAATGACCCAACAAAGACAAAGAATCACACAGAGACTAAGGCCCCATCCATACGAAGACAAACCAATGTCTAAACGCATACGTTTTTTGCGTATCATCCATATGAAGACGGCGTTTTGGGGGTCTGTAAACGATCATTTTTAAACCAGGTTCCAGAGTGGAAAGATTTTGAAATGCCGTATACGCAGCTCCGTGATTACTGGCTCTCCGCAAGTTTTCAGATACGCTTATGTCATAGTTTCATATCTTCATTGACATGCATGCGCCACACGCGGCAACAACAACAATGGCGGCGTATGTGAAGCATACGTGCTGATGAAGCTAGTGACCCTACTATCCCTGTTGCAGCAAAATCTCCTTCTTCTCAATCACCACCGAGTTGAACAAACAATTATCGAGGACACATTTTGTCTCTTTATGATCACTTCATCACAATCTCTGTTTACACATTTTGCCGCAAGTGCGCATGCCCACAGTTTCTTCGTCTGTTTCCACTTGTTTCTGTCATATCGTTACAGCGCCCCTAGAGGTCTGGCATGTGTTTTACAGTGTTTTCATGCGTATTGAGTGCATTCATGTAGATGCACACATTTTCTGAGACGCCTTCGTCTTTATGACAATCGTTTTGGAAACTGTTGTTTTGTCTTCGTGTGGATGGGGCCTAAATACACTGGCGAATCATCAAGCACAGGTGCGACACACACAGGTGAAGGGATTCACAATCTGAGGCACACAGAAGGGAGGGCAGGAAACACCATGTGGAACACAGGGATTTCAAAATAAAACAGGAGAGACAAGGGGGGCAAGAGGACACAAAGACAGAGAACACAAGGAAAAAACATACTGAATGATGCCATGATTACATTCAGAAATTAAACCTTGATGGATCTCATGAAAGGATTAATGTTTCACTTCCTCTAAAATTCTCAAGTATCAAATCAGGTGGTGATTTGCAGGAATAAATATTGAACCCACTACGGTGAGTTGGAGATAACGCCACAGGCATTAAAAGGCTGAAGGACAGGAGCTCTCAAGACTGTCAACCTCGGAGCAGAGCTTGGTCCTCCGGGATGATGAGCCGAGGCAATCTCTTTCCTCCCTGTCCTCTGCTTCTGATTTCCTCCCAGCCCGTCATACCCCACATTATACTTGTTTTCCTTCCCTTTATGCCCTTTCCTCCTCACAACTATCACCTTCGTTTGCCTTCTTTTGCTTAAGCCTTTCTTTCATCCCTCTTCTTCTGTATCTCGTCTGTCTCCTCATCACCAGCTTTGTATCGTGGCTGCCAGGAAATGAGAGAGGCACTCAATTACTGTGCTCATTGAATCATTAATGTCAAGGTTGTGCTGTGTGCTCTGCTGCTGGACAGGCACCAGCTACAGAGAGTGTGCCGTGCAGCAGCAAATCTTCTGTTATATGTCCCAACAAGACAGACACACATTGATATGGGTCTGGCTGATAACAAAAGGCTTGGATGAAAATCACAGCGGACAAAACGATAAGAGCAGTATTAATGATGGACCTGGCTAGGCCTGGATACACAATGATAGCATGATTTGGGCCTCTAACAGCAGCAACAGGAAATCATCAGATGAGAGAACGGTCTGGCAGAGACTCATTACAATGTAACCTTGTAAACACGCGCCTTCTCTGGACATGACAGGCTTTTAGACTACTTAAACACACATGGAAGTTTATCTCCTGATCACATGAGGTGATGTGGACAAAGCAGAGAGACAAACCGTATAATGCAAGTGCTCCTCAGATAAACAAAAACATCAGAGCCACCACCAGGCAGATTACTGCCTGCCAATCAATATAAGTATGAAAGTAATGGGTCAAGGACAGGCTAGGGTCTTATTTTGTCAAGCTGTTTTATAAAATGCTTCTTGCAAAAGATAAACAACTAAGACCCAAAAGCTAATTAGGGCACCCATGAGAAGAGTGGATATCAGTATACTTTATACAGAAAGTCCTGACAGTGATTTAGATATCAGTCGTCAAGGAATGAGGTTTCATGGCTCAAGGCAACTATGAAGCTTTATGACCTTATACCCATGGCTGAAAACTAAAAGGCACATCATGTTGAATTTTGGCACCAGCATGCAATGCCAATGAGTGAAGACCAAAGTGTGCAGTGACCCACTGTCACTCCCACCCATGTTTACCGTTTACTGTTCAAACACTACATTCAATGTAAATGTAACTTTGTTAGGCGTGTATACTAAACAGAAAACCAACTTTCTGTTTTGTGGAAAAAAACATTGCATAATGAGAGCATAGACTACAAAATGGTACAAATTCAGGCAATTTCAGCTTTGTGAATATCACAGGAGCCTTTGGGATGCTGCTAATGCCCTCTAACGGATGCTCCCATACTGCACGTATCATCTCAGCTGAACTTTAGCTCCATCAACTTATAGACAGAAAGGGTGTGTTGAGGTGGGATTTTAGACCATCTGATCATGGTGACACAATTTCAGAATTAGAACACCTTAAAAATAATTAAAAAAAAATAGTGCTGTCAGGCGATTAAAAAAATTAATCTAATTAATTACAGGATTTGTAATTAATTAATCTAATTAATTGCATTTTAATCTCATATATAAGTCCCCAAATAAAGAATTTGAATTCTAGGACATTACAAAATAGTAATGGATGATAAATCAAATGAATACCCTAAGAAGAGAAGATTGTAAATCTACATTTTTATTGGTGATTGAATAAAACCAAAGTCAGGGCGTCTTGTCCAGAAAATTCTAAGCTCAATCAGGCAACTCAAATTACACTTTAAGTGTGTTTCATAAATCAAATTAAAAAAAAAGAAAATGGTGGAGGACATCCAGCAAACCATTTAGGCCTGATGCATTATTAAAGAATGTAGTATAAATATAGATAAATTAATTCAAAAATAAAATAAAGCGGAGTCTCAAATAGGCCGCTCCTGTTGTCACCTGGGCTTTGTTTGGTTTGACTAGCGACGCATGTGTGAAGTGACGTGCCACTGCCATGTACGGGTCCTTCAACTGGACAGTATTAAAATGTTCATGTGCAATATTTAATCCTGCGATTAAATTTTTTAACGCATTAATTTGCATTGTAATTAATTAATCTAATTAATGCACTAAAGTGACAGCCCTAATAAAAATACATATCAACCCCTCACAGTGAGAGCACGTGGATGTATTATGTATTTAGACTGAAGCTGTTCCATTAAGAACAGGCTGTAAAGATGTGTATTAAGTCTGTAAAAAACAAATTTTCCCCAAATACAATTATTTGGGTATCAGGTTTCTGCAGCCACCCTCAAGTGGACACTCAAGGTACTACAGCTTTTGGCACTTCATAATGGACCTCCATTGTCAGTCCCAGAGGTTTCCTACCTAATAAGAGTGAAATATACATTTTAAAAATTCCCAGTTTGTGCTTTGAACTTGCTTGTTAATCATTAAAAAGAGTAGATATTTATGTTTGACAAAAACCTCCAACAGTGTTTTAGCTACCCCCTCCACATGCAAGGAATCGTCAAACCCTCTTATAACCACAACCCATGGCATTCAAAATCTGTTAACTTCCTTACTTCCATCTTTAATTTCATCCTTATTGGAAAGAGCAATTTACACAAAAACTCTGACAGAGCTGTTTGAGATGTTCCATCACAAGTGAAGAACACTAGGCAAAATACAGTATATACATCTGTATTTTTGACAAGAGTCTTGTATGACTTCATTCTTCAGTTGGGGTGGATATGTGTGTTAAGTTTGAAGAAAATGCATTAATTTATTGTCAAGAGATTGCATTTAGAAGCAGAGGATGAACATGTGGATTTGCGGCCTTTACCTTGTATATTCCAAATGAAAATATGGCGACATTGGCAAAGGGTAAAAATTTAGTCAGAAGAGAATTTCTTGGAAATCTTTTGAATTGTGCTCACAAGAAGGTCATAAATATAAGGACAAATTAACATCACCTTTGACCTCCATCATTGTATTATTCATCCTTGGGTTAAAAGTGGACAATGTGGAAGCTTATAATAAAAATACCTCAAGGTGTTCTTGAGGTATCGTGTTCTCCAAAATCAGACTGACGCACAGATAGACAGATGATGTGAGGAACACATGGACAGACAACCCTCTGGCCGCTGTTGCAGCACCGACGCCTGGGTTTCCTATTTCACATAGATCCCACATACAAAACTAGACATTATTTATTATCTCTGTGGCCCTCCATCATCTCAAAAGAGAGTTTCAACATCTATTTAATCCTAGTTTTGGTTCTTTTTTCCTCTGAAAGCAGCTGTTGTCAGCAAAAAATAGCTTTAAATCCAACTGAACATTACCTGCTCAGCATGGAAGACTGGCAAAGTAAGCCTCAACGTTGTGAACACTGTGAGATGTTAGGGGTGCTTTTGTCAGGAAATATTTGAGAGGAAAAGGAGGACGAGCACTGAGAGCCAAATATATACTGTACCTTTTAAAATGCTCTGAGAAAAGATAAAGTTTTCTCTTTTTTTGGTTCAATAGTTCAAGCACATTTACTATATGTTGACTATAGGACAGGTTGTCAAATATATCTGTCATGAAAAATAATAATTATGAAATAATAAACTGGGCATTCTGGCAGCCTACACTGAGATAACCACTGGTACATTACATGGATTTTTCATGCATGTATGGTATTGCAAATGCCACAAGTAATTTTATCTGCATTACTAGTTTTGAAACTGTAAAGATTGGATATGTTTATGGACAGACACCCATATCAATGTAAATAATTCATTGCACTTATTTATTTTTCGTTAACTGATTAATTTTGTGTCTATTAGTCTGCATTGTCCTCTCTCTTGAATACTCAACACAGTTTAATCAGATTGAACTTCAACATGATTTAAATTAAAGTTAAACAGGCTTTCTCTAACATTAAAACTTAGTCAAATGTCTGAATGCTGGACTCATAGTGGATCAAAAGCGAGTCTTTTAAAATAATATAATCGAGGTCTAGTCCTGCCCTTTTTGTAGTGTCCTGAGATATCATTTGTTATGAGATGGCACCGTACAGTTTTAAATTGAGCTTCAAAATTAGTAATTAAACTATCCTTGAACTAACCTTGGCCCATCCTCCATTGCGCTCATTCTCTTGCATCCTCCGTCTATCAGGAGGAAGTTAAAGGCCCTCCTCAGGCCACAACTTTGCGTTGACTCTGGGGGCTCTTCTTCTGTCTTGACCATAGTTTCTGTCCCCCCCCCCCCCTTTAGTTTTCCTACACTTGATTTTTTTCTTTTTCTTCAACTTTGCAACAATTTCTTGTAACGTTTATGTCTAGCATCAGTCAACTTTCTCCAGAACTTCATGGAGCCAGCCTCTTCATCTCGACATAAAGGCGACATCGTGCCATGCCAGTACACCAAAGAGAGATACAAGCCTCGCTAGCAATGGGCCAGCTGGTTTGTGCCAGCCTCAACAGCAGAAGTCTACCACCTTTACCAACCACGGCCTGGACCCTGTGGAGCGAGTGATGACATACAACCAGCATGCAGGAAGGCATTTCCAGTTGGCATGGCTGAGACCAGAGGTTGGATGAAACACGCCTCAGACATATTGTTTCAAAATTTAATAATCTTAATTAACTTCAGTTCACTTTCCTACTCTTTTAATCATCTCAGTTTTCTTTTCACAATTATGTTTTTACTCCTTCCCATCAAATATGATTTAAAGCAATAAATTATTTTATCAATTCTTACTTATTTTGTATGTTATTTGCTTTTTTTATGCTCGAAATAAAGACAAATCAATCAATCAATTAAAAAGCATTACCATTATCAGTTATTACTATTTTCCTTATCAATTGTTCATTTTGTGTGCCATTTATCTCTGTCATATTGTCATTTCTTTCATTGAAATTCATATAAATCGAGATAGCTGTGGGTATATAGGTATATACTCAGAGAGTTATACACTCAGAGAGATTTCACCAACTTTGGATGACTTTGATGTAATTGATTTATCTGATTTAATTGAATCAAGTCATTAATTAAAAAACTGTTATTTCAATAGATGGTGCCCTAAGAACAAGGAAAAGCTATAACAAATTAGAACTTATTTTAATATGCTACATTAGCATTAGCCCAACAACACCCAGGAGCCAAGAGAAGACTGAAACTTTTGAAGTTCTTATCACGATAGCATCAAGATCTTATTTTTTCTAAAATGACAACAAATCATCTAAACTCATGTTCCCTTCAAAAACATGCTTCCCACACTCCATCTTCTGAAGTCATGATTACATGGTGCAGACAAATTGATTAAAAATGTTGTCGCATGCAGAAGGGACTCCTGCTGTGTTGTGTGGGTGTACCAAGACCACCCTAAATATTACACTGATAACTTACACAGAACTGCTGCCAGAATCCTGCTTGGAACCACGACAGAACACATAATTACACACTCGCTCTCCCACATAACCAATTGCCTCAGACTCACGCTGCCTGTCTCAGTCTTGTGCTCAAGTCGGGCTCACATAATCATTTCTTAAAAGTCAACAGATGGTGGGTCTTTCTCCTTCACCTCCCCCGACTCTGTGCAGCCTGAGGTCTGTGGACATATCTAAAGGAATTACTACATTTTACTATTTTTATTTCTAAATATCACTTACATAATATGTGGTATCATCATTCCCTTCCTCCATTTTACACAACCCTGTCCTCCTCACTTTCCAAAATGCTTCTGCATTCCCTCATGCCATCCACTGCACCACCCAGCTGAAATGAAACATTCAGACTGAGATGAAAAAGCTGGATTACAGTGACTCATACTTGGCGTCGGTGTCTGCATGTCCACTCTGCAACACTCTTTGCCCTCTGCACATCTTGTGCCCTTGTCTCTGGCCTCCCAAATTGATGCATTTCACATTCTTCCTTTTTTTTACCCAACCATCCTCTTGGGAAGAACACCCCCTCATCCTTGTGCTTCCCCCAGCTCCTACTGAGGGCTGCACTTTGTGTCTTCTGGGTGTATTGCTCCTCTATCCTTGTACTAACCTTTGACCACCTGGCTGCAATTCCACAATGTCCTAGCTCTTTAATGACATCTTATCCCCACAGCAAGGGCTCAGGAGTCGACACTGACATGCCATCACAGCATGAACAGCTATTTCGTCTTCCGAGCAGCACTCTTTTCCCAGCCAAACATTTTCTTGGAGAACCAAGATGTGGGTTTGTTTTTTGTTGTACTATAATTCCTTCATACACTTACTTGCACAACACATTCCAGGGCAGGACCACACAGCCACCCATTATGTTTCAATAAAGTGATTACTGTTTAGCATTTTCACACTATTGCATTTCATTTTATTGGAGTGTATATTACACACTGCATATTACACCATAAGCTTGTTAGTTTAGGGAAACAAAAATAGTTATTCACAGAAGGGAAATTGAATTAACTGAGATGGATTGGTGTTGTATACTGAAAGGATTACCTTTGCATATCTTTCTGTGTAGTTTGACTATGCAGGTGTTATTTGTTGGAAAGTTTCAAACTGGCTGCATTTTATTTGCATGACAGTGGCAGTGTGTGCATGTCTTCATTTTGGTGACCACGTTATCAAGTCAGGCCTTTCAGACTCCCAGCATTAACCACGCGTCCCAAGCATGTCTCCCATACCAATGATCTATAATATAGGGATGGTAATTTAGATTGTATTGATAGCAATTATGTATTAGGGATCCTGCTCATTAATCAAATTCTTCAATTCTTCTCTTATAAAGTTCTGTGAATCTTTTGTTTGAGCAAAATATGGCCTGCACAGGTTCCTAGTGTTTCTAGTGTCATGTTTCTGATGATTCCACCTGCTAAGTTGTGCAGGAAGCCTTATTTTATCAAAAATTAAGTCGAAATCTTGACCAATTGACGTGATAAAACTGATATCAGGTCAATTGGTCCTGATAAAACTGCTACTGAAGCTATTATCATCAATTCTAATCTCTTTACGAGCCATAAGTCCATAAGCAACTGCTGGAAGAGAAGCCTAATAAAATGCAGAAGACAATTCATGACTTCGTATGAAGAAGTCAAGCATGTAAAGATGAACACATTCCTGAACATCACTATTATCTCTTCCCAAATTCTGAGGTAAGGTGGAAATGAAATTACTTGCTGAGAAAAGAGAACTGGAGGTTGTGAAATCAGCCATCACCTATGTCTCAGAAGACAACCACAGACAGCAAAGACCGACAATGGAATGCAAAATACCCTTGGTTGGATGATCCAGCTTTCGTATCAAATAACAAAAGCACCATGGAGCCATTTTCTGCTGAATAGAAGAACTGTCAAAGGAACCAGAAAGGAAAGCTGCATACACAGCCCAAGTGATGAAAAGCTGCAATGAAGTTGACTAACGAAATGATCCTCAACTGGAAGCGAAAAGTCTTGTGTGTGAGTTACCTTATTACGCCAGACCCTTACTCTATCACCAGGATAGTGGGACTTTTCTTGAACAGCAGTCAAAAGTTCAAGGTCATGAGCCTGAATGACCTGAAGATAAAAGGCTCTGATGTCCTGAAACTAAATTGTGCCGTCCTCCTTAGGTTTAGGGGTGGAGTGTGTCAAGAACATTTATAACCCAGTTTGGTTAGAGGACCAAGATGTAACCTGATACCTCTGGAGGGACTCTGAGGGTGAAAAGCTTGGAGAATATGGCCTCATCCACACGAAGACGATCATCATAAAGACGAAGGCGTCTCAGAAAATGTGTGCGTCTACATGAATGCACTCGATACACATCAAAATGCTGTAAAAACACATGCCAGACCTCTAGGGGCACTGTAACAATATGACGGAAACAGACAAAAAAACAGTGGGCATGCGCACTTGTGGCAAAAGTTGTAAACAGAGATTGTGATAAAGTGATCATAAAATGTTGTAATGTGTCCTCGATAATTGTTGTTCAACTCGGTGGTGATTGAGAAAAAAGAGATTTGCTGCAACAGGGATAGTAGGGTCACTAGCTTCATTTGCACATATGCTACACCGTACGCCGCCATTGTTGTCCTTGTTGTTGCCGCGTGTGGCGCATGCATGTCAATGATGATATGAAACTATAACGTAAGCGTATCAGAAAAGTTACGGAGAGTGAGTAATCACGGAGCTGTGTATACAGCATTTCAAAATCTTTCCACTCTGGAACCTGGTTTCAAAAATGTTCGTTTACAGACCCCCAAAATGCCGTCTTCGTATGGATGATACGCAAAAAATGTATGTGTTTAGACCTCAGTTTGGCTTCGTGTGGATGGGGCCTATGTCACAAGAGAGAACATCAGGGACAAGTCAGCAGGGTGTATTGCACAGCTAGCAATGGGTGAAACTGCCAACCTTCCTCCCTTCACTCACCTCAAGGGGAAGCATAAAGTACTCCCAAAACACAACTATGTGAATGACACCCTCAAGTCTCTTAACAACCATGACAAGAAAAGAACCATCATTGCCAATGTGGAGCATATTCGGAAAGCAGGAGGATTTGAACTAAAGCCAAACTCCTTGACCAAAAGGGAACTGCTCAGCCAGGTGTCAGGTCTGTATGTCCACTGGGTGTGGTAGCCCAAGCTAAACAAAAGGGTTTTAGTCTGGTGCAAAGAGTTTTTCAAGAGACAAGAAGCGAAATGTGCTCAGTCAAGCAAATCAGGGGATCAGAGAGGATGTCATGAATCTCTTTGAGGAGTATGGACAACTTGGCAACATCAAGTTCAACAAAGCACTTACTTTTCTGTTCTTTCTTGAAAGCTCATTGGTGTTCTCTGATGGCAGCAAACATGAATATGGAGAAGTTATGTAAATGAGATGGAACTTCAAACAGGGTCCAACTGTCATAGCCAAGTTCACCCCCTTTGCATCACAAAGTTGATACTATGAAGCCAGAGATGTGTGGGGTTGTGTATGACTTATGCCCTGAAAACTTACTTCAAGCAACACAGCAGGATCAAAACTGAAAGGTGAAAGACTTTGTCAACAGTCAGACAATCTAAGGAGCAATACAAAGAGAAGGTTTTGGCTATCGAACTGTCTTTGCCAACACAAAACACCGCAAAAATCCAGAGCTGTTGGTTTATTGCAGGTATACAAAACACTGCTGACATCATCACTAGAAGTGCTGGTCCTGAAAGCCTTAATGAAACAGTGGCAAAACTGTCCACGGTTTCTGAGCTTGCCAGTAAATCAGTGGCCAAATAAAAGCTGCCAAATAATTAACTTCAACTGCAAGAGAAAGCCTCTACAAAATGCAGAAAAGGGTAACTGCAGCAGTGCTCATCCAAGCCAGTGCAAAGAAACAAGAACAGAAACAGGTGCTGAGCCAATACCAGAGCATTCTCCAAGCATACTCATCACCTCCTTCATTCAAAACCTTGTTCAAATCAAGAGGTTTCGCAGTCTAACCTGGATAGTAAAAATGGTAATATGTATCTGGAGGGCAGTAAAAATGATCATAAGACAAAATTGATCCATACACTGTCCAAAGTTGGGGGCTATCCCTTCATCTTCAGTTATCTCCTTGAGAAGGAAAGACATAGTTTTTCTAGCACAAGAAGGAGCAGCCTTCTGGGGCACCACCACAGATTGACTGGTGGTTTTCAAAGACCAAGACACTGGACTGTTGGTGTCTGGGGACAGAGTACAGATCTTCAAGTTGGATAAAGTTGCTGTTCCACTGTAGTCTTAAAATGCCTGGGTGTCAGCGTTGCTTGCTTGGGAGGCTCAGAACGAGTCACGACGGTGCAGCTGGTACCTTACTCAAGATGAGAAGGAAAGCTTGAGTTACAAATGGAAAACCAATTGCTCAAAAGGTTGTTGATGACTGCATCATCTGCAGGAAAACAAGAACAGTGCAGTGCCAACAAGTAATGCGTGGCCTCCCACCACAGGGAACTGGTGGTAGGTCACCAGGCTATTGTTAGCTGTTGTTAGCACACCCTGTGTTGTTGTTCACAAATATCACATGAAGAATGTGATTATCACTATGGCAGCATTTTTGTAAATATAAGTCTAACAATACTATGTATACAGCTGATCTAGAGCGACACACCCCAGTCAGAAGTGCAAATAAATTGATTATTACAGGAGCTAAATAACTGTTCACACTGAGGGCATCCATCTTTGATTGTCAACTCGGGTGGCGAGTTTTCATCGAGTTCCCGAGTTCCCAGTAGGAAATTCCGACTTCGGGGGACGTTCCAGTTGCAGTTTCCTACTTGGAACCCGGAAATTCCTACTTCTAACTACAGCTGGTACGCACCAAAAGACGTGACCCAAGCCACAGCGTGTGTTTGTTGTGATGCTAATAAATGCAGCTCGAACCTTCCTCAGAACTCTGCATTGCATTACAACTCCTTTTTTCAACAACTTACAGGATGCAAAGCGATGAGGTAATGTATCTCTTTGTAGTTACGTAGCGGTAGTTTTTGATGTGTGACAACAAGCAATTTTTGGAAAACTTAGTATCGTAGTTTTGTAGCCGGCTGTCCAACCCGACCACTTAGCTAAGGAATAGCATTTATCGATTACCTATTTTGATGCTATAAAACTCATCTTAAAGTGTGTATTTCGATCAGGCATATATCTAAAAGTGAGACTTTTTTATAATTACTTAAAAACTCCTCATAGCCACTTTAACAAGCTAATTAACAAACCAAAGGACTGTCAAAATAAACCAACAGACTCAAGAATGAACATTGATTAAATTAACGCTAGAAAAGTTAATTCAATTAAATCACAATAAATCATAGTCTTCATCTTTTGTATAGACACAGAACCCTTTCAAGTTGGGGAGTTTGCATAGCTAAAAGGAACTTGACAATCCGTCTGATGTAATATGGTCCTACGTTTTTTAATGGTAGCATGCTGACACCAAGAAGACTACCACTTTGTGGGCCAGATCACCAGCTTCCAGTAGCTGGAAGTTTTGGGACATTTTTGGAGGCGCTCCCCACACATTTAGCTGTGTTGCTGATTCCAGGAATACCCAACCTAATGTCTGTGCAAATTCTCATTCTAACCAGATACCCAATCCAAACAAGTTGTACCTTGTTTTAAAAATGACTAATCAGGCTTTTAGTGACATGAATTAAAATACTAATCATCATTACTATTAAAAAGGTGAAATAATCAACCAAAATTTGTTTCAACCTTTCTGTATTTCTATAAAGATTCTTTTATTGTTGCCTTTTCATAAATACAGTATATCACATTAACCAGGACAAAGGAATAATTTTAACAATGGCAGGTCTTTTTCATAGAGTACCAGCAATATAAACAGAATTCAGAAATTATTGTTCCAGATAACATTGAGACATTATATTCATCAGTTATGTTCAAATATTTACAGGTTAATTCATGTGAGAGCTGTGATCTTCCCCTTGATTTCTCCCATGTCATAATATCCCAGTGTGCTGAGAAGTGAGCTCACATACAAACAAAACAATATTTGCTAAAAACTGAGCAAAATAAACAGCAATTAATTGGGCCTGAGTGAAACTTGCGGGAGGGAGATGTGAGGCGATGATTCATTCTTTGAAGGAGGGCTTCTAAGAGCCCTCAGATCCTTTCATGTATAATAGAGTAATAAAGCAGGGGCTCCTGCAACCCCCACCCACACCCCCACTAATCAGAGCACCCTCAGGAGTCCTCTTCCAATGTTTAGCCCCAGTGTATAAAATAATACTGTGATGGAAGCAGGTTAGAAAGAGCAACATACTTAAAGCTTGATTACTTCAACTTTAACATGTGTCAGCAATGAGTCAGCCTTCTTGGTCTTATTTATTCTTGTTATGGTATCTCGAGAAATGTTTGTTCTTTTTTTAAAAAATCGATAAGAAAATCTTTGTTCAAGTCCATGAGAGCTCTGGGTTGTAAAGAAAGTGATTACAAGACTGTAAGCTGATGCTGATGCCAACCACCAAAGGGTGTTCTGAAATTAGAAAAAAAAAAACACTGACTGGCCTGAGGGGCGCTCTGATATCGATTTTACCCTTTGACAACTGAATGTTGCATCTAGATCTGGCCCTTGTTTAAAACCTGACATAAAGCAAACCATTTATTATCTTACACTTCTTTGACTTATCAATAGAATTTGTACTGATGTATGTTACAAACAACATAAACATCCCCTCATTTCTGTTTCCCTAAGTATTGATGATAACATGAAATGCAACACTAATTTGTAATGACATTTTTTTTTCTGCATGAACAACATGCTCATGTTCTTGTTCTGTACAAAACAAGAGCTATGGAACAGTGACGCCCTCTGGATCTGCCAACTGTCCCGAAGTTGCACCTTAAGGCAACCACTCAGCACAGAAGCAATAATTTTGCTGTCTTTGCAGGTGTCATTCTCATGCCACAGATACAGATGGGCATAATCTTTTGACTGGAAACTGTTCTCTCCATGGTGCACAACACCATGACAACACCAAAAAGATACAGCTACATCTGCCATGAGAATCTGGAACCATGATTGGCATCATATCACAACAGAGAGTCACATGACCTTCAGAAACCTTGCCTAACATGTATTAAAACATGCGCTCTACAACAATGCATGATGAATGATTCATATTCCACCCTCTTCTCTGTCTCAGTAAGGTTTGGATCTGTAATCCTGATCTTCTACTTGGCACAATCAGAGCATGCTGAGTGAGCAACCTGGGTGACTTAAGCCAAGATTGAAATCCTTGGAGAACACAGAGTAAGAGAGGGGAGTAGCTGGTCTAAGCATGGTTCTGAACCTCAAAGAGCTCATGCATCTTGGATGAGCCCCTGACTAACTACACCTGTGCTTGTTAAACTTCAAACTCAAACCCTAAAACAGGTCCATAAAGTGAGCTCAGACTTGGGGAAAACTTTACGGGCATAACACAAAACAAAACACCAACTCCACAGGCACCAACAACATGAGCTAGCGCTACTTTAGACAACAAGTTAGCCAGCATGGCTACCTCAACTGATGCTGGCAACAAAGGTAATGTAAGCTAAGGTAGCGATTACAATGGAACAGCTGATTATGGAGCTCGACAGACGGCGTTAAAGCATCATAGGGGACATGTCTGCTTTGATCAAGATGTCTGTTCGGCCGTTTCAGTTTTCTGTGGACTCCGTAAATGAACAAATACATGCTTTCCAGAACTGCCTGGATCATTTTGACACTGTTGTTGGTGAAAACTTTAAGAAACTTATCATGGCAGAGGCCACCATAAAGTCACTGCAGTAGCAGAACAGCTCAACTCTGTCTGTCTGTCTAGACTACCTCAAAAATAGATCTCACTGAGCTAATGTTCAGATCATCAACATCTTAGAAGGCAGCAAAAGTGTCCAGAACCTAGTGGAATTCTTATGCAAGCTACCAATGTGTGGCATGGGCCCTGAGGCTTGAAAGGGGAACATTGCATGGTCATACCCAGACTATCACTGATAAGAACCACGAAACTGTGACGTCTGTGGTACATTTCCATCACTTCTGAGAGAGGGAATGAGCCCTCATGGATTGAAATACAAGAGAACCATGCCCAGAGTCTACCCAGACCTGAGTACGGTGCTGGCTAAGAAGTGAGCATTGTTCAACAAGGTTAAACAAGCTTTATACCACAGGAAAGTTGCCTTTTGTCTGCTTTTACCTGCATGGCTTTGGGTTATCTTGGAAGACTGGAGCTTGATTAACCATGCAGTCCCTTAAACATCAGCTGCACCCAACATAGATACTAAGACATCATATGACAACCAGCAAACATCATTAGAAAAGGGGGAAAATGGTATGTTAACTCATGTCCTACTTGCTAGGGACAAGGGCTTGGTGTAAGTTATTAAGGACAATTTAATTAGACTCAGTGTGCCTTAACCATCGCGTTACCGCCATATAGCCAGCCCTGATCTTGAGAAACCTGCTTATCCTTTTCTGTATCGCTGGAGCCTATCCCAGCTATCAATGGGAAGAACATGCAAACTTCACACAGAAAGGCCCTACCCGACCTAGGGATTGAGCTGGCGACCTTCTTGTTAAATGTATATTTTTGGGCATTTTGTGCCTTTATTGATAGGAGAGAGACAGTGCATAGGCTTGTGAAAGGGGGAGAGAGACTAGGGGAAGACACTCTGCAAACTGGTCACAGGCGGGATTCGAACCTGTACTGGCACAAGCATGTACATGGGGTGCTAACCACTACGTCAAACCAGCACCCCGAGCTGGCGACCTTCTTGTTGTGTGGTATGTACACTACCTGCTGCGCCACCATGCCACAAAGTGCTGAAGTATGGCCTCAATGATCTTGCTCGTATTCGCTGCGTGTGTCACTTTCTGCAGCCTGCTTTGAGCCATGGTTCCAATGGGACCATCCCCCTTAGTATGGAATACTTGGTACAAGAGACCTATAACTGATCATCATCAGATGTGGGGAGAAACCATTACAGAAAACCAAGGTGTGTGCCACATGTTAGCCCTCCACTGAACTAGCAGTTTCATGTATTCTAGACCAGTGGGAGACACTTTAATTGCATTTGGCATTCACCAAGTCAAGTGCAGTGGTGTTTCATACTCCATGCAATCCTCAAAACATCCTGTAACTGACTTTTTGGAAGTCACTGCTGGGTGAAGTACAGCTGGCTATCAAGGCTTTGGATGAGGGGAGGTGGATCTTCTGAAACTTCTTGACAGCTTGGTTAGCCTCATAAAGTCTGTGAGTAGCAGGGTGCTGAATCCACTGGCAAATTATGATGTACTCAAAGAACCAACTGATGGATATGTCAGTCCCAATGTGTACCTTGGTTATCTTCTGAGTAAAAGGTGGCTCTTAAATCTTAAACCTGAGGAGAGGAAGAATGTCTGAAAGAGATGTGTAGCCTTTACCATCTCCCTGACCAATGAGCTGAGAGCGAGTCTGCCAAACAACATCAAGGTGTGTCAGTTTTTAATGTAGAGAAAACTCTGAAGCACAGAGGGAGCCTGGCAGAAAAAGAAAATATATCCAAGCTCTTTGACTCTTCTTCTGAGACAGGCAAGATTGTCCTGCAATGGCGTACCATCTATCCGGACAACTGCAAATATAAAAGTATATAGACAACTGTTGTGGAGAAAATCATGCAAAGATGTTGGTGTTCATTCTTTGTGTATAATGTGCTGCTATGACACTCGTTGCTCTGCACGGCAGTTGGTTTATTGATACGTATATAAATAGAGGGACATTAATTATGTACTTCTGCTTAAGTACCTTCTGCTGGCAATATAGTCATTTTAAACATTATTTTGTAAGTAAGATAGACATACTAATCACATTCATGTTTTTCTCATCTGTTTGGTATCTAATTATATAGTTGATGAGTTCCAGATGGGTTAGGTCATCCGTGTACCTGTTTATATTGATAATGGCAATTCACTAACCACTTTGTCAAGTCTGAGGAAGAGCTGTGCTGTTTTTCATATACATTCTTGAAGGGAGTTCTTTTTGGTGAAGATTTTTTGTACTTTTTCAAATTGTTATACATTTTTTGATCCAGCACCCTACCAGGAACTAGCATGTCTATACTTAAACTTTTTCAAGTGCTGCAGTCGTGAGACTTTACAGCCAAATGAATTTGGTAAAGAGCAAACTGAGGAATCAGATGTCCTAACAGACCCTTATCTCCATCTTCCATGTCTGATATGGTCTAAAATTGTCTGGTGATGCTTGCTATGACCACAATCTGCCTTGTAATGTTTTGCAGCTTATTGGCACATCAGCTGTTTACTCATTCAAGTCACGTCTCTCAGTTGCTGAACCTGAGGCTGCTAAACATGAAACTTACCTACTCTTTTCTGTGAAAATTGTTAAAAATGTTACAGTTAATGTTAAAACTGTTCATGTTTTACCTTGACTTATGGCAGGCCCCTTGGTGGAGCATGAAGTAAGGAGCTTAGGAAAACAAAATAAAAAAAAAAAAAAAAAAAAGTAACTCCGCCAAAGTGTCTGCTTAGGGTCACTTTGCTTGGATTAAAAGATGAGGGAAGTCTTTATCAATTAGGATTTTGAAAAATGTAAGCATTTTAACAACTCACTACTGCAAAGTAATATGTCCAAAACAGCATTTAAACCTATAAAGCCAATGTATCATATTTGATACATACTTTTATAACACCTGTTTCTACTCAATTTGATCAACAAATCACAAAAAATATCTGAATGCAATCAGATAAATGATAAAAATGTCCTCAAAAGGATTATCAGTTGCCAAAAACACCTAATGTATCAAATGAAATATGAAAAATCTATATGTTGAATTTTATGGACATTTTGATTTTTATGAATTTTAGCAAAAAGTGAAACAAACATTTCAGCTCCAAAAAAATAGAATTTTCTGGCTATGATCTATGGTCTTGGGCCTTAAAGGGTTAAAACGGCACTCTGTAAGAAAACATAATAAAACCACCTGGAACAATATGAATGCACTAAGATTTAAAATTGAAAGTATCCTTCAAAGAAACAGAAATTGCCCTGTTTTGAACAAAACAGCGATATTATGAACAAGGTGAGAAGCTGTTAGCACACAGGATCATAAAATAACTACACAAAATATCATTGTCAATTTTTAATTCCCAAATTGAATTACTCACTGAAAAGGGAGAAATAAAGAAAGTGTTCTGTTATTTTTTATCAGACATTGTATACATCACAGGATAAAGTAGCGTTAAATATGAACAGTTCTTCTTGGATATATTGAGGTATCCCATTTTCCCCGTCTGATCAAAATGGGTCTCCTCTGGTTTCGTGTAGCTGAGAAATATTAGGGAAATGATGCAAGCCAATTTACATCCTATCCTACTGAATTTAGTCTCTTTTACATAATTGGAGCAAAATAAAGATATTATTTGGCAAGTTGAATTTAATTGGGATTATTATCTTACCCAAGGTTAACTATATAACAGTCATGTTATTACTCCCCTTTCTACCAGACTTTTAAAAGATTATAATAAACATGTTAAATCATTTTTACGAAAAAAGAAATTAAACTGCTTTAATTGTGTAAAGCTATGTTTTGCCAAATACAATGGGAGACTCTTTCACAGCTGTCAAAATATAAGCTGCCCTCTTACAGGGTCCTGGACTGGGTAGAAATTGAAAAAGTTGGCCCTCATTCATTTTCTTAACTGCTTATCCCTTTAGAGGATGCTAGGGGGCTGGAGCCCATCCCAACAGTCATAGGGCAAGAGGTGGGTAACACCCTGAACCAGTTGCCAGATGATCCCAAGGTCACATAGAGAAATGGACAACCATTCAGGCTCACTCTCATACCTGAGGGCCATTTAGAGTCACCAGTCAACCTCTTGAACACGTGTTTAGTCTGTGTGAGAAAACCGGAGTGCCCGGAGAGAACCCACACTGGAAGAGCGTGCAAACTCCACACAAAACAGCCCAGATCTGACTGGCACAGAGATATTACATTTAAAGTATCTGTACAACAATGTTCACATGGTCAACTGTGAATACCTTAAACAAAAATATGTTTCAGTGAATTCAAAATTCTGGAAATATTTTAAACTTTGTCACAGTCTTCAGTCAATGCTGAAATCTGGCCCTGACCCCGATACTGACATTTGAAAGGAAATTGAAAAATGCCAGTTATAAAGTAATTAAAGCATCTGAAATACTTATGCACCTAAACTAAATGGTCTAAAACTGGCCTTAGAAAACAATATTGGTGAAGCGATTCAGCAACAAGTGGAATCAAATTACAACCTCTGTTAGAGAGGTTTAAATTCAACTTATCAACTACAAATTTCTCAATGTAAGTGACTGGTCTCCAAGCAAACAGACTAGACTGAAACTTAGAAATGACAGTGCGCTGGCATTGTAATAAGGAAGTTGGTACAATGTTGCATGGGCTATATAACTGTGATATGGTGAAAGATGTATGGAAAAAAATGTTTTTTTCATTAACAGACTACAGGTACATCTAAAAAAATTAGAATATCATGAAAAAGTTCAATATTTTTCATCACACATTACAGAATGTGAAACCCACATATTATATAGATTCATTACAGATAGAGTGAAACATTTCAAACATTTATTGCTTGAAATTTTGGCAATTCTGAAATGAGTGATAAAAAATATTGAACTTTTTCATGATATTCTAATTTTTTGAGATACCTGTATTTCATTTTTCCCTGACCAAGATTATTGCTCTATGTTTGCTAGGCAATATCCCTGATGAATTACAGATGTGTGGATTTAAAAAACAATGGTGCAGAATGGCAATGTTTACAGGATGTAGAATCCTTGTGAGGTAATTGAAATCAGTCACATCATCATCGTTCGAGTGCTGGATCGAGCTAATGAACAACAACATATCATATGAACAGGTTATACGAAATGTGTCATGATGCAAAGACCTATTCCTGAAAATGTGGGTGCCAATTCTGGACTATGTCAACAATGGACTACATATAGGACTTGACTAAATGTTTTATAAAAGTAACATATAGTAAGTAAGTAATTCCCTTTTTATAATGTATTCATTTCTTTATATGTATTTTTTTATTTTTCCACTAACTTTTACATTCCATCATTACTGTCTTGTTGTAACTCTATTGCTGTAAAATATATATATTTTTTATCTAAGTTAATTTCTAAATGTTTTTTGGGCCAAGGGCTAGCACCCTCTCATGGCCAGCATCCACTGACTGTGATTTTTTTAAGGTGACTCATACCCAGCTTTTGAGTTGTATGACTTGTTCTAAAATTAATTCTTGTGTCCCCCTGACAGCCATTTTTATAATGTACAGTAAGACAATACTGAATGGATTTTTGACAAGTTTGACATTTACTTTTTACTGCTCTACTATTGCCATATTAAAAAGGTTTTTGCCTCTATGTGTACTGTTGAATAATTGTCAATGTTCCATTTTAATTTCTCTTGGCACAGTGAGGGAACACAATTGTGCAAATGCTGATGTGTGAATTATAGTTTAAGTTCCAAAATGTAAGACAATATTTTTTCATGACTGATGTAATGTTGGCATAAAAGCAGGTGTTTGCTTTGGCTTTAATAACTTTCTCTAAAATAAATTAAGTAAAGAGTCAAGGTCTTTGTGCACCAGATGCATTTTTGTGTGAACAATCTGTACCTTTATTTTCCATTGATGTATTTTAAAATCTGTAGCCAGTCGATATAGGCTTACACACAGCTTTATGTTTCAGACACTGTTAGGTTTTTAGATGGTTTACATCAGGTGAGACTCCATCTGACCAGTGAAAGCAACCATTGTTGGCCAGTGTTGGGAGTAACGGTGTTAGAAATAATGGCGTCACTAACGCTGTAATGTTTTCACAGTTACGAGTAATCTAATTAATTACTTTTTCATGCGTTACAACGCAGTTAACTGCCTCACTCAGCCAGACACCAAGCAGGAGCTGCGCTGTTGACAAACACAGGAGAAAAAGCGATGACAGAGTTGCCAGGTTCGCTTATTATAAGCGACTTTAAGCTTCTTCTTTTTGTAACTTGCATGTGTAGCCTGTATTGGGAGTTGTGGGTTGCACTTTTTGGGCTTGTACTAATAGTGCAGTTTCTCATTTGGACTTGTTGTGCCCCCAAACTCAGGAGGGATCTGGAGCATGATCTAACATCAATACAAACCAAATTCAGAGGTTATTAAAATTCTTTTATCCCACCCTAACACAAATTTAAAATTACAGTAAAAGGCGTTTCCACCTAAAATAAAGCCTTATAGCCAGATTTAAATTGATTTCTAATGTAGTTACTACTGTTTTCACCATAATAAAGTACAAAAATTAAGGTAAGACAGACTGTTAAGCGATAACAGAGTCAGAAATAACAGGAGCCCCTCCCTTCACTTCTGTAATAAGAAAAGGATGTTTAATAAGTAAATTAAGAGACAAAAAAGAAGAAATATGATTTTGAAATTAAAATGTACGTGGATAAAAATTAAAACACGCTTCATGTAGGTTCCTCTCTTCAAAAATGCTTATTTCAATCGCAAAATCTGGCAACACAGCTGGCTGCAGCAACGGCGAGTCCGGAGCGTCTGTGGAGTGTTTTCAGGATGGAAATACAAGAAGTAAAAGGCAACAACACACATGTGAAGTGTACATCATGTCCTAAAACAAAGTGTATGTCTGTTTTAAGTACATCTAAAATCTAGTGACAAAAAATCTCTGATAATGTCAGAGCTGCTGCAGCAGGCAGGTAACAACACGGAGGGAGGGAGAGATGCAAACACACAGTTAAAGCAGTAAAAGCTTTTTCAAAAGAGTAATGCATCAATTACTTTACCTGGTAACTCATTACATTTATGAAGGAGTGTTCCGTTAGTAATTCAATTACTTTATTGGGAAAGTAACTAGTAACTATAACTAATTACTTTTTTTAAAGTAACGTGTCCAACACTGTTGTTGGCACATACATAACAGCCTAAACATTCACATTCAACACTGTTTTTAACTCTACCGTTAAAAATGCAATGTAGGATGTGATCAGTTTTACAGTACCTTGTGACGTTACAACATTACATACTGAGAAAAGTAAATGGTTTTCTGTCTGCGTTACATTGTAAGAGTAGGAACCTGAGATTAAAACAGTAAAGATAATATTCACACCTTTTTCATATGCTAACCAACTGACAATCATATAAACAGAGACATGTGGTACGATGCACAGGTTGTGCTTAATAATGTGACAGCCATTTTAACAAAAGCATACAACATGAGCTTTGGACATGTTTTCCTGTCCTTTCATTTAAAAATACAAAATAAGATATTGTTCTAGTGTAATGCTGAACTTTGACTCATTAGCCATATGGCTCTACATGTGCATGACCACAGTGTTAAGTATTGTGAGTACTCCAAATTTTGTATCTGTTATCTAAACCCAAGAACTTGAAAGAAAAATGGCATCTGAGGAAAATTGCCAAGTTACTTGAATTGAATAGATCCATGACACAGGAATTGAACTTGGAGCTACACATACATGCAGCTATTTTATTTAATTTGTGTATAGGACTCATTCTTTGTTATGGCTAAATGTCTGACATAGATGTGTATTTGTTTCTTACTGATTTGTTAGAAGGTTTCAAACTTTCATGGTTACTTGTGACGACGGATTTATCTGTGTATTTGAACGCAACCTTTTTTTGTTGTTTGTTTTTACAATTTCACGTAGATGCTGTAAACAGACATAATATTTGGTGTCTCAAAATTCTTAACAAACAAACAAACAAACAAACAAATAACCTTTGCCAATATTGTCCTAAATGTATTATTACCTTGGCCAAGTAGGCTATGTTTTCGGGAGAGTCCGTCTGTGAACAAAATAACTCAAAAAGTTATGGATGGATTTTGATGAAATTTTCAGGAAATGTTCAGCATGGGAAAAAGAAGAACTGATTCAATTTTGGTGTTGATCCGGATCAGCGTCTGGCCGCCATGATGAAAAATGTGATTTTCGTGAATGACTACTGAACTAAATAGATATTATTATGAAACCAATTGCAAATGGTGTGTTTTCATGGTCAAGGAATCTAAATATTCACATGAAATAAAGGTAGGACTAATATTTATTGTAAACATCACAATATGGGAGAGGACTGTGGTGCTGGCTGAGGTCTGCGCTCTCTGAGTGCTTTTCTAGTTTGATTTGTTATTGCCATTAATCTTTGTCTCTGTGCTACAGTAACATTGCCGTGAAGCTGGATGCTTGATTCAATTTCCAATCAGACAGAACCATCTTGCAAAGCTCCAGTCCATGACGACTGTGCTCCAACTAAAGTAACATGGCACATTCAGAGTCCTTTAAAGCAGAAAGAGGTGGAGATTTAGTCAGTAATTGAAAAAAAACACTGAGCATTTTATACTAGAAGGAATACATTCACTCCATTTCCAACATGTTTTAGAGAGAGCTTGTTCTATGAAGTGCCTTATGTTTCATACTTTACACTATCGCAGTAGTGTCCACCAACTTCATTATCTGATTGGTTCATAATAAATGTGATTGATGGAAAGGTTGTCCAGTCTACTTTTGGATATGCCTCTTTTTGGGGTAAACTATACAAACGGTTCATCTGGTGTGTCATGTTAAAGCTACAGTGGAGCTGAATATCTTTTTACATGCAAATCTCTTCAGAGCAGCGCTAAACTCTCATCAGAGCTTTACTACGTTTAATCATTATCACACTGACTTTGATAATCCATGCACTTTGCCCTTCACATTTCTTTTAGCTGTCTTACATTTGTTTGACATCACATGCTATGCAGAGAGCTTCGGTTGACTTTATAGGTACAAATGATGACAGGCAGATTTGGCTGTAAGCGTGGGCCATCTGATAGGGAGACAGTTACGATTAATGGGGATTTTATGAACCATGTTCAGTTAATGCTATCATTAACAGCAAATGGGTGGCTGAGGAGCAACCTTTTCACAGGCCTGCCTCCATTACACTTAGTCTTTTCAGTAAATTTGCTAACAATGTGTTAGAAAATCCTTGGATGGTTTTTTGTATATTTTTTCTTGATGTCTTGACTGGTTTACAATCGATGCTCCTAATGTTCTCAGGGGCCTGTGTGCAGTGAGGCCCTTCACACTGAGCTAATGTAGAAAGAGGTGGTTTCCTCCATGATGAACTGCTTCAAAACTGATCCCATTATTTCCAGGCCTGTGCCTGGCAGCGGCTGTAAAAGACATAAAGTCTTGGTGCTTAATCCTGTTAGTGCTGCAAACCTGACACTGCTTATTGGCTCTGTGCTGGTGTGTGAACATTCAAGACCGAACTGTTTGCCCTCTAAATATACTGTACAGAATTAAATTATTACAGTCATATTTCAGTGCCAGTACACTGATGTGGTCTATTTGATGAAATGTGGGTTTGAATATTATCTTTGAGGAATTCAGTGGTCCAATCAAGTACACTTATTTTAACCTACTAAATTTCAGGGATGGACTAAGAACAAAACATTGTTCTCAGATAGAAGGACAGCCACTTTGATAGAATTTTCATGAAGAACTGGTAAAAGTGCAAATCTACTGTACTGAAGGCAATATGTACTGCATTTTTTATTTATTCAGGTTGTGCAGAAAGTACAATTGCTGGAGTGCAGGAAATGATTCAGTTATATGTTCTTGGATACTGGGCATAATTTTTCGAATGACTAAATTGTCATCATTGGGTATGAACACTTGCTGAGTTTAAGTGCTTGTTAAAACTGTATTTTTCACTGGTAATAATGTGATCCTACTCAAAGATGAGAGTACTTCATTTATTCATTTTAGCTTTTTTAACAAAACTAAAGAAGATGATCAATGCTAAGAAACTAATAAAACATCTTTTTATGTATTTTGGGGCATTTTGTGCCTTTATTAAAAGGAGAGAATGACAGTGGATCAAGGTTATAATAGTCTTTGATTTGTCATTATAGTTTAGTATTAGTTAGTTTTGACATTTTTTTTTTCCATTATAGTTTAGTTTTAATTAGTTTTAGAGCAGGCATTCTAGTTTTTATTGACTTTGTTTTTTGCAACAAGGCTTAGTTTTAGTTTAGTTTCAGTTTAGTCTTAGTTTTTTCATACCTTATTTGCCCGGTGCAGGATTCAAAATGTCAGAGTAAGTATTTTATAATACTGTTTATTTTCAAGTCCAACATAGTGCTCACTGCTCTGTCAGTGCTGATACTGTACTGTTGGCTGCTGCCTTAAACACAAGAAAATAATATAAACTTATTAATATAAAAAATATAAACAATATAAACTCTCGGTTTCCTTGTTTTTATCGGCTGTATAAGCCTTCTCATGGGTGCTCCTCAAATAGGCTTCTAAGTTTGTGGGATTTTTCCCCTTAAGAAGCGCTCCAAATATCTCACCAGTTTTCATTTCCACCAAGCACTTGCATTTGTTTGTCTCACTGTCGTAGTAAAAAAAAAATCCCAAATGGGACACTGCCGCCTCCTCCCAACTGTAGTCATTTCTTCCGAGTTGTTCCAACAACACGTACTCATCAGTGCAGTAAACAAGCACGTCCCAGTATTGGGACATGCTTGTCCAAAATTGGTTGGGAAATGTGTCGGATTAATTCAAATCCTAAAGGCTAAGAAATGTTGTCAAAAACGATAAAGGACATTTTGTCTATAATTTTGGTCAGTTTCAGTTAGTTTTGTGAACAAAAGATACAGTTTTAGTTTACTTATTGTTTTTGTTTTCTTTTGTAGTTTTTATTAGTTTGAGTTAACTGCAATGTATTTTAAATTTTAGTTTTCATTTTAGTTAACTATTATAACCTTGCAGTGGATAGGCTTGTGAAAGGAGGTGATAGAGTAGGGGAAGACACTCTGCAAACTGGTCACAGGCTGGATTTGAACCTGGACCAGCAGAAGCATGTACATGGGATGTGCATGGTTGCTGACCACTCCACCAAACCAGCACCCCAATAAACCACATCTTAACATACTCCATATTGAGCTCCTTTTTTAACACTGGTCTCAGATGTTCACACATACAATTGAAGTTATTGCCTAAAATCCCACTGGGATATTGGGTTTTAGCATCACCAAAAAATTAAACTTTTTTTAAAATTTTATTCCTGCACAGAACAGCCTGTTTTAGTGTCAAGGTTAAAAACTAACCTTGCCACTCAAAAGAAGAGGGTGTTGCATCAGCTTTCTAGAACTACGCTCTTATACATGGTGATGTGGGCTGTACTAACACCTGGTTCAGGGAGTGTCTTGCATCTGATGGGGATGGTAAAACCCTAAAAAAAACATCATTGGAGGATTTTTGAGCACAGTTGGCAGCATAATAGCATGTAAGGAAAGTGTGTCCGCCTTATAGCAAGAAGAATGCTGGTTTGACAAGGTGGATCTGTTTTAATCAAGTAGATTGTTTCTTTTTTCACAGTCCCTGATGGACAACCAAAACAACCGGGCAGTTTTGTTGTTCAGGGTTCAAATTTAGTGTTGACAACACCGGTCGATATACAGCATTGATCCTATTTGATTGTCATTTATTTGTTTACTTACAGTTCTCATATATATTTTGTAAGAAAGTGAAGTAAAATATTTCAACAGAAATTTCTTAAGTACAAGAAAAGTACTGACTTTAAAAACAAATCTAAAAAGTAACACTTCACAAAAAAACTACTCAATTTCAGTAACGTAACGTTACATTCAAAACCTGTCATATGAAAAACCATACAATAGAATACAATAATACATAGAACAAAAAATCAATGTGGCAAAATCATATCAAGGAGACGATCTTGAATGTCATAACTATTGAGGGAGCCGTCAGTGTTTTAGTACGTCTATTTCAGTTCTCCTTGATAGAGGGCGGCTGCTGATGACAAGCATTGTAAAGTTGCTCTGCAGGTGAAGATGGATTGGCTTGTCAGCCGGAGGGGGATCAAAAGTAGCCACGGTTTGGCAGGTCCTTGTCAGGACTGGGATCAGGGGATGATGCCAGAAGAGGTATGTCAATGGTTTAAGGTGGTAGCTGAGTGAAAATGGGACGGTGATATTCACTGCGGCGTCGAGACCACACTGCATGATCACTGGACAGGGTGGGAGCAAAAGGCTGTCAGTGCTTGGTTTGAAATAGAATCAAGGTCATTTAAAGTCACTGTTATTGTACATACCTGCTCTGAAATTCAAATAAAGAAGAGATTTTTATTCATCAAAAAAAAAAAAATGAAGATAGATTTTTGGGTCTAAGCTGGCAGGAAGGCCCTTGACCAAAGTTTATAGGCCATCCCTCCAACACACAAATTCACAACATCTCACTTGAAAATAAGTGTCCTATTGCAGAGGATAATGGAGCAATCTGCATGGTAATGGATATATTTGGAACGGTAAGTGAGGAGTTAGACAAAGCTGAAATGGGCTGTCATGGTTTGGTAATTGTGCTGGGGAAAGCATACAATTGCTTCACATGGAAAGATGAATAAAGCATTCAAGAGCAGGGGACTCTCAAAGACAAAGGAGACTTGTCTGAGAGCCTCGACTCTAGAATAAATCAAGGTTTTGAGACACCGGTTTATCAACTGCATTTTTCCCCTAATCTTACCTGAGTAAATACAAACAACCAAATTCACAGCTAAATATTAAATGCATTGTTTTTATCTTCTTTATGTTTTATGTTTGTATCCAAAATAGACAGAGAATTAAACATGTGAACCTGACTTATGTTCAAAGAAGGATAGATGAGTGATAAATGCATATGCTAAATGTTTTTTATTGTGTCCCAAATAAGTCTGCGACCCTAAGTATGGGGTTCACAAAATATAATTTGAGTCATAATAGGTAAATAAGGATGCCCATGATGTTTTCATATGTCTGTAGTTGAGGGAACAAGACAAAATCTGTCTGATTCAGGTACTGTGATCACGATCGCGTCAGCATTACTTCATGAATTAAGCATGTTCCAGATCCTCATTTAAAATGAACTATCTTGAATATCATGAGCATCCATCATTTTTCAGTATTCAAAATGATTAAAAAAGTTTAAGTTGTTTTGGGTAAGACTATGTTGTAGTACTGTCAAGAAAAATCCAGAATTTCCATGTACTCATTTTTTCATGATTAGAGTTCGAAGACATTGATTCCTGCATCCACAGGAATGAATTTCAAACAGTAAACCTAAAAGATAAGGGCTGATGCAGAAGTGCCAAAAGCTGCACTATCTTAAATATCTGCCTTAGAGTGTTAGCAGAAGTGCTGGGGAAAAGACAACTTTCGCAGCCTATTTAAAATAAATAAATAAATAACCTGACACAACAGATAGACCAGTAAATATATACTATACAGAGTATATTTCACTTGTCCATCCAGGCAACAACAAATAGAATGTGCTTAGGGAGGACATAACCTTAGACTATGATTCTCAGTCATAATCATTACCATCAGATAATAAAGTAGGAGGATGCTAATTCCACAGTGACACTACAAAACATCAGCGTCCAAACGTTGTTTGGAGAACAAACTATCGCCAAAAGATATCAGAGGTTATCTGAAAATATCTTTGCCAATGGTAAATGCCTTCTGTGTTATTTGTTTTTAATTTAACGAATAAATGTATTCCGGATCTGACAAAACTGCTGCTGAAGCTGTTAGCATCTATGCTACTCTCTGAATGAGCAATCACTTCCTGCTGTCTGTCACTCCCACTCCTTTCTGCTTTAAAGGACTCCTAGGGCCACTTGTTTCGAACCGTGCTGCGGCGCAGTTCGCCATGGGTTCGCCCCCCCTCCCCCGCTGGCTTGCATTCACACTGGCAATATCAAACCATGCCCGGACCCACTTGTGTATTTACTCAGTTTGAAACAGCAGGGGGCGATATGCACGTAACTGGTTATCAAACCTGCTGCGGAGGAGAGCGAAGAAGAGGCTACCATGGTAACCATTTCCTACACCAAACAACCAATGTTTACGTTTCGCTCTCTTCTACATTTTCCTTCAAATGTGTTTTTTTATCATGTTTGAGACGGCATCAGCGACCTTCTGGACCCTCATAAATCATCGTAATCTTCAACCAGAATAAACAAATCCACAAACTGAGTAAGTAAAAGATTCAACCGCGGGATTAACAGGAAGTAATGCATCAAAAGTAGATTGGTTCGGACCACTTTGTTTCACACCAGTGAAACCGCACCAAATGCAGGGAGATGGAGCGGATCCAGACCACCCCTTCATGGAGGTCTCGGACCGGCTGATTTGGTGCACACCAAAGTGTGGTGGTTGCATTCACATTGACACTAACGTACCAAACCCTGGGCCAAAACTTCTTTGGTGCGCACTAAATGTGGTTGGTGTGAAAACGCCCTGATTTGCCAGAGTGTCCTCAGACCAAGCCCAGTCTTTCTGCCCTGGAGCTTTGCAGGATGGATATGACTGGTAACAGATATTGAATCAGGAAGATCCAGCTGCACTGCAAGGTTATCAGGATTAGAAAGCTTAATATATGCAAGTTCTTTAAGGCCATTTTCCCATCTAATAAGCTTGGTTTGCTTCATTAATGAATTCTGGTTGTCTTGGGATGGTGTGAAAGCTCACATATAATCTGATGTGAACCCAAGAACCAAAATCTGGTCTGCTTGAAAACAGGGGTCTTGGTTTGCTTCCAAGCTCACCAGAAATCTGTTTGAAAGCCTTCTGAGCTGTACAATGGCTAAACAAGGAAAAGCCAACCAAAATGTAATGCACTGTGGCTTAAATTTGGCCAAATATGACAACAGTAAGGAAACATACATGGAGTTAGTTAGTTTGGTTAAAGTTAGCATTGCTAGCACAACAAGCTTCCAGTACTACCAACAGTTTGACATCTTATAGTGAGTGATGAATGCTTTTTTACATGGCCTCTTACAATATCCAGGTGTCCCCTGATACAGCTCAAGCACAGCTTTACCTTTATTCTGTAGATCATTAAGCATCCACATTGCTTTGAGATAGAAAATGTAATGCTTCAGTGCTTGACTCTGTATTTCCAAGTCAAGCTAAATGCCTATTTGGGGAAAATGGGGAAACTATTGACATGACTACAAGCCCATGCAGTGTTGTTGTTGGTCAGCCAATTATGGGACTGACCTTTACACAACCTCCGTGTGTTTGTAGATTGATCCAAAGTTGTATCAAGAAGGTTTTCACAGTATAACAGCATGTGTGGAATGTTTCCAAATACTATTATTAATAAAATTGCTAATACTCTCCAAAACCTGAGGAAAGACACCCACTGAAATGTTGTCATGAAGAGAGAGTTACATTGATGAAATGTTAACATGCATGGGTGCAAAACATAACTGCGCTCAAGATATTACACAGGCTGTTGTGTGTGTTTTATGTACATGTTACAGAATTTTGAAAGTGTTTCCTGCATGAGGAATTCCAACAGCTTACAATTCTTTGCAGTCAAACAGAACATGAGCCTGTGTGATCCTGTTAGTGTGTTGGCAGATTTGATGTTATTAAGATGATGCATCTCTCTGATTGTTCCAAATAACTCTGGAATTCTTTAGTGAAAATCCAGCTTAATCTGAAATCAAGATATTATTAAGTTGTTTTCCATGCTTTTTCTGTAAGTTAAAGGATAAGTTCGGTTTCTACAGCTTTCACATTTGTTTATAGAATGAAGTAGAACAATATACTCACCCAGAAGGCTTTCCTGATCCAAACAGTGCTTCAGGAGATATTTAGATCCAAAATCGAGTGGCGGACATCCGCATAATGGTAGCACACGGGGCTCCTAAAACTGCATTAATCGTCCAAAAACTCATTAGTTTCACCAATATTTCAGCATGGTCCGCTCGGGCTACTCCTCCATGAAGGTCCGGGGTCTCTCCACCCATGTTTTTGTGACTGTGCTGACCCATGAACTGAAAACTTTCTTTACGGCTGCCGCGCATGCGCAGTACGGCTTCCTCCTTCAATGAGCTCCTCATCTGTAAACTCTGGCTCAAAACTGTAAGGACACCCATCATATTCAAAGTTCTCGTCCACAACATCTTCATCCGATAGATATATGTCCATTTTGCACAAAACCGGAAGAAGAAAGTCGTGTAGCCGGCAGTCTTCCCCTGAAACAATGAGCCGTACTGTGCCGTATGCGCGGAGGCAAACATAAACAAAGTTTTCAGTTCAGAGGTCAGCACAGTCACAAAAACATGGGTGGAGTGACCCCGGACCTTCATGGAGGAGTAGCCCGAGCGGACCATGATGAAATATTGGTGAAACTAATGAGTTTTTGGACGATTAATGCAGTTTTAGGAGCGGCGCTATACATGCCCTGTGTGCTACCATTATACGGATGTCCGCCACTCGATTTTGGATCTAAATATCTCCTGAAGCACTGTTTGGATCAGGAAAGGCTTCTGGGTGAGTTTATTGTTCTACTTCATTCTATAAACAATGTGAAAGCTGTAGAAACCAAATTTATCCTTTAAGTTGGAAAATAAAAGGAGCTGGCTGGAGTTGGACCTATCAGTGAAATCTGCCATGATAACACAAATGTGTCAGACAGCAGCTGCATGCTACTTTGAAGGTGAATGTGCATTGGCTGTCATGATATTTGATTTATGTTCTGCCCAAAACATGCCAATATGAAATCAAGGCACATAATACATCCTCTTTAAACTCTGTGCCTGATTTAGTCCTGGGGTTGTGTGCTGTATAGATAAATGGATTGCTGTACATGGACGATTCAGCAGCCATCCAACTCTGATCCAATTCCAACTCTGCCGATGTACCTTTTACTTTTCTAATTTGTGATATTCACAGCATTATCAGCTGCTGCATGGTATTAATCAGCTCTGTACTCTGGCCTTTTAGTTGTCATAATTGTCTGTACACATGCAAGCAGAGTACATTGCATTACCAGAATAAGCAGACACACTAACACAAGTTTAATTGCTCCAAATGACTTCCAGCATCAGCGGCAACTGCAATGCAGAGGCATACCTGGCTTAAACCTTTTATTTTCTTAAACCATTTATTCTATCATTTTCAAAGATCCTTACCTGCCTTACAATTTTGCCTCTATGTACTTATCTGTTTACCTCTCAACCTTTACATGCTTGCACCCTTCCTCACATGCCAACTAATCTTGTCATGAAACTAGAGAACTGCCTTTCTTCTCAATCTCTCATGGCCTAATGTCTGTGTGCCCTGCTCTACATGTTTGTGTCACACTCTCTTTGAGGGCTTAAGTTCCATTTCATACCTTTAATAGACATACGAGCTCTCAGAGAGGCTGAGGAAACATAGGCAGATACATACCGGATGGATTGTGTATAGTTTTTTGCATGTTGCTGTCTGTTTTCTCTTAAGAGGCTGACACATCATCATTACTGTGTCATCGGGGGTGTTTTGGTCGGCTAAAAAAAACAAACAAAAAAAAAAACCAGCAGTGTGTGGCTTTATAAACAGATGTTCAAATCAAGAGCACATCAAGGTAAGTATATGTGTACAGCACATGTCAGCAGCATGGCAGTGCAAAATGTCAGAACACATCAGAATATGAAGCAAAAAACATTTGTCATAAGGAATGATGCCTTAAAAAGGGAGATAAAAAGACAGAACAAAAGGACAGTTTCATCATTAGAGTATCTACATCACATGAATATCATAATAATGTAATAATGTACTCCAAACTTTATTCATAGTTTTTTCAGTTTAACTCTGATGTAAAAAAACAAAACAAAAAACAACCTTATGTTCCTGGAAATATTAACTTTTCTTTATGACTGAAAAGACTGTGGCCATGCACTGAAGATTTTCTGTAACAGTGGTGAATTAATAACAAGGCTGGTTTATTAAAGTCATTGCAAGAGGTTACATTTAATTGGACTTGTCTGGGACATTGACCCCAAATTTCAACTTGTACCCCACCAACATTAATACAAAGATGACTTGGACCTATAAATTTTTGAATCAGCAACAGAGCAAACCATGCACTGTATGTGTGTGTGTGTGTGTGTGTGTGTGTGTATTTGTGTGTTTTTGTGTCTTCACTTGTCATTGACATGTCCAAAACTGTTATAATCTCCCTTGAAAATGTCAATTTGCATTCAAGATATTAAACATACAGGCACCTGAGACGTTATCAGCAACATCTAGATGGTTTAAACTGACATCCAAAGGGTTAGGTTGTGAAAAAAACTAAAATCAGAAAAGTTGTAATCAGAACTGAAGTGGAATAAAATATTTATCGAACACAAATTTGAATAAAACATTACAACAGCATGTTTTAAGAGCTTTTTAAAGGGGACAAAAATGTCCCCTTTAAGGCTCTGTGTAACATTTGATACTCAGTGAAGAAAGGTGTGAAATGGGTGTCAGGTTAGAAACTTACAAAATCTGTGAAAAACTGGACACCTGTGCCAAAAATGATGAGGAAAAGCATATCTTCTGCAAAATTATTCAAGAAAGTACATCTTCAAGGAGGCAAAATTGTCCCCTTCAGGTATGAGGGTTTAAAATTGTTGGACATTTGTTTTATAAGTGAGTTACTGGTCACTGGCAGCAGGCATTTGGCCATTGGTTCCCTGTCTCTGTTACATTTATGTAGGGATTTCTGTCACAAGGCCAAAAAGAGAAAAAAGTTTATTTATTGTGCAGGACCTATAGGGCTGAACGATATTAGGAGAATTATATTGCAATAAAAAAAAATAAACCAGAAAAGCACTCGGAGAGCGCAGACCTCCACCAGTGCCCTGTCCTCACCCATATTGTGATTTTCCCCATAAATATTAGTCCTACCTTTATTTCACTTAAATATTTAGATTCCTTGACCATGAAAACATACCATTAGCAATTGGATTCATAATGATATCTATTTCAGTTCAGTAGTTATTTACAAAAATCACATTTTTCATCATGGCGGCCAGATGCTGATCCGGATCAACACCAAAATTGAATCAGTTCTTCCTTTTCCCATGCTGAACATTTCCTGAAAATTTCATCAAAATCCATCCCTTGCTTTTTGAGTTATTTTGTTCACAGATGGACGAACATCTATATAGGCTTGTACATTTTTTGTGTAGGTTATTCACCAACTTTGTATACACTACTGTCTTTTTCTCCATATAAGGCTACTGGTGGTGGCGGCAGACATACTTGTATTGTAAATAGTCAGGGAA
Source organism: Scarus forsteni (assembly GCA_036419115.1). NCBI lineage: Eukaryota > Metazoa > Chordata > Actinopteri > Labriformes > Labridae > Scarus > Scarus forsteni. The sequence goes on from JAZDUH010000113.1 coordinate 1,640,278, forward strand.
ACGTGGGAACTGGCAGTTTTGGTTCCAACCAAACACGTACGTGAAAGCGTGGTGTGCTTTGAGTCATGTGACTGACTGGACATTCTGGGATGTGACTATTGTGTATGCATACATTGCAATTGTGATGTTGAAACATATCTTTCGGCCTCAGTAGGGATAGGGATGGGTACCGAATTCGGTACTTAAGAGGTACCGACCGAATTCTGTAGGTACTACCGAGTACCGATTCACGTAAAATCAAATGGTGCCATGTTTAGGTACCTAAACGCATCCTTGTGACTGTGAGGGAGTGGAAGAAGCAGGCATACTATTGGGTAGAGTAGGTGAATTTCCATACTGGACATGAACGCAGCACAGCAATAGCGTAATGACGTCAGCAGCCGCGGGCTCAGTCAACAAAGTAAGCATGGCTGAGAGAAATTGCTCTAAAGTATGGCTCTACTTTATTAAATGTGATGGAGATTATGCTCGCTGCAATATTTGTGACGCCAAGCGTAAGGCCAGCGGCGGAAATACTTCAAATCTGAGGAAGCACCTGGTGACGCACAAAATTTTCCTTAAAGCTGAAGAGAGCACAATTTTTGATAGCCTCAGATCTAAAACCACAAAGGATTCATTCAGCACTGTTAGCACGCCTGTGTCCAATGGAGACTAGTCGTCTGCAGCCAGAAACACAGGAAAAGAAATGGCTTTCACATTTGGTGATGGCAGCAAATGCAACAAGGAGGATACCTGGTCCAGGTAAATAAGCCTCGTGTTTAAGATGGTATTAGCTTGGCATTTTAATGTGCGTCAGTTATCATTATCAGGTCGGTTCCTCTCTACTTTGTAACGTTAATGTAAATGCTTTTTTTATTTACAGCTCATTGTTAAACTGCCCTAAAGTTAAAGTGAGGGCTGCAGATAATTTATTAAGTTGTGGTTCATTTTAGTTTCTGGTTTTCATGTTGAAGAAATTTTTGGAACAACTACAAAGATACAGTGCAAACAGTTGAATTTTGTTTTGATATATATCTGTCAAATTTTATATATTGAGAAATAAATTTACATTGAAAAAATTTGAGATCTTAACATTAAAGAAATTAGTATTTATTACCCCATAAACACACGCAAAAGTACTGAAAATTGGTACCGTTGAGTACCGATACTGATTCCCAGGTACCAGGCATTGATGTGGTATTGGTTCAAATGTGAAAGGTACCCATCCCTAAGTAGGGATCATGCTTTATGTAATAATCTAATTTTAAAAAAGACCTTTAATTTATCTTATATTTTGGGCCCTTTGAAAAATTGTGATATACCATGCTGCTTATGATACCACAGTACATATATATATTATATATATATATTGACCAACTTATCACTTAACTTCACAACAAATGTCAATGTATTGCCCTGAAATGTCATATATCCTGAAATGCTGCATCTTCACCCCTCTACTGCTTTGGATATTGTATCACCATCTTTGTCCTGGTGCACATCCCTTGTGAAGACTAAAAGGGCCAAATCAATTAGTTAAAAAACAGCAGACATGGAGATTTGGTTATTGCCTCCCAATGACGGACTGTGCATAATGGAACTACACTTGAGACTGTAACAATAACTACAGCAGTTATGAATTGTTGAAGATATTTATTGCAGGCAAAATGATGTTGATACTTTGGTACTGTTGCCACAGCAACTGTTAAGATAATTTAGTTTGGTATCTACATGAGAATGGATCCAAAAGAAGAAAACTAGACTTTACCAGTGCTCCTTTGTCCTTATCAACAGACATATCAAACTCTATTATACAGATGCAAATATGCAAGACAGAAACAAAGTATTCCATCATTACCTCCTCCAGCTATTTGAGAAAGATGTTTACTTTGACCTTTTCATAAATGTATTGCTCAAGGCTTCTGAGGCCATGTAAATGAGGCTGTGTCTAGATATAAGTAACTGTGTCTGTTGTGTCTGTTTTTAGTTTAAAAAGCATGGTGGTAAATGTCACTCTGACCCATAGTTAATGCATCCAGGAACTACAATACATCAGAATAAAAAACATTCTCGGCAGCTAAACACTTCCAAAGAATCTCTTGTTAGGGGCCAAAGGCACTCTCCCCGTTTTCTTTCTCTCCACCTTAATTACACTTTATTTTTCAAACCAAGTATTGTAAATAGCACTTAAGACATAATTCCTTTAAATGACTATGGTTCCTCTAAACTTCAGCCTCCTGACAGAGGGTGACTGCAGCAATTACGGAAAAATCAATTACTTTAATTATCAGTGCAGCGGCTATTCTTATGAGGTTGCTTAGATTTGGACAGAAGACAGAAATGAATGTGATTGGTTTAGGACAGTTTCTAGCCTCAAATGGAATTACTGCTAAACAACAAGGATATTCAAAGCCATTATTACAGGAAGTTTAACACACAAGGAGGTTCTGAGATGGTTGGAAAGGTTGGTTTGACTTGGGAGTTCTGTACCTTTTACATAATCATGAGAGTTAAAGGATAAGTTTGGTTTCTCCAGCTTTCACATTGTTTATAGAATGAAGTAGAACAGTATACTCACCCAGAAGCCTTTCCTGATGCAAACAGTGCTTCGGGAGATATTTAGATCCAAAATCGAGCGGCGGACATCCGCATAATGGTAGCACACGGGGCATGTATAGCACCGCTTCTAAAACTGCATTAATTGTCCAAAAACTCATTAGTTTCACCAATATTTCATCATGGTCCACTCACGCTACTCCTCCATGAAGGTCCGGGGTCTCTCCACCCATGTTTTCGTGGCTGTGCTGACCTCTGAACTGAAGACGAAGAATGTTTGCCTCCGTGCATGCGCAGTACGGCTCATTGTTTCAGGGCAAGACAGTCGGCTACACAATGACTTTCTTCTTCCAGTTTTGTGTGAAATGGACATATATCTATCGGATGAAAATGTTGTGGAGGAGAACTTTGAATATGATGGGTCTCCTTACAGTTTCAAGCCAGAGTTTACAGATGAGGAGCTCATTGAAAGGAGCGACACAGACTGTAATGGAGGAGTAGCCCGAGCGGACCATGATGAAATATTGGTGAAGCTAGTGAGTTTTTGGACGATTAATGCAGTTTTAGGAGTGGCACTATATATGCCCTATATGCTACCATTATACGGATGTCCGCCGCTCGATTTTGGATCTAAATATCTCCTGAAGCACTGTTTGGATCAGGAAAGCCTTCTGGGTGAGTATATTGTTCTACTTCATTCTATAAACAATGTGAAAGCTGGAGAAACCGAACTTATCCTTTAAAGTAAAGACAGATAAACTGTCCAATCAAATCGAGTCTGCTGGAGAGCTAACAGATAAAAGAGAACTGATAAGTACACTTTAAAAAGACTATTCTATATTAAGACCTGATCTCTGCAGATAATTAGAAAACTGTATAGGTGTACACAGAGCAATTAAATATGTATTTAACAGAACGAGGCAGTGTGCTGCAGATTATATTAAAAAGCCATTGATTAGAGTGACTATGTGCGGTTTCAGAGAGCCCCCTTTTCAGAGTTTCTCAAAGTTAAAATGAGCAAAATCCAAATGTGTTCCACGAGGATTACATTTGGGACGTGACTGAAATATATTTACAGCATTATCTCCCCTCAAATGGAGTTTAGTACATTTAAAATCTTTTGCTGATGATACTTTTATTTCATTTGCTGACTCAGTGCTACTTACTATGAATTCAATTTTATTCCAGTGCATTCAGAAAATGATTGCCAAACTTAGATTACTGCTTAAAACCAAATGAAAATTGATTATCTGCAGAAAAGCAGATGTGAAATTTCAGAGCCACCGCCACACATCAAAAAATTAATAAGACACAAATAGTGACATTGTATTAATATGGTTTAAAGTTTGTCTAACTTTCAAGTTACCAGAAGCAAATGTGCAAAACAATCTTCTTGTTATTTTTTAGAATTTCTGGCAAAGATGGGGTGCAGCACAGTTCACTCTGTTTCTGACAAAAATGAGCAGCCATACACACAAACAAAATTAAAGATACATGAGTGACATGCATTAAAGATTCATGACAGAACACGTCAACCTGAAATTTTAGGCACAGCCAGATGTGCCTCTCCTTACATCATTTAAAATCTCCATGCGAGTGTCCAATACAATACAGCATCTAGGGTTTGGGTATTTTTCTTTTGTAGTTTGCTCTAAATAAGGTGCAGCAAACAAACACCTTATTCTAGACAGTACTGACATTTGAAGCTCACAATAAGAGGGTATTTGGGGTCTAAAGGTCACAGGCTCCTGTACTCTTGGTTGAAGCAGGTTTGAAGAAATGAAGGAGGCCAACCTAATTTGTCAATAATGAAGTTTCATTCTTGATGTGGACAAGGACCACATGAAGAATGCGTTAACTATACAGGAAATTTGGATGGTGAGTTTCAAGATGAGGGATGCATAGGTAAGATAGTAATCCAACAAAGGCATGAAAAAAGCAGAAACCATCAACTATCTGAACTAAGAATATCTGACACCACAGTACAAAACCCAGTGTCAGATTTAACCTCCTGACTCTTCAGTTCGAAAATTGATTAATCATGAACTGCCATCTGTTGGCCAGTTACTCATTCAACAGATTTGGGTCGCAACTTTTAGTTAGAAAAGAATACCCACAGTTGCTATACTAAGAGGACCAGTTATAGAGCATTCACCAGTCAAATCACAGGAATGAATCTTTTACTCTGCCCTGAGGTTCAGTGCAAGTGTTTCCTTTAACACTAATCTGTGTTCTGTATAAAAAGGCTGAAAGTTCATCGATTCTTAAAGGTATAATGAGCACCTTTATCTTTTAATTATAATCCCATTTAGGGATGGGTACTGAATTCAGTACTTCAAGAGGTACCGACCGAATTTTGTAGGTACGACCGAGTACCAATTCACGTAAAATCAAACGGTGCCATGTTTAGGTACCTAAACGCATCCTTGTGACTGTGAGGGAGTGGAAGAAGCAGGCATACTATTGGGTAGAGTAGGTGAATTTCCATACCGGACTTGAACACAGCACAGCAATAGCGTAATGACGTCAGCAGCTGCGGGCTCAGTCAACAAAGCAACTATGGCTGAGAGAAAGCGCTTTAAAGTATGGCTCTACTTTATTAAATATGATGCAGGTTATGCTCACTGCAGTATTTATGATGCAACGTGTAAGGCCAGCGGCGGAAATACTTCAAATCTGAGGAAGCACCTGGTGACGCACAAAAATTTCCTTAAAGCTGAAGAGTGCACAATTTTTGATAGCCTCAGATCTACGACTACAAAGGATTCATTCGGCAATGTTAGCACGCCTGCGTCCAGTCTGCAGCCAGAAACACAGTAAAAGAAATGGCTTTAACATTTGGTGATGGCAGCAAATGCGACAAGGAGGATACCTGGTCCAGGTAAATAAGCCTTGTGTTTAAGATGGTATTAGCTTGTCATTTTAATGTGTGACAGTTATTATTATCAGGTTGGTTCCTCGTACTTTGTAACGTTAATGTAAATGCTTTTTTATTTACAGCTTAGTCAGACCCATTGTTAAACTGCCCAAAAGTTAAAGTGAGGGCTGCAGTTAATTTATTAAGTTGTGGTTCATTTTAGTTACTGGTTGTCATGTTGAAGAAATTTTTGGAACAACTACAATGTTACAATACAATGTTACAATACAAACAGTTGAATGTTGTTTTGATATATATCTGTCAAATTTTATTACCCCATAAACACATGTGAAAGGTACCCATCCCTAATCCCATCGCTTGATATTCAACAACCCTTTCAATACTAGTCCATATTAAATCTGAGCTATTGGCTCTGATCTGTTCTTCCAACCTGCCCATAATGCTTTAAAGGCCCTGATAACCCATGCAAATGTTGGTAAAAGAAACCCCTGATCAGACCTCCTCTCAGAATTGTGTGGCTGTGGTTCAGTTTGTTTGATTGACAGCTCCCCAATCCTGTGAAATCTGTAGAACCGGTACACGCAGGAGGACTTGATGGTCCTTAAAAATTGTGACATCAAAATCTCTGACTATAGACCCAACTTTTTCAATCAGGGATCGAAAACACCTACATGGGTGAACAGTGCTGTCAAGCCTTTCAATATAACTACAATCTCTTCCCTAAATAATGTTTAGATGTTTAGGACCTCTTTAGGACCAAATCCACAGAGGATGAATTTCCACCACAAACTATGCATTCAAATTACTTTTTTGTTTTGAAAACTTTTACCTTGGCCTGATGAGTCCCATTAAAGATGGTGGTGCATCATTAATGAACTTTGGGTCCATCCGAATTGTACCCCTTAGCCCTTGGCTTTGCACGTTCATGTCTAACAAGAGGGTATCCCAGTTCTCCGTGAGGTTAAGGGTAGGGGTTCACAGCCCTTGAAATGAAGGCAAACTCACGTGAAAAGAAGGGGTATGACAAATTTCACATAATACACCATGCCCGCTGACAAGAAGGCAGAGCGGAAACCAAAGGAAGGACGTAATTATAGGCAATTATTAAATCTTAAAGTAAATATAAATCATGTTTTGAATTGTTGGTCATGTTTTAAAATTGCTCATTGTAACAAGCTAGCTTTGTCACATCTGCCTACGACACAGCCAGCAAGCAGCTCAAGGTGATGACATGGCGAGAATCGAGTGGTGTCTCGTTTATTTGGGGGAATTTTACACCCCTTCCCCTTGGCCCTCTTTTTTGAGGACAAAGGATTACAACTGGGATTGCCCCTAAGTCTATCAGACATCATAGCTTAGCATCTGCTGCTGCAACGGTACGAGCATAGGGTAAGAGACAGCAGTGACATAGAGGTGATTCAGCGAATGTCTCGGCAGAGCCCTCAACATAGTCCTTCACAACGCTCTCTCCCCAAAAACACTGAGTAGAAATGCTGTCTTATGTCCAGTTTTTCTTCTGGTATTCTTTATACAAAGGTAGAGCTGGGTTGTAGAGCTCTGGATACTCCAACACCAACATCATAGGCCCCTTGATTGTTTCCTTTGACCCACAAAGCCTGATATTTCCAGGTTCTCCCCCTCCTTCGATGTCACTGGCTGCTGTCAGGTGGCTGCCACCAGAAAGTTCAACACCCTGGACTCATAGCTGAAGGGCAAAACTTGTGCACATTCACGTGAGTGGCAGCTGCTTCTGGGTCCTTCTGCAGTTAAAACTGCTTCCTGTCTGCCGCCTGTCCCTCATTTGAATGACTGAAGGCAGCGTGTTGCTGCGCAGGGGTGTAAAAGGGCCATAAGATAATTCAACATCAGTCTGTCAACAGACAGAACAGTCTACACTTAAAGTTTCCTGCCTAATTTATGCAAATGAAGGTATCACGGCTATGCAGCTTGTAAATTAGGTATCCTAAAATGACAATAGTTGACAAGTAAGTTAGCAGGGGGGAAAAAAGAAAAGAAAGGAGAAAAACAGGACTTAAATACACAGGTATTAGTGGTATTTAATAGCTCTACTTTTTGCCTATAGCACTATCGTGCTGTTTGTGGGGACTGGGAATGATCTATTTTTGCATTGTAATTTTGAATATTCCTTAATTTGCATATATGCCAATGACTTTGGCACACCCACTTTGCAATCTGCAGATCAGTTTATGAGCAGTCTGCACGCATTTCGCCCTTTGTGCATGCATGATCACTGTATAAGGAGCTGAATTTATTTCTGTCATTGGTACCATTTAGTACCCAAAAACCCTATTCTAATTCACAGTGGATTTGCAAAGGTTCAGCATGAAAGCTAAGAGGGGCATTTTGTCTTTTTGATTTTTTTTTATGTCTAGACAATGTTGAGTGACAGCATCCCTGTGCTGTTCCTTTGAATCCTCTTTAACAAGGGGAGAAAATAAGGTTGTTGAGCTCAACCCAGCCTATCCGTCAAATGAGCAGTTCAAGCCAGGTGACTGAAGCTGAACGGTGGCCACTACAGCTGCTAAATGTGTTCGCTCTTGTTTGTAGCCTCACACTCCACTGAGAAAGCTGCAGACACAAGCTGTTTTCAGGCTTGATGAGCAGCAGGGAGGCCTATCAGTGACACACGGATCAAGAGGCGCAGGGGACACACCTGGGACCGGCTGAAATGACCCGAGCTATACCAACATTTTTGCAGAGTTAATGAGGTGGCACATTGAGGCACAAAGCATAAAAGGACATGCAGAATATTGGCAGTGAGAGCCGCTCAGGTAGTCATGATGGATTTTAATTGCAGGTTCCATTCTGCCACACAGGTATTAAGATTGATATCAGGAGCAGAGACCTTGTATTTTATCTAAATCTCCCCTCTGAATTACTTTACTCTGTTCCAGATTGAGGTCAGGTTATTCCCCAATCACGGCACTCACTGAGGAGAAAAGGATGGGTGCTGTGATGTACCTGTGAACGCAGTGCTGTATAAAGTATTATCATACATATTATCGTGCTATGTCCTGGTCCATACAGTCCATACAACCTTTTGGATTAGTTTATATGTCAAGTGCAAAATGTTTCACTATGCAGTGCTGGTGTCTTTCTTCATTTTTGCTTGACATAGTTTTTAACAGCAAGGAGTGGTCTAGTCCAAAGCTGGTGTTTTCCCATTGAAGATAAAAAAATAAAAGTGCTTTAAAATACTCAAAACCTGGTCTAAGGTCTAAGGTAACTGGCCCAGTTTATTGAAAGGACGTGTTGTAGAGATTCAGGGAAATGAGCAAGTTCCCAACACTTCTCCACTGAGCTTGTTCGACAGGATGCACAACACCTCATCTCCTGTACTGCTAATGTTGAGCCAAAAATAGACATGTGGTAATAACGTGTAACTAGTTGGATCAAGGGGGCAGTAATAGTTTTTAGGGTTGGCTGCCATGGGTTGAATGGGCGTGAAGACAAGGAGGAAGCCAGCTGGTGCAGTGGAAGAAATGTAACTCTGTAGCTTGTTGGGTCCCTCCGTGGTATGTGGTGCCTCAGAGGTACTTACCATATTGTAGAGAGGAACAGCCCCCCATTTACAGTCAAACGAATTAGAAAAAAAAAATTATAATCAGTAAAGAAAATATGTACCTGTATGACTTAACATGATCACTATTGATTAACCCAGTGATAAAATCAAATAGTTTCTTTATACTACATCCATACGGGGAACAACTACCAATGATGAGGGTGAAATCTTGCTGTTTTGAGCAGTTTTCCATTTTTGCCCAACTTTTGGTTGAAGCTATTCTAAAATCAATGGCAGTTTTGTTCAGACTTTGTGTGGCTGTTTTTGTTTTCTTGAATGTTTATGATGGATGGTCAAACTTTGTGGATGGCATACACAGTGAGCAGGAATTGATGGTCAAACATCCAACTTGTGTGGAATCATGAAAACGGTCCCATGCACTGATTTAGTATACACATTTAAAAAACTATATTCAGTTCATAAGTCCAAGTCATAAGTCACTGTTCAAATTTCCGTTTGAGTATAGCTGTCTATTTTGCAGTCTTTGGATCATGTCTACAGTTTTATTCCCACATTTCTTTTACTTTTTTTCCGCTTTTGTAAAAATGGGACACTAGTGGTAATAGCATTTGCAGTATAAAACCACAGGTCCCAGAATTTGCAAGTCCGCGGTATGGCCCCTGCTTCAGAAAAACAACGTAACAGCATCTGGTGTGTATATTTACAGGGTGACAGAACAAACACACGTTGCTTTAATAGAGAAGAATGCCAATAATTGGTATTTCTACAGCATCCCAGGAGCAGGTGCAATATGAATTCAAGCTGTGCACAGTGGAAGCAGTTTTGCACACAACAGCAGGGTACAGTGGAGTTAGTTACCCCGAGGAGTTGGAGGTGTGTAGCTTGTTGCTTGCAGCTCTTCATCTGACAGCTCTCTGTGACTGCTCATTCTTCTTCCATAACTCACTGAAACATTTCAAACATATTTGTTGTTGTGGACGAAAGCTCCTTCTATCAAGTGTTGCTTTGTTATGTAGATGCATTTCTGAGGAACTATCAGTTATTGTTAATGCCAGTGGATGTCAGAATAAGAAACACTTCTCCGTGGTGGCTCAGCATCAAATGGTTCTGCTTTTTCTGCCCCTTAAATGCTTTAAATCAAATAAAAACAGTAGACATATTTTCTTTTGCATAAACATCATACAGCTCTAATTCTAAAGGAATGGACAGTAACTAATGTTGTTCAGCAACTTGATGCCTTGGTCACTGTTTTAATAAGGCCTCACAAAAAAAGACCAAGGAAAAAAATAGACATTTATTTCTACAGTGAGAAAAGCAAAAAGAGAGAGACAGAGACGGGAAGTGATCGTTTACTATTAAGTCAAGATTCAACAGTTATCAGAAAAAGATGTACACTTTTTCTCAGGTGTGGATATGGTGTCAAAAATCCTACTTTTGTTATTGGATCATTTTAATGACAAAAAACTAGCAGTGAAATTTCAAAACTGAATCGCTGTGTAAAGTCTTGATCATAATGCTGAGTTCACACTGTAAGCGATCCAGCTACCAAAATCGCATCGCCCACTGACATAACTATGCGTCCATAAATACCTAATTTTTGTCACCGTTGCCGTCGCTCGGTGACGTCACGTCCGCTAGAGTTTCACCGCGATCATATCATAAATCATATAATAGGATGTATAAGCGGACGTTTTTCCAACTGTATCCTTTTCATTCACTTATCAAACACAAAACACTGCAGCTGATGCCCTGCAGCAGCATTATCTGTCAGTTTTCGCGGTCTGTCTAGGCGGAACTAATGTCCTCACTGACTAATGTTTCCCACACGGACATGGATTGTTACTCTGTAGTCCGGATGAATAACTGTCTGTCGAGGGTACCGTCACACGTACCGCACCGCTGATGGATCAACTTTTTTTTACCTTCACATTGGGCAACAAGCTATGTGGTAGTGTGAAAAGTGGCTGTCACATCGCGGGAGGGTTAGCCCCGCCCCGTTGCGGCTTTACGTTGACTTTACATGGAGAGTGATCGATGAGGTAGTACAAGTAGCGTCCGGTGTGTACTCACCTTAAGTCTGTAGCAATGGTGTCCATATTGTATTTCCATGTGAGTCATTATACCTTTTATTCTTTCTTGAAATTACCACCAAACTGTGTTTATTCCAAAACACTGCACAAAGTGTTGTCCTGTTGAAAAAACCCAGCTGTTACCACACAGACGAGGGCCCTCAGTCATGAGGGATGCCCTCTGCAACATCTGCACGTAACCAGCCGCAGTTTGACGACCCTGCACCACCTGAAGCTCCAGTGTTCACTGAATGAAAAAGCACCCAGATCATGATGTACCCTCCTCCACTGTGCTGGGTAGAAAACATCTCAGGTGGGATCTCCTTGTCATGCCAGTAACGCTGAAGCCATCTGGACCGTCAAGGTTACATTTTTTCTCATCAGAGAATAAAACTTTTTTCCACCTTTCAGTGTCCAATGTTTGATGCTCCCTGGCAATGTCTAAATGGGCAGTTTTGTGGCGTTGAAGGAGACGAGGTCTTTGAATTTGTTTTTTATCTTTGAAACCCTTTTCCCACAGATGCCGTCTGATGGTTATTGCGCTGCAGTCGGCACCAGTAAGGGCCTTAATTTGGGTCGAGGACCACCTGTGCCTTGACGGACAGCCAATCGGATCCTCCGGCTCAGCGCAGGTGTAATTTTTTTGGGTCTACCACTTGACTTTTTTGTTCCATAATGCTCAGGATCTTTCAGAAAATGTAGAATGACTGTCTTACTGCATCCAACCTCAGTAGCAATGGCACGCTGCGAGAGGCCTTGCTTATGCAGCTCGACGATCCGACCACGTTCAAGAAGAGAAAGCTTCTTAGCTTTAGCCATCAGGAGGGCATGGCCGTGTGAATGCCTGAGAGAAAATGAACATTTTGAGCAGATTTTGGCTCAGTTTACTTGTTGTTTTCAATAAATTACTTTTTCAAAGTGCTTTTTGTCACACTCCCCCTTCTTGCTTTTGCATATTGTAGCTCTATTTAAAACCTTAATTAAGGTCCAAATGTGCAAAATGCATATCCTAGCAGTTTTTCAACTGGTCTTAAGATTTTGATCAGGTCTGTATATGTTCTAAATGTTTAAAAGAAAAAAAGATGTGCTTGTTTACAAGGTAAACGTCACATTGTAAATTTATCAAAGGGTACCGCAACTTCTGACATGTGTGACATGTTATTCTGAGAAACACTTGTACTGAATTGTAAATCTTAGATGAACACAACAAAATAACAGTGACTCTGAAGAGAAAGTGATGGTAAACAAAGATTAACAGTGGGATAAATCTCTAGTATGAGTGATTATAAAAGATAAAAGCAACCTTATCCATTATACAGTTCCTTGGAGTCATGCATTAACATTTGCATGCGACAGGTTGACATAAGCCGATTGCGGGGAATGTGTTTGTACTCCATAATTCATAACTTGTGTAATGCATAAATCATCTGCTTAAGTTGTACCATTACATCACGTTGGCTGTGTTTTGGTTTGAGTCAGTGCAGTCTGCCAAATGATAAGCTTAATTTTGTGTGATGAACTATAGCCTTGCCTCCGGATCTCTCTCCCCGAATAAACTTGGCGTAGTGTATGAACCCTTCTCTTTCACTTCGCTGCTAATGGAGGGGATGAGTAAATCAATAATGCAACATAGTATTTAAGATAATCCAATTCAAGGCCCCACTTTGAGCCAGAATCTTCTTTGAAAGGCGGCAAAGCCTGCAACAAAAGCGGAGAGGATATTTTCCTTTTATATTAACACTTGGCAGGCTCTCACTGAACAAAATGCAGAGAGGCATGCATGAAAATCTTGAAAGTGACTAAAAATCAAGAGCTTCAAGCCTCTGAGAAATCTAATTCCCAGAAGAATTTGGTTGAAATGACATTTTATAGGCACATAATGAAGCGCTTCTTGTTTCGCTCAAACATGCTGGTGTAGATTAAAGCTGGCAGAGAGCAGGTTATCTTAAATTAAAAGCTGTTGAAGTTTATGGGCTAAAAAGCAACATGAGTAATTCATGTGAATGAAATTGGTGCAAGTATCTTGTTTATTACAATAGCTGCTCCCTTTTTCTGCAACCACTTGCTATGGATTTGTGTCACAACTGGAGGCAAGGTCATAATTAACTGAGCTGATATGTTGGCCCACAGGTTCTTTTTGTAGGTGACTGCCTGTTCTTCCCCTCTCCTAATATAAACAAGGGTTAAGCACCATGTTCTTTAATCACAAACACACACCTAATTATAATAATGCATTTCTAATTCAGCCAAGTCTTTTATTTATATTTAAATTTGTTTCTTAGGGAGAGAAGTAATCCTTTGAATTACAATCGCCTTCATCTGCATGGATGGAAATGAGAGATGAGGCCTCAAGGTCAAGGCCCGGTGCCATCCATGCTTTCCAGGAGACCAACATCAACACAAAAAATGGTGAAAGGTCAAAGTTTCCTTTGTGGCTGGTTTGGACAACTTTACACCCCGTGGCAAAGGGTCAGATCTGAACCTCAGAGGCCCTCAGCTTAGATCTATCAGTTTTCCAGCCTCAAAGGATGAATGCTCAAATGATTTTCCCTTCCGACTATTATCAACACATGCAAAGCAGCCCCATGTGAATCTCTGCAGGCTATGTAATGTACGTGACAAAGAGGAACATGCCTGTCCTTTCGCCTGTGGGATTTGAAGGGTCCTCTCTATACTGTCATACTCCGTCTCCTGTGAGAATAGGAATACAACATTTAGTCAAAGGCATTTCATTAACAGTCTGGTCAGGCGCAGTGTAAGAGAATAAGCAGAATCCATTAAGCGATTCTCCAGACTGAATGAAATCTTGGCAGATCCACATCTCTTTATTCCACTGCATTTGCATAAGTACTTTAGTTTATGATACCTTAAAACCTATCACATATGAGCCACCCTGAAGACCCTTAATATACATGCTTCTGTGTGCCATAGGAGAAATAAAAAATACATTCACCTACATAAAACAACAATGTGCTAGGCAGATTTTCTCAAACAATACCCTGGTGATTAAGGCAGCAAATGTACACAAATGTAGACAATCGCATCAAATGACATAAACAGCAATTTTCTTGCCAAGTTTAGAAAAATGTAGGAACACAGTTCACACAGCTGAGCTAGAACCAGGTATTCATGGCCCAAATTCATTCATATATGATTGTCTGCAATCTGAAATATTGACGCAATTCATGGTGTTGAGTATTATGCAAGTTAGATATTTAAAATACCTAATTTTCTCAAATATAGGCCAGTGGTCGATTAGTGGTTGGGTCCCAGATTACAACCAGCAAATAGGGCAGGGAGCCAAGCCTAATGCAAATGGCCTGGCTGCCTGTGAATCTTGTGCAAAGAGAACAGCAAAAACACATGTTAAAATTAGGTTTTGGAAACTGTTGATGGTACAAGCCTCAATTGCAAAAAAAAAAAAGAAAAAAAAAGGTGAACAATTTTCAACCCTCTCATTTATTTTTCAACAAATAAATGTCAACTTTTCTCATATTCATTAATTTAAAGAAAGGAAAATTCTGATTTTGGTTTCTTCATTTTCATGAACAATTTCTTCATTTCTTTCTTTCTTTCTTTCATGCCCCCACCACCTTTACCACTCACAAAATGGACAAAATTAAGATCTAAAAACCAAGCATGTGAATAGCAATCTCTCTATCCAGTGATTAAACACAGAAGCCAATATTTGAAGTTTTTTTTTTTTTTTACCAACAACTATAGATATCGGTAAATATATAGATATAGATACATAGATATCGATATAGATACACAGATTGACATTAAAACAACTAACAAGAAGTATAATATTTTCCAATCCATAACCTACCCTTGTTTAATAAGAAACAAAAATTGCCGGTGATAACTCATGTAGTTTCTTTAATAACTCAAAGACAGGATCGAAGTTTAGAACATTATTTAAAAAAATTATATTGTTTTTTTTTGGGATCCCAAAAAAACTATTTAAAAATAATAAAGTGTAAAGACCTTCACATGATCTAAGGTTTATGTAGGCAGAACATTTCACTGGACTATTGTCTTGTTTCAATACTGGTGCCCTATAGAGTGGTGCAGGGATGACATATTTTGTGCTCCAGTGCCAGCGCTCTTGACTCAAAAGATCTGGTAGTTACAATTTTAGAGCAGATGTACTAGCCTTCAGAACTTTGATGATGCATGCGCAGTGGAAACAACACTTTAAAATGCCATATTTGTGTTACTCCTCTTACAATCAGATAAACTTTTCCTGCAACAGCATTGTTTTTATCCATCCTGTCAAATATGCCATTTCCAGTTTCACGCTGGTTGCACAGGGGGATATCATCAGCCCTCCCCTCGCCTCAGTGAATAACCCTTATAATTCACTGCTGCATTTGGACTTCAGCTTATTCAGACTTTACACAGATACAATACTAGGGGGTGACAGAAGGAAGGTACTCCAGAACAGTCGAATAAAAAGCTCGGCTGTTTGCATTCACACATACTGGTCAGCCGGATACAGTCTGAATGATAACAGTTTTTTTGCAAGTGTGAACAGGGTTTAAGATATGTAAGTAAAGTACAATATCTTGTCTGCGTCTAAATGACAAAGTGCAACTGCTATTTAAGGAAATGAGAGTCTACACTCTGATATATCAAAATCATTTGACTCCTACAACATACCCATAGCTATGTAACCAAGGTGCATAATCCATCCTATTTGTGTTCTGTGACTGTCTTTGCAATGGGATTGTGCATCGTCAAGACAGTAAAGGGTAGGCAAACATGCCCCCAAGCACTGTAATGCTACAGCCACACCGGACGCGAATTGGCAAATTTAAACTTGCATAGTGCCTGTGACGCGCCGCGCGTAACGCCCGAGGCTGAACACTGGACCATTTTGACAAGCTGAGGGGCGACACACATCACTGTGCAGGTGCAGTAGAGAGCTGGAGCTTGTCCGACTCAGTGATGACCCGTGCAGGCAAATCCAGCTGGAAATGAATATTTACAGAACTTACTTTCAAAACCTGTCTCCTCAGAGACTTTCATCCAAGCCTGCTCCTTTTTGTTCCGGTCTCTGTAGAGTACATGTCGAATCGTACAGCTCGAAGTCATCACTGATTGGCTGCCTCAGCACAGTGTCAGGCGAATTTGCGTCAAAAGTTCAATATTTTCAACTTGGGCGTAGAGGCGTTTGACGCCCCAAACGCGCCGGACGCTCCATACGCGCCGCGCCAAACGCAGCCAATCTGCGTCCAAATTTGTCTTTGCATTGACTTTGTGTGTAATCTAGACGCGCGTCTTTGCGAATTCACGTCCAGTGTGGCTGTAGCATTAGACATTATATCAAAACACTTTAAACCAATCTCACTGCCATAAAAAACACCCCTGCCCAGATTCTTTCAAGTACATGTTTATCTCATGGGCGTATATAACCAACAGGATGTAGTTTTAGTTTTAATCAGTGTGCCTTCATTTGGTTTAATTTAATGAGAATTCATCTGCCAATTATGTTACAATGGTAAGATGTAACAACCTGCTACACCAAAGGCATATTCCTGTGACACCCTTCATGTGCTCATTTATGATAAACGATGACTCTATATGTCTCAAGTGTCTTAATTTTAGTATGTCAGTGCGCTCATGAGGTCCCACAAGACCATACTAAGTAAGTGATGGGTGAGTCAGCCCACAAACCAGTCAAGCATGATTCGATTATGTGAAGCTCAGGTCAAGGTTAAAGCATTCTATCAGTCGTGGTTTAAATTGCAGCAATACCCTCTGCCTATGTCTGCCAACATGGGCAGGAACGTGAACTCCCTCCCCTGACATGACCTTGGATTCATCCATTTTTCATAAGGCAGAATTACAGAAGGGGGAAGGTGCGCCATCCTCACAGTAATTAGTCAGCGAAACCACAGCCAGTTCCACCCGTGCTCTTAAGTACTGCCTCCATCCCTGCTGGATTTTTGAGTGAATTTTATTGAGCTTTGTCGCGTTAGTGTGTTCAAAATATCAAAGAAAGTTCTATACTGAAATAGACAATAGATAGAAATTAGTATTCATGAATTTTCGATATGTGAATGATGTACTCAGGCC
This sequence comes from Scarus forsteni, assembly GCA_036419115.1. Lineage (NCBI taxonomy): Eukaryota > Metazoa > Chordata > Actinopteri > Labriformes > Labridae > Scarus > Scarus forsteni. The sequence continues at coordinate 1,657,385 of JAZDUH010000113.1, forward strand.
TCTATGTCTAACATTCCAGGTTTTCCTGTTTGTTAAGAAAATTAGCAGCAATTTGTGAGCGAAAAAAATCTGAGTGGGATGTATTCATGTAGAAGACAGAGAGAGGAAGAGAGAGAGAGAGAGACCCACAAGGTCTTTGAAAAGCAAAAGCTGTCATACAGGGATTAGCAGAACAACCGACAATAGGCTGCAGCTTATACTTTAGCAAACCGGATTTCATTTTTAATCCACTAATGTGAAGAAAAAAACTTTTAATACAATCACCACTAGTAGTCTTAAATATCTACACTCGAGCTGCTTACAATGAAAATGAAAATAAAAAGATGTGCAAAACAATTCAAAGAGAAAAAGAGTGAAATGAAAAAAAACAACAACATATGGTTACATCTGAAAAAGAATGAAGGGAATTTTAGCAAATGCAGGAAGAGGTTTTCTCAGCTACAATTAGGAATTCATATTTTCTCGGCTATTAGATGGACAACTATTTAAACTAATGTGATGGCACATCTGTTGACAATATCTGCTGATGCTCTTTTCAGTTTTGTATTTGTATTTACAGTCCTTATCATGCACATACACACCAGGAAATACACGCCTGCGTTCTTGCAGGTTGAGAGTTAACTGTTTAAAAATGCAGTTCCCCCACGCAAGCAGTACATCAGCAGCTCACCGGTATATTTGCTGTCAAATCAGTCTCAAAGTTCTTTATGTTTTTGCAGCCGGAATCGATAAACCAGCAGATGATAGACACTGCATACCGTACGCATGGGAGGGCGCAGAGACATAGGGGCTGACTCTGCGCTGTTTTGTTTCGATACTCCACGTGTTTCTTGTCTTAAACAAGGACAACCAGCAAAATAATTCAAGCTTTACAAAAGTAGGAGTGATCTCAGAAGATCTCTCTCAAACACAGAGGAGAGGAGGTGTGGATGAAATTAAATTCAAGAGAGAGGAACAAGAAGAGCTTATTAATGTTGCATGGGAACAACTCTCAAAAAAAGTTAATCATTGATCAATGATCCTGCCTTTTACAAAAGGATGGATATGTATTTTAAATGATTAGTCCTACTTTGTTCAACCACATTTTTTGTAATAGTAACATATAAGGTTTGATTTTAATTTATTAAATCCTTTCCCAACTAAGAGTTTGTAACAACATACAATATTAATCAATTAATGTTTCTGAGATGAAGCAGGGTCAAAGACAGGAGCCTCTCAAACTTAGTGGATCAACTTTTCATTGTTGTAGTTTTAAGAATCTTATTTGCAAATGACAGAGGCGATTTCTATTGCAGGCCATTTCTGAGTGTATTTCACCTTAAAGCCACTGACAGAGGCCCTAAGAGTGTGTTGACTTTGGCATTCCAATCGAGTCATTTCTGTTTTATGTTGATCTTGCACTTCATTTATTGAGTAACATTAAAAAAATGGAAACTATCTACCTTGAAAACATCACTCATTTACTTCCTTTAAATCTTCAGTGAGTAAAATTGTAATTAAACAACTCTGCACACCTGCATACAGTAACAACTTTCATTTGTTGCTGATCATGTGATAGCAAACATTTAAAAGGGATGTAAAATACAAAAAAACAATTTTGCAATCAAAAAGTATCCCATCAAGGAATACGTCTTCTTGCTTAAAAATTCCCCAGTGGATTCAATCCACTGTTCTCTCTTTAGTTCAAGACGGTCAAACTCTCACCAGAGGCTATCAGTAGAACTCAATAAAAGGATGAAAATGTGATCATGGTAGACCAGAGACAAAAGTGTTCAAAGTGGTAAAATTCTAAAGCAAAATGATCACAATTGTCAACCTTTAGTGGTTGGAAACACGAGCAACTTGCAGCAGTTTTAATCTTTGCATTGACTGTTCAAAGTGCCTCTTGATTGACATTGTTACCACAGTAAACTTGTCTAGGCTGATAAGGAATAGTTTAAGAACTGGAGTGATAATGGATGGTGTCATTGGTATCAATAAAATCTTTTCAGTTTCCATTTCTACAATGAAATGCTTACGTTGTAATTGCTAATGTTGATCTAATGACGTTGTTTGGTCACAAAGAGGGATTTGCATTCATTTGTAATTGGTGTTCATTTCAGTGTTCAACTATATACACACATATACACATGATAAACATATATTAGTGCTGTCAGACAATTAAAAAAAAAAATCTAATTAATTACAGGATTTATAATTAATTAAACTAATTAATCGCATTTTTATCTCACATCTGCTTACAGTAAAGTACCCAAATAAAGAATTTGAATTCCAAGATATTATAAAATAAAATATATCAAAATAAACATTTTTATTGGTGACTAAATAAAACCAAAGTCAGGGCAACTTGTCCAGAAAATTCTTAGCTCAATCAGGCAACTCAAATTACACTTTAAGAGTGTTTCATAAATCAAATTCAAAATAAGAAAAAGGTCGAGGACATCCAGCAAAACAATTAGGCCTGATGCATTATTAAAGAATTCAGTAAATATGGATAAATAAATTCAAAAATAAAATAAGACTAAGTCTTAAATATGCCATTCCTGTTGTCACCTGGGCTTTGTTTGGTTTGACTAGAGACGCATGTGTGAAGTGACGTGCCACTGCCATGTACGGGTCCTCCAGCTGGACAATATCAAGTCGTTTGTGTGCTATGATTAATCTTGTGATTAAATTTAATAACGCATTAATTTGCGTTGTAATTAATTAATCTAATTAATGCACAAAAGTGACAGCCCTAATATACAGTATATTTATCTCTCTCTCCCTCTCTCTCTCTCTCTCTCTCTCTCTCTCTCTCTCTCTCTCTCTCTCTCTCTCTCTCTCTCTCTCTCTCTCTCTCTCTCTCTATATATATATATATATATATATATATATATATATATATATGTACACACATAAACATTTGCGCTCATACAAAAACAAAAACACTATCATTACTTGAAAAGAGTAACTTATTGTCAGCTGAGCCTGTGTCTTAAGTATGTCCAGCAAAACTAATTTGTCAAGCATAGTATTTACTCAGGAGGCAAATCATCATCTATTTTATATTCTACATGGCCAAAGCACATTCCCCTCTCAGAATCCAAATATCACAGGGCATCGCTCCTTTTATCCCTGTATAATTTTTTCTGCATCACTCAAAGGCCTAATTAGCCTTTTGTTCTTGGATAATAACCTTACAACACAGCCATCTGCTCAGCGGTGTGGTGATTTACAAAGAGATGCAGCAGCATCAAATACCTTAGCCTTGGACAATGGTTGAAGGAAATGAGGACTGGAAAGTGCAGACAAAAATATTGCTGGTAACAAAAATCAACCCTGATATATGCTTTATATTTGTCATTTCTTCACAGTGTGACAAAATCCTCTATTACAATTGTCTTTAGCAGATTTCAAATAACAAATTTAAAGATCTGTAATGTTCAAATAGTCACTATGAACTTTAACAATTTTTCAGTTAAAAAGTTGTTTTTTGTACCCATGTACTGTTGAAACCAACAGACTGAAAGTGCTGACACATGCACTGTCATGTCTGCCAGTGTAACCACCTGCATCACATACTGCACAAGAACTGATGCTGGTGAAGACGGGATGTCATTTAGATTAGATTGCAAGTGACAGCTTTACAGCTTATGCTTTGATATAGAGCACTGAGGGCCACGGTGGAGATTTGGCACCACTTTTAAACAGCTTCGTCCCTTTTTATATTTATTAAACTGCATATATATATATATATATATATATATATACACACACACATGAAGGGCCGTTCTGACTGACAAGGCCCCTCAGTTGAATACAACAATTGACTGAGGGAAGTGAGAAGAGTGACTTGGGGGCTGTGAGTTTCAACCACAGACCATAGAAAATACTGGACAAAGCCTCAGTGATCTCAGCTCTTTGGTCATGGAAGGAATCTTTCGAGTCCATTCCATGGCAGCCAGCCTGTTATGAGCATAAGCCCTTTTCACAGCGCACAGCAAAAGTGCTGCAGTCAGGCTTTGTCATCGTATCACCTCCAGACATTCACATTCATTCTGCAAGGACATAATATTTTGTTAATTCCCAATCCAAAACAGGCAGTAAAGAGCATAATAGAGTGTGACAAGAGTGTATGCATGCTTTACATATACAAAGCAGACACACACAATCACAGTGCTACTATCCCCTGGTAAGTCTGTGTGCCACCTCTCAACAATATTTTCCACTAATATCGCCTCTGGAGATGGAGCAGATTCAGAATCAGGAATACTTTATTAATCTCCAAGGGGAAATTTTTCTGCTTGAACTGTGTGTCTCCGTCTGTGTCCTTCCGTGGCGTTTCCTGCCTGCTGCAGCAGCTCTGACATCATCAGTTCTCCAAAGCCTGTGCAGTGGAATTTGCCCGATAGACGAGAATGGGAGCAAAGTGCTCCGCAGTACGTTTCAAAAGTGTGACGCCACACAGCGCTGCGTTGGTGAAGCGCCCGGATTTTCTGCATGGACGCTTCCAAACCTCGTAAATTCACTGTCGTTAAGAAAGCACCAGACCAGAAGTCAACATGTGGAGTATCTGGAAGTTTCAAAATAAAACCCAATGCACGGACTCTGGAACGTAAATTTGCTAAATTGTTTGTCACAATGTAAAAACCGGAGGCACGAGCAACAGGTCGGCAGTCCGTCAGAGGGTCTGTTACAGCCACTGCCGTACTGGAGTCCCTCTTTCTCCCTTTTGTGTGTGTGTGTGCTCAAGCCAGCGTGTGTTAGTGTGATTGTGTGCGTGAGTGACTATCATTTTTCAGGTCGCCGCTGCAGCAGGCCGGCTGATTCGGTCAGGTGCGCTGAAGGACCCTGATTGGTCAGACTGAAACCAGCCAATCAGAGGAGCCTAAGGGGCCACATAAAAGCAAGACGGACCAGATCCCCAGGAGCAAGCTTCAACCAGCCGTGCTCACGACTCAGAGAGAGACATTGTTAGACGTTACTGTTAGACTTGTAAGCTCTTGAAGCTCTGTGTGATTTGAGGCACTAGTTTGTTGTTTGATTGGTATATATTGCTCACACGCTAGTTGGTTTGATTAGAAACATTAGATTGGGTGCTGTTTGTATTTATTTTTGTTTATTTGTTAGGACTTTTGGTTGTAAAAACTCTAGGTTAGAGTCTCTTTTTGTTCTCGTTTTATTCTTTGTTACAGCACTCATTTAGTTATTTGCCTCACCCCTTTGTTATCACAGTTTTATCATTTTTGTTTAATAAATAACTCTAAACCTTTCAACATCTTGGTTTTTATGTTACTTCCCATTTTCTCCTAAGAGCTGGTCATAACAGGGTCTCAGAGGCAACACGACACCATGGACGAAGAAAAGTGAATCGTGGAGGGACAGAAATATATAACACTGTATACATGACACCAAACATCTTTTCTACAAGGATATAGGTAGATAGAAGTTGAATAAATCACAAAGCTGTGCGGTTGGGACCTTAGAGAAGCGAAGTGAGGTGTTTTTTATTTCTTTTCTCAGTCCATAACATGCTTTATGAGCGTGTGACATTGTTATTCTCATGAGAGCCTGTGGCTCTCCGGGGAACAGCCCTCCCCCTACAGGGCTGCACGCCGATGTCCGTCACTTTCAGTGGGGTTTGTCTGTCAGAGCAAGAGAGCAAGATCGTGGCACGGCACTTCCGTGTGCCGTGGAATTTGGGGGTGAGGCAGGTTGGATAACAGCTGCTTGCCATTGGTGCAAGTAACGCGCCACATTTCACTCCCAACACTGGTGAGGGGACGGGATAAATAAGGTGTTCTCGTGCTATATTAAAGTTAAATAGCATAAATAATTTCCATTGTTTACTTTGCCAGTGAACAAAAGCACATTGAACTTAATATGGAATTGTGAAATTTTGGAACATATTGGTTGAATTATAAGAGGTTGATTTCATTCTTTATTTTTATTTTTTGCAACAGTTCTGAAAAGTTTGCATTGATCAAGGTCATAGAAGAATGAAAACGCACATGAAGTTTATGACCTGAAATTGAGATACAATATATCCTCTTGCAATTTCACAGGTTATTGTGTTACATGAATATTGCAGTGATAGTTTTGATGATCTTTGACTGTTACGTGTACATTGTGTATTAGTAATATAACCTTGAAAATAATATAGTCTATTTGCCATGTCCACCAAACATAGGTAAATGGATTATCTATCCTCCTCCAAATTACCACCTACAGTCTACCCCAGGGTTTTTCTGATAACAACTGGGGCCTTTTTACATTCAGTCTTGCTGTCCTCATCTGATCATTCTTCTGCAGTTTTATTCTTGTTTTTACATTTATCTCATATGCGTTTGAATTGCCAGCTAATGCACAACAACTAGCTCTTATAGATACTTGTGGATAATGGAAGAGTAATCAGTTTTGTGGGACTGAAACATTTATCAACACATTTTCATCTGTGAAATAAAACCTACACAACAGTAAATTGCATTCGAGAGTAGATTTCTGGCACCAGAAGGTAAAGCACAGCCTTTGTGCTGCTGTTATGACAGCATGACATCAAGGCTTGTAGTGTTGACATGGAAAATACCCCCTCTTTTCAAATGAAATTTGTTTTCTGACATAAGTCAGCTTTGGAACATGGGCATACTGGTATTTTCTCAGTCCAGCTGGGCATATCAGGTTCCATTAGCGTCACTGTGATTGCTAAACCACTTACTCATTGCTGGCCAATTTGCTTTGAAATTGTGTAAAAATGTTCCAGGCTTGCTTTTAGAGGCTCAGAGCAAGAGCGTCTGTTTTCAGAGATCAGCACACACTCTGATTGAGTTTGATAGTGACTGTTTAGTACTTCTGTCCTGAACTAACAGTGTACAGCCTTGAATGACTGAAGAGTGAATGACTCACTTTAAGTTCTTCCTCTTCAACAGGTTACACAAGTACACTTAAAGAGATAATCATCTTTTAAAAACATCACCAACCCAGGCTTGCTGTCATCAAATGCATTGTAATTTCTGACCCTCAACTTGAACTTTGATTTAAAAGCAAACAAAGGAAGTTAAAGTTCTTGAGTATGTTTCACGGAAATTTTACATGAATTCCTAGCCTGACTGTTGTATGGCCTTATGAAGGGAGGCAGCGAGCAGCATTTAGAGAAGAGTTACAACGGAGGGTACGTCACAATTTGGACAAAGTAGAAACTAAATTTCATCAGACTCTGTCAAAGCAAGGCTGCAACCCAGAAGAGTCAAAGAAAGCATGACAGTCTAAAACAATATTATTACGTACTGACACAAAAGGAGAGGAGGCAAAGTTAATTCCTGTTCAGCTCAGCCTGCAGACAGAACACACTGCAAGGTTGCTCTCTAAGCACAAAGGAGATAAATTGGATCAAACTTCCTGTCTTTCAATAATTCACCTGTTTGGGCTTTTTACTTGCCAAAAAAGTCAGCTGCAAACACAGGGAGAGAGAAGGCTGAGCAGACACTTAAAGTCTGTCTTCAGGTTCAAGTGATGCTGGTGTGCATAATGGGAGAGCTACAACCTGAATGACTAAATAGACATTACCTGAATAACCTGGATATGACTGGGAGCTTTCAGTAGGGATGGGAATTGATAAGATGTTATTGATACCGATGTTATTAATGATTCTGCTGATCAAGCCAAATCTTTAAAGTTTCCTTTTAAAGGTGTGGTCAGTGATGTGGGAGAAAACGAGTGGAGAGGTTGTTTGTAAACGAATTTAGACCCACCTCTCCCTTCATATCTCAGCCCTGGTTCAACCCCCGAAAGCTGATGGACATGCATCATCATGGAAGCAGCTAAAGAGACCCCGTAGCTGACCAACGTAGCTAAGGCAACCCTGACTCGTCAGACAACTCGACTGACAATATTGATAACATCATGACAACAGTACATTCTGGCAGATTAGACAATAAGATGAATGCCCGACGGCTGTTACTGTTATGTGAAGCACCACAAAGCTAATGTTGCTTACCTATCCAGCAGAAAGACGGCGACATCTGCGTCTGTTTTCAGGTCTTTCAATTGGCAGAGTTCCCTCCACCGTCTTCGGGTATTCGCTCTTTCATGGTCATAGCCCTTCTTTTTCACTTTCTGCTCTTCTGACCTTTTTCTTTTGGGCTGTTTTTCAGCCATTGCTACTGCATCTACTGTATCTCTCTCTTACGCCAACTGTGCACACTACGCAACTTACGACTCCCCCTCCCCCCTCTGTCTGATCTGCGCATAAGTATGATCGCCCCCTGGATGTGGGGAGGTGTACCCTGTTTTGGTGACTCGGCCCGAGCTACAGTATTTACCTGCTGAAATTCAGAGCTAAAGCTGTGTATTGAAACCAGACTTTTTTTTCAACATGCTGTCAGTGGTGACATCTTGTGGATGGAGAGGAGAAATACGGTGAATTTGATGAATACTGCATTATATTAGAAGATTAGAAAATCGCTGACTACACCTTTAATATTCCAACTGATATTCTGTGTGGGGCGAAAGCTGTCCTTCACAGGTGTTTCAGAGGCAACAATTTCAAACACATGGCACGTCTGATAATGGGTTTTGTGCTGCATAGTCAATGCTTAGTATTCGACTCACTTAACATGCAGTAAGTATCTTTTTGTTGAAGTTCGAGCCATAATTTTGTCTTCGATTTACAAAGCATGCAGAATGAAGTGGAAGGAACTGATATGTCCCAAGCTTAGTGACAAAAGAGAAAAGCCTATCAATAATGATAGTAATACTAATACTAATACTACTAATAATAATACGCCATATGGAAATAGATGAATTCTAAAATGTATTGTTATTAATGCCAGACCACGAAAGATAATTCAAATTAAATAAAACACATGCTAGCTTTTCTTTTTAGTAAGATACTGCAGATTAACAAAGTATCTTGTTCAAATAACTTCACATTCAGCTTCCAGGGTTTTAGGAATTTATTACTCTGAAATACAAACCCTTGTTTAAATATCCTTGTAACTTGTTAAACCTTGTTATTTATCATTCAGTTCCTATCAAAGCTAACCCCAATATTGCTTGGGTACAAATGCCAGTATATGTTGTATACATTCTGTCTCTCTCTCCTAATATTTATATTTAAATATAAAGGCCAAACCCATTTTTGACAAAATTGAAGAAAACAAAAACTGATAGGATAACTTGATGACTAAATAGTGAGCCATTGTGACCTAAGTCCATTTATGTCTGCCTCTCTTCATTCCATTGAGCACTCATTTACTGGTCCCTTAGAGCTCCACATGGCCTGTCAGCAGCATCAAAATTTATTCTTATTGCAGCTGAGCCCTGACTGTTATAGTAACTGGATCCTGTTCACTGTCATCATCAAGCAGATTTACTCTGCTCCACTGATAGATGTTGGTGATATTTCCACAGTGATGCTTTGGTTTGACAAAACAACTCCATTTCAGAGACAGCGTCTGCGCAGCAGGTTACTCCTTTCTTTCCAATCCCTATGTGGAAACCTTTGTTGCAAGGCACGTGCTCCTCTAATCAAGACCTCTGTGAGGCATTGACAGCTTAAGTACATTTGCTTTCTCAGCAGCATAGAGAATGTCGATATGTCCCATTCCTAAGCTAAAATGTGATTCAGCAGGGCTGATTGCTGATAGCCTATTGCCCTAAAGCTGCAGTTGATGTTCTGTTATAAAGAAAAAAGCCTCCCAGAGGAGCCTCCACAACATTACCAACCAACTCCACTGTGATCTCGGGGTCCATCCTCCAGAGAAACTGAGCAGGAAAAACACTTGTCTTTTCTGTGATGTTTGATTCTTTTTCCTGCTGCTTCAACAGATATGTTCTCAGTTTCCTCATATAATGCAACATGAAAAGACATACCAATGGAAAGATCTGCTGGAGGCATTCGACTTTCATTTTCAGTATTGATTTTTTTAAAGGTAGTGTACAAACAGGAAGGTCTTGGCAATAATAATGGAGGCAGGGCCAAAGGGACAATGATGAAAAAACAATAAACCAAAAGTAAGTGAGTGTACATCTGTGAGAGTAACAACAGTAATGATGAAATTAACGAGTGGCATACACACTAAAAAATGTTGAGTTATTTTGGTCACCCAATTTATGTGTTGCTAGTGTTGAGTTAAATTTTGGGTTATTTTTATAAAGAGTAACCCATTTTCTGGGTCATAGGGCTATTATTTTAACTCAACTATGTCACAACCAGCTCCACACTCACTCGGCGTCAGATCGTCTCGCTCTCATGCCAAGAACTCGAGACCTGCTATCCAGACTGATCACCCGTTGCCGACCTGTTCTGTTCCTGTTTCCGCCTTTATCGGCTGATCCTCGGCTAGACTACAAGGCACCGACCCGTTTCTGTCCTGCACCTACCTGCCTGCCTGATCCCCGGTTGCCGACCTTGCCTTCTGTTCCTGACGCCGAGTACCTGTTCGTGAATCCTGATCTGTGGTGGCCATCTGTTCTCCAGTATCTGACCCCTCTGCCTGTGTGTGACGCCGAGTACCTGTCTATGAGCCCGAATCAGTGGTGGCAGCCTGATATCTGGCTATCAGAACCGTTTCCTGCTCTGAAGGACAAAGTGAGTCCTAACCTGCTTCACCTAAAAGACTCTGAGTTGCGGTATGAGTGTGTGGCTCCTGTGTGGCCGAGTGGACTACATCACTGCCTCGTGTTTCCAAGATTGCGGGTTTGATCCCCGCTCCCTACAATTGTTCCTGTGTCTGTACAATAAAGCTGGTTATTGTGAACTGCAAATCTGTGTCGCTTCTGGTTCCTAATTGCCTCCTTGTCAAACTACTAGGAGTGCTGAATTGCGCAACCCAATAATTGGGGTAGGAACAACACAACATTGTAGTTAGCATAAGCCAACTTTTGTGTTAAATAATACAATCCAAAAGTTGGGTCAAAAAAAGGACCCAACCTGTTGGGGTTTGTCCTTTTCTGAACAAGCAGTTGGGTTAAAATTGGGTTATTTTTTAATCCAACTGTTTTTAGTGTGTAGTGGCAAAGCCGGTTGGCACAAGTGCCTCATAGCATCTTGAAGCAGATGGGCATAAAAATAGTTCACTGTACTCAAGCTGCCTCAATAGTCACCAGCTCTTGATCAATATTGCACTTTTTATGTGGTGGAGTGGGAAATCTGTGTTATGGATCTAAAGCTAGTAAATCTGCAGCAACTGATGCTATCATGTCAACAATGACCATAATGTCTGAGGGATGTTTCCAACACTTTAATTGTCGCCACTAAGAATGAAGGCAGTTCTAAATGCAAAAGTCGGCCTCACCAGGTTGTAGTAAAGAGTTCCTAATAAAATGGCTGGTGAGTTAATTGCCTGTGTTTGCATCTGTATGCAGTTTGAAGGGAAGAGGAATCGAATTGCAGCTATCAGGGTGCTTGCAGATAAAGATGAAGACACATGGTTTTTCCAAAATGCATAAAAACAGATTTATTAAGTTTAGTACTCTGTTTGTTAATGTCTGTAGTGTTGTTTATTTAGTGATGGATCCTCTTTGGCACTTGGGATGATGTTAATTAGAAACAGAGACAAAAGTGTTCATTTTTCAGTATGAATTACACACTGACAGTTTTGTATATAGAAGAAAATATTGCCTCAAGTGTTGCAGCATGTAACTTAATTAGACGTTCCATAATTTTATATTCTGAAAACCACTGCATATTCTACAGAAATACTATATCTTGCCTTTATGAAAGATTCTCAGTTGACTTGGGAAATATAGTATTAATATTTCTGACAGTGCTTTGAAAAGGCAAGTCAAGCAAGAAGTGCAAACAATGAAAGCTTAAGTTGATAGTGTGCTTTAGCTGTGTGGCTGGTATGAATAGGCAAGCAGAATTCACCCCTATCTATATTACATAATAAATAAAAGCTACTTATTCATCAGATAAGTCAAAATATGTGTAATGAATTTACACCTGATATACAATACATCTTTAACCATCTAAAAAACATCATATCAATTAGTTGTCCATTTAATTTGCAGAATTTCAGGTTTTTTTTGTTGTTCTGCCAGCTTTGCCCGCATTAGTGCTGGACTACTGCTTTCAACCTTAAGCTTAAGATGATGTCTCGTCAGTTTAGGAGTTGGATGTTAAATGATGAAGCTTTTTCTGGGGCTAAAGAAAACAAATCGACACAAATGCAAGTTGTCTGACTGTAATTATTTTAGCTTTAACGGAACTGAGAGCAGCAATCTAATCTCAGTAGCAAGATTAATGTTAAATGAGTTTATTCTTTACAATCCTAGCAAAAGCACTGTTGAATTCACTGTTAATTTGTGTTAAATCTACTTACTACACAAGCTAACTTAATTACAAAGACAAGACCATGAAATTAAATGTAGCAGGGTTGGGGATCTTTCAACAGGACAGAGTTTATTTACTTTGAGTCAAGATCACATTTCAGTCATCATGATACACATACCATCTGCAAATACATCCAACACAGCAGGGCTGCATGGAGGTATACGTGACGCGAGTCGGTTAGTTCCAGATAAACTTTATATTTCCTAAAAGTTAATGCACTTAAAAACATGCAAATGTTGCGTACTCTTAAACTGGGAGTTCTTGTAGGAGGAGAAAATACCCTTACTGTTAGGCTACAACACCTGTAGCTGATAAGCAAATGAAGTGATGGTTGGATATAAAAAGGCACACACTCACAGTCTGTAAAGACACACAGTGAGACTCCAGCGCATTTGAGTACAGTTTTTTTCACTAGTTTTCCCTCTCAGTACATCGTGAAAGGTTTCATCGAATATTCATGAAGGGCATTCACCTGGCCCTTTAAAGGCACTATACAGGTGGGGCAAGGCATTCCCTCACATGCAACAGCTTTAGAGTTGATTGTGATTTATAAATTGAAACCAGCGTCGGACTTGCGTGTGCACTCTTTTACAAATCTGAAAGTTTTTGTGCACTCTTACTTCCTATGTTTCTGGCATACGCCACCAATAGTGATCTTTCATACGTACAGTTTTATAAGGTCCCAGGTTAAAATCTGATAAATGATGAAAAAAAGTTAAAAATTTTCTGGCAATAATTTGTGCTTTCAGGCTTTGAAGGGTTAATTCATGTTTTCCAGTGTGAACCTTGATATTTCAAGCACTGCAGAGCTGTCCACCATGCACCCACTCCATGCAGAGCTAAAAACAAACAAACCCTCCTCTGCAATGACCCCAGCAGGAGCATTGACTGCCACATGTTCTATTGAGAGGAAAGAGGTGACAAAAAGGAAGAGCTATGGATGGCTGGGCAGGCAACTCTTGGAATAAGTTTAGATAAAGAAGAATAAATTAAATAACTTGTTTTGTCAATTTTCCCTCTGAGTTGCAACCATGTAACAGTGGAGCTAATCGAAAAGCTTTACACATTGTTTCAGCTTTCATCCAAAAGTCCAATATCCATTTTATTCACACCAAAGAAGCAACATTTAGTTATTAAAACATTTGAGTAATACACCCAGAACAGTATAGAAACTATTGTTACTGTCATTTTTAAGATTTCAAGGACTGCATGTTCTTAGAGCTGAACAAGTAAACTATGAATATCACATTTAATGTGTTCATGCAGTTAAATGTTTTCTAATTAAAGTGCTGCCATGACTTAATCTGGCCTGAAACTTTTCTTTGTGGGAGCAATTTATAGTCAAAGAAAATGTCCAAAGTCGAATATAATCCAGAGTATTACAGGAGTCTGCAGAATTTAATCCAGAACTATTAAAAGGCTGCTTTGTGTAACATGGGACCTCCAGATCGGTTTGATATTTCAGTTTTAAGACAATCTATTTTTCTTTCTTGAGGTTCCAATACAAACAAACGTGTTCAATAATATCATGATCTTTTTGTTTGGTTATATGCCTGTTGTATTGTTCAATGATTTGACCATTTCTTAAAGCCTAAACCAGCAGTTTGTGGTTTCCCTAAACAGGAAAATACAGACTAGCATAACAGGAGATAAAAGAACATGTGCAGCTAACATGGACTGAAGATAAAGGGAAACTGTCAGACTAGATGGATCATGAATTTGAGATGTCCTCATCGTTGCAATACGACATTTAAAACACTACAGACAATTTACTGAATGTCAAGGTTATCTGTGTGTATGATACAGCAAGCTTCCCTAACCAATGATGCCAGCCAACTGTTACAGTTCAAGATGGCTATTTTAAGTGCTAGAAAATTCCTCTTTAAGTGCTTGCAAGCTCCTCCCTCCCATTGAATGCTAGTGCAAAACACTTATCGTGCACTGCAACATTTAATAGCAACTTATTAACTAGGTTGACCATTTTCTGAATACCACTAAAAGAGGACCCTCAGCAACATGTTTGGGGCATTTTGGCTCAATATCTTGACAGGTAGGTACATTGGAATATGCATGCAATATGCATGGTTTTTTGTTGCTTTTTTGTCTATAAATGTGTCAGAAAATGCGCTCTGAGGTTATATTTTGCTACTTTTCAGGAAAAAAGATTCTGGTACGTATTTGTCATTACTAAGTTGTAAATTCTTATAACACTGAATAAGAAGAAAAGAAAAAGAGACACTTTCAACAAGTTCCCAATTTGAGAAGAAAAAACAGATGGTCAACCCATTTTCAGCAAGAAAACACTCCATAATGATACTAATGTCATTATTTACGATATCTTAAGATTATTTAAACAGAAAATACTGATAAACCACCCATAAATGATTGACATTGTCTCTGAATATGCTCTGCTCTCAAGCTCAGTCAGCTCACTTCCCTTACCCCCCCATTCAGGGAATCAAACCTTTACAGTAATGTACCACATGTCACTGGGAAGCTCTGTTTCTCAGCATTCAGAAACCGATAGAATTATTGGTATAGCATGGATACTTCAGAAGTTAGAATTCCCCAGAGTTTGAATCATGCATGTCTCTTTCTGTCACCAGCGGCAGCTTTGTCTGTAGAACAAACTGAGAAACAACCAGATTAAAGGGAATTTTACAAAATCCCCCCCGGACATATTTTTTCTTTTACAACAAAAGGAGAACATGACTGGGAAAAGGTGGACTTATGGTCACCCTAAGTTAACCTACTGGCCAAACCATAACCACTGTCCAATTCAGGAAAGTGATTAGCTCACTGGATATTCGGAAATACCTTAACTAACCCTAACTTTGGCCATGAAACCATTTTCTGGGGACATAGGGGGCAGTGTAAGTTTAATGAAAAGAAAGAAAGAAGGGAGACATAAGACCTTAAGACAAAGTTCAAAACAAAATACATGAAACATTTAGTATATAAAAAAATGCTCATGCACAAAAAAAATCCTACATCGTCTTCCCACAAGCACCCTAATAGTACCCTGGTATTGTAAAACCAAGGATTATTGATGACTATGAGTGAACCAGAGACAATTTAATTAAAAGCAAGAAAGCTTGGATGCACTGAATCAAGCTCTAGACTTACAGTTAGTGACTCTGCAAGACCCTCTGTCGTTGCAAAACCTCAGTTTGTGACTAAAACCTCTGAGAGCTGACAAATTATTACTTTTTTAAAATGTCAGACGGTGTCAGACTGCAGTCTTAAAAGTCCTTTCAAAGTTTTTGTGAAGTCTACTGGTGTATGAAACATCTTAGTGGGGAAATGGATGTGAAAATGTTCTTTGGAGCATGTAGAAAATGCTTATGGTCTCAAACCACCAAGAAAAAGGGTGAAATTGCTTCCTATTTATTGGCAAAGAGTGCTCAAGCTTCTCAAACTAAGGCAGTTGGGTTGATAATAAAGCTGTTTTAAGGTTATCAATTATTTCCCAGGCCATCCTTTTTGACTATATCAAGTGAAGGAATATGTTGGTCAGTCAGCCAACTAACAAGGTGATGGTGTTTTTCAAGGTCAGGATCTCAGTCTGTTTTGTTATGGACTCTGCTGGTTGAGTGTCTTGCCCTCTGCAGATACTGCCTCATTACAGCCAGAGCTCCAGCTGCTGTGAATTCCCCCGAGGATCGAGGCACTAGAGCAGAGGCCAAACAAGTACAAGGTATTATCGCATGAATTGGGACCTTGTTATTCTGGTGTCATCATATGAAAAATATAATGTACATCTACATTGAAAAATGGAGAGGCCCTTTATTCAAAGCATCACAGTTTTGACCCCTACAGTGAAAACTGAAGACACGCTGTAGTATGGGGACATGTACAGATATAAACTTATGTGCATCTCAACCCAGATAAATAAGTATTATGCCATGGAAACCCTGACATTGGAATATGGACGTTCTTTTGTAAATCTATGTGGAGTTGATGTTTGTAGTGTGTCAAAGGTAAGACATTTATTTTCAGAGTGAATAAAACTGCATGTTATGTTGACCTGACTGTGGCAGATCTGAATGTGACTCATACTGGTGTTTCAAATTTGGTTAAACCTTGATGGTGTGTTGTAAAGAGACATAAAATCAGCATTATCTGCTTCCATCGTGTGTTTAAGACAACAAAACCACAACTGCAGTAGACTGAGGATTTTCCTGTGGCTGTATTATGACTAGGGATGGGGCGATCCACTTAAACTCACGATACGCTGCACCTCAATATGCCCGGGACACGATACGATACATCACGATACTATATCAAAAAAGTAAAAAGAAGAAATATTACTGTGTAATTACAACTTATTTGTTTTTGTTTGAGTTGCACACAGGAAAACACAAGGCCTAACAGGCCAAACACAAACAATAACACTCTCTCTAACCCTCGAGAGGTTAGAGCGGTAGGCTCGTTTTCGCCGTCTTTGTCTTTTTTAATGAGAAAGCCAAAATACTGCCAGACAGATGACTTGTATCCAGGCGGAGCGTCCTCAATTTTGACCTAATTCGACTCCATCATTCGGCTTTTTGGAGGCAAGGTAGTTGGTGCTAATGTTTGTTGTCGTCACTTCAGGTCACATGTGCTATTACCGGACGTGACGTCTTTATTTCGCGATCCATTTTTTTCAAGCTCGATGTATTTCGTCACGTACTGTATCCTAATATATTGCCAAACGATATTTCATCCCATCCCTAATTATGACTGCAGCATTACTCCATCAGCTCAACTAACCAAAGCACCTATAGATCTGAGCTTGAGCTGGGCTGAATCCATGTGTGCACACAAAGTACACACAAACCTGACTGAGCATGTCTACACATCCTATCTGTCCTAAATTCAGTCGGTCCAGCTGGGGAGCTGCACACATTAGTGGAGACTAAAAGGTTTGACCCTCAAGCTGTTGTGTCCTGAAGCGCTGACAGGGCATAAATGTTGACAATTGCTCTTTACTGTATTTCTCAGCCAGAGATTCTGCAGGTCCTACATCACTACGTTAAGAGGATCATGTCTAACAGAAGCTGGTTTAGAGCAGAATTACAGTCATTTTTAATTGCTAAAACTTGTTCTTGTGGACATGGATGTATGAGGATGAGTGATATTGGTGAAATCTATGAAA
Source organism: Scarus forsteni (assembly GCA_036419115.1). Lineage (NCBI taxonomy): Eukaryota > Metazoa > Chordata > Actinopteri > Labriformes > Labridae > Scarus > Scarus forsteni. The sequence goes on from JAZDUH010000113.1 coordinate 1,674,838, forward strand.
ACAAAGCACTTTAAATTACATTTATTTCGTGACTCTCTGTGGCTCAAGGTTTCTTGTTCACTTGCAGCAGGACCATATTCTGAAAACCACAGAAAGAGGACCCTCAGCAACATGTTTGCGTCATGATGCATGGGGCATTTTGGCTCAATATTTTGACAGGTAGGTACATTGGAATAATGCCAGTGGTTCAATGCAGCACTGTATTATAAATATTAGCACTTTTACAACTATAAATATGTATGGCCGCATGTTTTTTTTGTTGTTTTTTTTTTGCTTTTTTGTCTATAAATGTGTCAGAAAATGCCCTTTGAGGGAATAACTCTGCAACTTTTCAGGAAAAAAAAAAGATCCTGGCACGTATTTGTCTAGCTAAGTTGTAAATTCTTAGAACACTGAATAAGAAGAAAAGAAAAATAGACACTTTCAACAAGTTCCCAATTTGAGAAGACAAAACAGATGGTCAACCTATTTTCTGCAAGAAAACACTCCATAATGATACTAATGCCATTTTTTTTTTTTACAATGTTTTAAGATTATTTAAACAGAAAATACTGAAAAACCACCCATAAATGATTGACATTGTCTCTGAATCTGCTCTGTGCTCAAGCTCAGTCAGCTCACTTCCCTTACCCCCCCATTCAGGGAATCAAGCCTTTACAGTAATGTACCACATGTCACTGGGAAGCTCTGTTTCTCAGCATTCAGAAACTGGTAGAATTATTGGTATAGCATGGATACTTGAGGAGTTAGAATTCCCCAGAGTTTGAATCATGCATGTCTCTTTCTGTCACCAGTGACAGCTTTGTCTGTAGAACAAACTGAGAAACAACCAGATTTAAGGGGATTTTATAGAATCCCCCCGGACATAATTTACAGCCATGTGCTGAGCACCTGTTGAAGAAAAACATGACACCGTGCCATGATATACGGCAACAATACAGAGTAGAAATGCCCTGAAGCTAAAGAAGTTTTGATATAGATGGGGAGCTGTATTTGGCCTAAATGGTTGTTAGCATGGTTTCTCTGTGTCCAATGAACTTTATAAGATTTTTGGGCTGTAATGTTTTGCTAGCCTCTTTAGCATCGATTGTCTGTAACATCCCAAAAACATTACCTAGTACAGCTCCAGAGCCCTGTGATATAAGTGACCCTCTGTCTGAAGCCCAAATAAGACAATAATCTTATATAATGAGAAAGTACACTGATTAAGTAAAAGCATGTCGGGGGGTAATTTTATCTGATGAATATGATTGGCTCAACTTCTCCAGAGGAGCTAGATGTTGACATTGGAAGACCTATGAAGGTCGCACACTGAAGGTAAAAAGTGACAACGAACATTCAAAACTTCGGCTCACCTCACCATGACATGCCGGTAAGCCAGGTTACAGTACAGTCCCTCAGGCATCATTCGGGCAGCCAATCAGTGCAGAGCTCATTATCATACACCCTCCCCATACCCCTGATCCCAACATTCTCCAGGAGGAAAACTGGCCTGATTCAGATCCCCCTAAGAGGCTGAACTGGATAATTTTCTCAACTAAAACCAAATCCTTGCCCACTGTCGTCACCCAAGACCTGGTATAATGCCAAAAAACATTATATGGCTCATTTAAAACATTAATTTTGATTAAGGAAAAGTGAAGTATTCATACATTATATTCTCAAAGTCATATTGAACAAAAAGTTGGTAATTGTGAGGTCGGACTACACAACTCCTTGTATCTGTACAGTAGGTATTTCAGACTAGGCAATCACAGAGCCATGAATTTACGCAGTGATATACCAGATGAAATGACTGAGAGGACAGAGGCATTCTTTTTCAGAACTTTAACTTTCAGTCTGTCTCAGTTTTCAAGCAGCTTTCAAGGCATCAATCGTGGTTTGTTCACATCAGTGATCATTGCGCATGTGCTCCCTGTGCTCTCATTGGTCAATGTTGAGAAACAGGCCAAAGGAGGCAGGAAAAAAAATTCAGACATGCTAGAATTTCAGTTTCAGAGTTGTGTGGCGTCCCAGACTGATCAGCTGTTGTCTGTCACAATGACACACTACAAAAGACGGAGCGACCAGTTTTATGTGGCGGATGAATATTACTCTGCACAGTGTCTTCTTGCCTTGGCAGTAATGATCTCCTGTAGACACATCAGCCTGTGACTTTAAAGGCTGGGATTATACCTTTTTTGGTTCAAACAGACGATGCGATAATTTACATGTAAAATGTGAAAATAGATTAAGGTAGAAAAGTAGCCATGTAACAATAGTTTTTTTTAAAAAATAGCCATTAAAGCACATAAGGTCATTAATGTAGTAGAGGCATGTCAAAGCTGAAGTTGGTGATTTTGGAAAACTAGCATGAATTTGAATCAGCACAACATGTTTGTTTTACACTACACCAAGTCATGTCTCAGTCAGCGGTAAGAAAACACCAAACAAACATGTAAAGTTAGTTAGTACTCACAGCCGATGTTGATCGGGGTATAGGTAGTTCCTCTGACATTCTCCACATAGCTGTCAAATCTCCCGTTTTGGCCATGAAACTACCGTATTTTACGTATTTTATCCTCTTTCCCGCCATCCTCCTGTATCAGTATTCTCCCGTAAATCTCCCGTGTGACGATAGAATAATAAAAACATTCCTCTGCCTCTCCAAACTGAACTCTTTCTAGCCTGAATGAGGCGGTAATGCTCCAAAATGATGGATGCCAACCGCCATAAAACTGAAGAAGAAGAAAAAGCCACCTGCAGTAGCCTGGGTGGCAGCTATCGCGAGATTAGAGCAGCAGAACAAACTTAGAAAAACAAAGAGTTTATTTTAGATTTCTTGTACATATGTCTTAAAATGTGAGGGATACTGCCGCTTGGTTGGGGTTGTGGGACGGCTCGTAGTGGGCTTCCCTTATTTTCAAAGACAAAACTTGAAAGGTAAGCATTCTCCCGCGGAGTCTGATCCCTTGCTCAGCTACACGCACCAAGTCTGTGCACGTGCAGCAGGCGGGCAGAATGGCGACGGTATTTGATTGGTTTAAAAACAGGTGTCCCTGCATGTTTATTGGTTGGTGTTTTCCCTGTTTTACTCCTGCTGTAGATAGCGGATATTTTCCGCTCTGTTTTAAGAACACATTATGAGTTGATTACCATCGGGTCATTAAGACCATTTTAACCAGTATTACAAACAGTGTATCTAAATCAGATCACCAACCCCAGCTTTAAATGAAACTGTGTTCTTGTAGTGAAAGGGGCCCATGTGAGGCCACTATTCCTGCTAGTGCCCATTTTGCAGTTTGCAAAACATTTTAATTATGGGTGATCAAACAGGCATGCAAGTTAACCAATTTCTTGGCTTCAAAAACATCACAGTAGTGGGTGTTTGAATAATTTTGTTGTTCATGGATTTGCCAATCAGAATACCAATGCCTGATATTTGAGTTAAAATCAAAGTTAATTTTGCAACCTACTCTTGGCTTGAAATCCTCCACAATTTCTCTAAACAAGTAGTAACAGATTTGATTTGTTATCCTTGAGTGTGAATACCAAATGTGCCTTGAAAAGACTCACTCAAGAGAGATGGAACAGCAGATTATTTGCTTTGCTTGTGAGCCAAACCCTTGTAGAACCAAAATGGCCTGCGGAGTTAGACAAATATGCCCTAAGGCTGACCTCAGGCTGTCTGGAAATGATCTACCGAGGGGCTCCACGGACCTAAATGTCACCGACAGTCATGGGTCATGGGTGCTGACACAGTGAGACACTGGGGGTGGGGTGGGGGGCTCCTCATCATCATCTCAACAACCTCCCTGCGAGGTGTCACATTGGTGGCGCTTTTGGCTAGTAATCATGCCTTGCCACAGGTTTTGTTTATGCACATCTTGTCTTGAATCATTAGCTCCCACCAGAAAGTAATTTGCCCTTAAAATGTGCAGAGAAAAATGTCCTTTAATTTCAGGACAAACACTGATGTCGAGGGAGTGCTTGTGGTTACATAAAAATTACACAAGAATATGATGTCTGGAATAACTGGCAAAAAAGGCAAAGCTGCTATGTGTGACCTGATTTTCTACTGACATATTTTCTACCAGCATTTAATGCATGAGCAAAGTCTTAACACAAAAAATGCCACAGTGAAGAATGCCATGTTTTCATATCCTCATTTGTCTTGTTAGTGCGTGCAAGTTTTGATAGGTTTCCAGGAATGCTTAAAAGTGCTCATTCCATATTCATTGCATGCTGTCAAAGCCCCCCGTCATATTAAAAATGAATACACAAATCAATGCTAGTAATGTGCAGTCATTACTGTCATACATCTAAATTATCCCTGAGCAGATGAAAACTGATAATGAATTTGAAACATTTAGCAATGTTGAAGTATAAAGCACCACTAATTCATTTGGACTGAAAGGAGCCAAAGCTTTTAATGTGTTGTCTTAGATGTTACACCTTGGAAGATGCATCAGGCATTAATTGTTCAATTAAAAGTGATGACAGCTAGTGCCTGTAGTGCATGTTATTCGGGACTCAGTTAGTTATGAATAATGATATAGTGTGACGGATTGTGATAATTATTTTTTTATTATTCAGTTGTTTATGCTGGGGTGCTAAATTCCCTGTTTATGCATAAATGAACTGATAATGCACACAAAATTGTTTAATTCTGGGTCTAATGCAAACACCTCCCTCACCACCACCGTCAAGACCGAATGGTACCTCAAATGTCTGGAAGTTATGATGGATGGGTGGATTTTTTTTTTTTTTAAAGTAATGGATATTGGAATGGAATGAAAAAAAAATGGACAGAAAAGATGGAGAAACAAGGATTTATTTTATTTATTTTATTTATTTATTTATTTGTTTGCACCATAAATTAGAAACAATTACATTGACATAGAAAAAAAAGTACACGATAGTGCTGGAGAGGTGAAAAAAACCCAAAGCAGGCTTATCAGAGATACCTCCCCAAATAAAGTTAATAATAAAAATATACAAAAAATAAATGAAATTTAATACAATAAAATAATCTCAGAATAACTCAACAACAAACAGACAACAAGCAATTTAATTAATTATGAATGAGAACACAAATTAGCTTTGGGATCTTGATGGATTATATATGACTTCAGTCTAAACTTAAAATTGGTCAGAGATGTAGATGTTTTTGTTAAAAGATAATATGAATTCCAAATTAATGAACCTCTGTAAGTAAATGAAAACTGACATTGAGAAGTACGGCAAAAGGGAGTATGAAGTTTAATGGCATGTCTTGTATTGTGCGAATGAATCTGAGAGTTAATTGTAAAAAAATACATAAAAGATTCTGGAAGCAAATGTGGTAGACAAATATATTTATAAATAAATATACAAGATTGAAGAATATTAATATCGTAAATGGACAATAAGTTCAGCTTTTTAAAATAGAGGGGCAGATGGAGATAAATAATTAGAAGAGGTGGCTAACCTAACAAATTTCTTTTGAGTAATGAATATTTTCTGCAAATTTGTAGGGTATGTACTTGCCCAAACAATATTACAGTAGCTAAGATGTGGATATATTAAACTGTAATACAATGTATGAAGAGTATTCTTAGTAATGAAACCGTGAATTTTCCTGATGATGCCAATAGACTTCATCACTTTGTTAGTGATGAGCTTAATATGCTCTGTCCATGACAACCTCTCATCAATCAAAACCCCCAAGAATTTGGTGGAAGAGACCTGGATTAAATCGTTCCCTCCAAAGGAAATCTTGGCCTTGGATGTACAGTATTTCTTGTTTTTACCTGTGAAAATAATAAAATTAGATTTTTTTATATTTAATGTTAACTTGTTAATCTGGAACCATTCTGAAAATATTTCTATTCCAGAATTAGCTTCACTAATTAAAGAATCAAAGTTCTTGTTAGTCAAAATCAAGGTTGTATCATCAGCAAAAAGTATCGGTAGTATGGTGGAAGACACAGAAGCCAAATCGTTGATGTACACAAGGAACAATAATGGGCCAAGTATGGAACCCTGAGGGACACCATATGTTAATTGAGCTCTGGAGGATGCATAACCATTAACATAAACAAATTGTTCACGATTCAAAACATAACTGGCAAGCCAACTATATGATAAATCCTGAAATCCATAACGATGAAGTTTAGAAAGCAAAATAGTAAGGTCAACAGAATCAAAAGCTTTGGATAAATCTAAGAAAATACCAAGTGCATATTCATTGTTATTTAAAGCTGAATAAATTTTTTCTACCAGTTGAAGTAGGGCCATATCAGTTGAGTGGTTTTCCCGGAAACCATATTGATGCCTATAAAAAATGTGATGTTTATTTAAGTGAAGTAACATTCTTTTATATACTATTTTTTCTAGGATTTTTGAGAAACATGGTAGAACTGAAATAGGTCGATAATTATTAAAAGATTTTTGGTCCCCCGTTTTGTAAAAAGGGATAACTTTAGCGATTTTAAGATCTTTGGGCACACATCCCTTTTGTAATGATAAGTTGAAGATGTATGTTAATGGTTCCAAGATAGACGAGGACGCATGTTTGATCAAGGAAGCACCAATATCATCATGACCTGGAGCAGACAATTTCAATTTACCAATGATTTCACGCACTTCTATGTTGGTGTTTTCAAACTGAAGAAGCGGGGAAAAATTGCCCTTTATGTAATCAAGAGGGTTACCTTTAGACGGATTAATGTTCATTGACAAAGAAGAACCCACCTTGGCAAAAAAATTATTAAATTCACAAGAAATAACATATGGATCATTAAATGTTGCACCACCCTCACAGAACTCTGATGGATAAAACGCAGAGGCCTTTTGCTTATTCATAAGTTGATTAATAACTTTCCAGGTTGATTTGATGTTATTGGAATGTTCTTTAAATTTATTGCTAAAGAATTTTTTTTTAGATATTCGCACTAAATGATTGTATCTGTTTCTATAAGATTTATACATTGTTGAATTTAAAGGTGAAGGATTGGTAAGAAACCTCTTATATAAATTATTTTTAGTAATTGAAGATTTACGTAGCCCGGATGTAAACCAAGGTTTCCCATTAATTCTAGCAGTTTTCTTTTTTGATTGTACCAACGGGAAGCATGACTGAAATACAGAGTTAAAGATTGTCATGAAAGTCTGATAAGCAGACTCGGCATCTGTATGTTCATAAACATCTTTCCATGAAATGTCATCCATCAACAGTTTAAAGCGCTCAGTACTATGTGGGCTGAATATCCGACGTTTGGTACACGGATCTATACCAACTTGCTCAGTCTTATCTGGGAAGGAGAAATGAAAGATAGGGAAATGATCTGAAATGTCTGTGAAAAGTATGCCAGATTTAGTCGTGCTGTTCAGGGAATTAGTAAATATATTATCAATTAGGGTGGCAGATGATTTGGTCACCCTTGTTGGCTTGTAAATAAGTGGATAAAAGAAACTAGATGACAAAATGTTAAGGAAATCTGAAATTTGAACCTGAGTTTCACTTTTTAGTAAATCAAGATTAAAGTCTCCTAACAGAAAACACAATTTATTTTCAGTATTTATCCTATCTAGTGTTGACCCAAGCTTATCATGAAAACTTACTACATCTGTATCCGGAGGCCTGTAAATACATCCAATAATGACTTTTCTACCATTGAAAAAGGAGCAAAAAGTAATTTCTATGAAGAGAGCTTCAACATCAATATTTGTTAGTTCCTGAGCGAGATCTTCTCTCACACAAAACTGAAGGCTGTCATGAACATAAATAGATACGCCTCCTCCAGCTCTCTGTGCTCTAGAGCGGTGAACAGACTTGTAGAATGGTATGTCAAATAACATTTCTGTTGATTCTGTCAGCCATGTTTCTGACAAAGCAATGATAGTGAATTGATCATTAAGAGAAGATATATAGTTTGTGAATTCATCATAATTTTTAGAAAGACTGCGAATATTCAAATGACATGTGGAAAAAATGTATTGGGGATACTCTTGCATAGACTTTTAAATTGTTGGGGATTATAATAATTACAAGTAGTAGCCACATTGCTGGTAAATTTAAGACAGTTCAAGTTTGGATCAGAAGAGTCAGTGTAGTTATCAGTTCCATTAGAGTCAGCAGGATTGAAAATATAGTCAGCACAAAAGTCCTTTAAGTCGTCACTGGTTAGAGACTCAATCATAATGAGACAAAAATATAAATAAAAGTATGATATATGACATATGATATAAGTAAATTAGTAAAACCAATTTCAAAAAAGTCAAAAGCGACCTTTGGATGCTTGGCCTTGGTCACAAACCATGCCTGTAACAAACCATCCATGTTTACACATTTGCGGTGTGGGATGGTGAATTGCTTGTAGCTGGCTTGGATGAGGAAGAATGGACAATTAGCTGGTCATATTTGAGATAGGCGATGTTTCCTTTCTTTCTTTCCTCCTTTAATTGTTGCAGTAAATCCTTCCTTTTGGTGCGCACCCTCTCAGAGAAGTCCTCATTAATGTAGAACTTTGTGCCTTTTAGACACTTTGCCCTTTTAAGGATTTCTTCCTTGTCTTTAAGTCGCAGAAATTTGACAAGCACAGTCCTGGGTCTCCCTTCTGGCTGGAAAGAACCGTATCGATGCGCTCTCTCCACCTCGATTAATTTAGGATCCAGTTTGAGGTGGTCTAGGAATGTCTTAGCTTTTACTTCAGTGTCATGCCAGCTTTCCGATTTATCGTCTTGATGCCATCAATGAGGATGTTATTCCTTCTTGTTTGATTTTCAATATAATCCATTTTAGACACAAGACTGTCTGACATTTTTTTTTAGATCATCACAGATTGCATTGATGGATTTGAAGGCACTGAGATTGGATTTTTGTGCACTCTTCAGTTCCTCCACCTCTGACTGTGTGAACTCCATGCTGTGTTTGAAATCCAGAACATCTTTTACAAGGTCATCTATACGCTTATTTGTTGTTTCCATAACTACTGAGAGGAAGGTTTTAAAGTTCTTTTCTTGAAGATCCAACATGTCTTTATAAAAGAGTTTTTGCTGGTCAAGTAGCTCCCTTAGAGTGCTCAGAGATACATATTCCTCATCCGCACCAGATTTGCCTGAGGGATCTCCATTTCCTTCCCCTCCTACCTTACCACGAGGCATGGTTTGACGTCTAGACGTGTGAAGCAGTGCAGGCAGTAATCAGCAGCAGTGATTCAGCTGGATGGATTGACACAAAGCAGTGGAGCAAACAGCAGGTTGTAGGCCCCAGCAGGAAGAGTGGACAGGCTGTAGGCCTCACCAGGTGGAGGCCTGTGGTTTCAAAAAAACCTCCACCAATTCCATTCAGTCGCAATCTCTCTTTATGTATCACAAAAAAACACGTTCCAACCACCAGTGAGACTTAAAAGAAGGAGATAATAAGGATTGCACTGATTTCAGAAGGATTATTCTCAGAGATTCAGCAGCACAGCAGTAGCACAGCAGCCATCTTGGATTTCCTGACAGCATCCAAGGATATGGGTGGAAAAACAATCTGTATGGAAGGATAAATAATGTTCGATGGATGATAGAAAAGTAGATGATAAAATGGATGGATACATGGATAAGTAAAGACAAAAAAAAATTGGATGATGGCTGGACAATGGGATTGCTTGAGAGATGGATGGATGGCTAAAAAAGTGGAAGGTTGTGAGGATATATGGATGTGTTGATAGATGAAAGGTTGGATAGGTAGATAAATGGATAAGATAGATAGATAGATAGATAGATAGATAGATAGATAGATAGATAGATAGATAGATAGATAGATAGATAGATAGATAGATAGATAGATAGATAGATAGATAGATGGACGGACGGACAGAAGTAAGATTCATTGATTCTTGGAAACATAAATAGAATGAAAATAGACAGGTAGATGCATGAATGATTTGATGAAAGATGGATAGAAGATACATGCAAATGGATCATTAAAAATATAATTAATGGTTGGATGGGCAGATGGTTGAATAGGAAAATAAGTTTGTATGAATGGACTGATAAATAAATAGTTGGATGAATGGATAATTTCATGAATAAGTCATAAAAAAATCTATTTTTGGAAAACATATAGGGGTTTATGGATGTCTGTTTGATTGATGGATGACAAAACATTGTTGGAAGGATGAATAAATAGATACATAAAGGGAAGTGTTTTTGGACAACTTTGATGGAGTGATGAAAGCATTTTAAAAGTGGACATTGAATGGATGGACACATACACGGATGACTGAGAGTTGACAAAAAATGATGGAAATATAAATTAAAGATGGATGAATGCAGAGATGGACATTTGGTGGATGCGTAAAAGTAAAGTTATATTGGTGAAAGAATGGGAAAAATGATTAATGGATGAACAGTTAAGAGGAAACAATGCATGGATTAATACATTTATAAATGAAAAGTTTGATTGAGGACAGTAATGCATTGATGGACGGTTGATTCTATGCCTGACTTTACTTTTTAAAGAACAAACCTTGTCTCTGACTCACCTTCCTGTCTTTCTCTGCCTCATAGCAGAAAAGAGCAGCTGGTAGAGATGTAGAAATATGCCAAGCAGCCCCCAATGCCTCCATAACAAGTAAAAACACTGTTTAAAAAGTAAAGCTGCAAAGAGGATGTATCAATGTTTGATGACTTTCAGTGCACAAGAGGCAGAGAGGTGGTATTTACATGTGAAGAGCTGAAATGAATACAAACAGATACTCATTTACATGGGGCTTCAGATTATTATATATACATTCAGTGCATATCAGCTTCATTGTGACTGATAAGCCTTTACCCAAATTCACAACCACAGTAAAACTTAAAAAAAAATAATCTTTGACATCCTCATAGAGAGGGTAGTCTATAAAACAGGGCCGGCATTAGTGGGCAGAGTCCACTGAAACAAGTGTGCCTGCCCACCTAAACAGCAGTTGAAGGGAAAAAAATCTTTGTTCTGCCATTTGAGAATTAACCAATAAGATACTGTTTCAGATTTAGGGCCAGTTCTACGAAAGCATATATAAAAACATATGCAAATTTGATAGTGTGTGCAAAGCTGATCTACCAACCAGATGCACCACATGCAATTTAGCGCTTGTTATTTGGGATCTTAGTGGATCAGGCCTTTAAGATTGTGTGGGCAACTGTTGTTCAGTATGTTTATAATCCCACTTTGAGGTAGCTTTCTTGTATTTTCTTTCAGACTGAGTGTTCTAATCAGAGCCTAGCCTACACATATGGGCACATGCTAGGGGGCTTTGTAGGGGATGCCTAAACAAGCGTGTATGTTCGGAATAAAACCCCAAACAACTTTTTCCTTCTTCCTTCTGTTTACACAATGTAATTGGCCCCCCAAATGCCTCTCTCTTGCCATGATTTTCTCTTTTTTACATTTGCTCTTTATCTCAGTCCCCAACTCCACTGGCATGGGCCCTTATCTGATCTGCAGGTGCATTTGCATCATCATAGGGATGTATACTGTGGACCGGTACTTTCATGTACCGGTTCACAATTGGGTCAGTACCCGAACACCGTTAAGAATCTGGAAAAACGGTACCGTTATCGGTACTTAAACATCTCTTTAACTGTCACGTAGTTATGACACTACCCCCCTCCGGCTCAAGCATGTCAGTGAGGGCTAAGTGCTCGAAGGTTTGGGCTCACTTTAGCAAAGTTAATGAAAAGTTGGCCCGATGCAATCTTTGTCAGAGAATGGTTCCGTCCAAGGGGGGGAATACTAGCAACATCACCAAAAACTTGGAGCGCATGCATAGTATAAAGCTAAAGGAGTGCGGGCTGTTTGATTGCTATAGCAACACAAGTAGAGTTAGCAGCCCGGCTAACACTAAAGACTGCAGCACAGACAGAGACAGAGACTCTATTATCCGCCCCTTTGGTAAAAACCCTGCCAAAAACAACACAGTCACACGCGGTTAAACTCTTGACGAAGCGCTGCTGCACTCAGCCGTATAACTTGGATGAAAAGCCGACGGTACAGCTCTCTTCAGGTCAATCATAGCTATTCATGCCTGCTGGGATGTGCTGCTACAATCAATATTTTACATTTGAATATTTATTTACTATTTGGTTACGGATATTTATCCCCATATTCAAACGGTTATACGACTATCGCATATAAAGTGAGAGCCCTCGTAGTCTTCATTACAGCATCGACTTTAGCACCACTGATATATGGGTCTGTCTGTACATGCAGTCTGTTGGGTGGCATGAAGGGGTTTTGCCATCTCCTTGGCTTTCTTTTTGCCTCTGAGAAGCATTTGTAATGCATTACTTCTATTCCGTTGAAGCTTTATTATTACCTAGTGGTAATAAAAAAAGGTTGAATCTGTTAATATCTTGTAAAGTCTTTATTTTTTACACAAAATTACGTGTTGTAGTATCGATAAGAGTATTGATAAGAGTATTGATAAGTATCGATACCGATCAGGAGTATCGGTATCGGTATCGATAAAATCACAACGATATACATCCCTAATCATCACAGCGCAGGCAGGTAAGAGACGTTAGAGTGCACATGTTGCGTTAAAGGACAAAGGCAGCTCAGTGTGATTGTTCCTGAACAGCAACGGCGGAAGGAGAACAGACCTTTAAATCAGTGAGAATGTTACTCAATAACACGATGGAAATGTGGCAGCACACTACATCAAATGTTTGACAAATGTCACGGTTCGTAATATGATAGCAGATGAACAGTTAATTTCACCATTTAAACCCGTACTTCAGAAGTGACATGATAAAAACTGTATCCGTAGCATCGACAAAAGAGTTGTGAGGAGCACTGTAGCACATAGAAGTGAACATGAAGCAGTGTCCCTGCATTCTGGATGTGTAAAACTGGAGAACCAAATATGCAGGGTTTCACCTCTGTGTTCAACAGCGGCTTTCTGGATGTGCATGGTGATCATTTTGGAACAGTTGATCCCTCGAACTTGGATGACGTTTTGAGGAAACACTTCAGGTGTCCAGACACACATTTGAGTGTGTGTGATCTCCTTATAATCAGATAAACTTCTCCATCTACAGTGGTTGCTATATTCATCCTGTCAAGTCTCCTTTTCCTGGTGCGTGCTGGTTGTGAGGATGATGCCATCAGCCCTCCCTACTTGCCTCAGTGATTCTCCCTGATAATTTGCCTCAGCATTCACACTAGAGTCTACTCAGACTTTCCCAGATAAAATACTGGGAGCATGAAGAAATTACCTGGGTTATGTCAGAATCAAAAACGTGGCTGTTTGCGTTTACACATCCAGCTCAGCTGGGTAATGTTTGGATAATTTCAGATTTCCTTCCATGTGTGAATGGAGTTCTAGAGACTAGCATAGCAGACAAAATTAAAAATATGTAGCTTGAGTTTGGCATTAGATTACCGTGCCCTTTTTACCGTGTCTGGCTTTGTTGGTTGGTTTGTTTGTTAACTTAAAAGGGTATCAAAAGAATTAAATGATCTTTCAATGAAAGATTAGAAATGGAGCAAGAACTGATCAATATTATTATTTTGGGTGATCCAAGTCTGGATGAAGATCAGCAGTTGTTTTGTAAATGATTTGTTAACATTTCAACATTCAGCATTCATCTTTTTGATAATAACTCACAATGTACTCCACAGATTTGGACGACATTTCTTCAGGAATGTTGGTCTTGACGAGTGATTCCGTTTTTGTGGTGATCCAAATCCAGATGTAGATCAAGATTTTTATCTTTTTTTTATTCCCTTGTCTGCATTATCTTTTCTGCTGAGCACTGTGTCTAATGACAGTGTTGAAAAGAGCAATGCTTTTTTTCCAGCAGTCAAAGATATGTGAATACGATTCACTGCTACACTGACCATCACCAGCCCTCCCTGTAGGCTACTCCATCAAATCAAACTTTATTTAACCCCTGCTGTGAGCTGACGAGGAGGGCCGTGCCACACCACAGTGTGAAAGAAGGGGAAATAGTGACAGACAGGACAAGACAAGACAACAGGGAGGACAAACGGGTACTGTTATTAATTTGAGATAGTAGTCAAAGTGCTGTGCTTATTTAAGTTCATACAGGAAGTAAAGGCTGGTGGAAACCAGGGAAACCAATGTGAGGTCTTGATAGTAGGGGGGGTGGGGATCAAGATTTTTTTAAAGGATTTGTCAAAAGTTTTACATGTTTTTGACAATAACTCACTGAACAATGTTGACAATGCCTTGGCAAGAGTTTGTGCTCTCAGAGTGTTTCCAGTTAAAGATAGCCTAGGCAGCTGTCACACTGCAGCCATGTAATATTCATACCAATTAAGCCCTTACATCCAGACCCCTGGTAGTTATGACCACCCATCAGCCAGTTAATCCATTGACTCAAAGGTGTGAGCAGGAGGTAAGAGAGAGGTTTCATACCAGGGAATGTTTGATTGCATAAACAAAATAAGAGGAGGGCTGCAGAATTTGTACCACGTATATGAATAAAGGTCAATTCATGTGTCCACTGTTTTTTCCTTCAATAAAATGCCTCTTGGTGTAAAAGCCCTTTGAGCATGTGAACTTAAATTTGACTGAAATAAATCACAAGAGAGGTCAGATTATCTGTTTGGGACCTCGATTTGTTAAACTTTCTCACAAGATATCATGAAATACACTACATTACAGGAAAACATGAAACACTGAAATAGGACATAATCACAGAATATTGATATTTACTTGTTTGAAGCTTGAAAAATGTGAAGTGAATGATATTCAAGGACATATTTTTAAAGTAGGCCATAACAAAGTACTCAGCAAGGAGGAGAGGGCCTTTGTACTGCTAGTCAAATTGCCAAAGATGAATCTGGAGTATTTCTAACTAGAGCATGAGACTGAAATTTAGGTTTGAAGGACAAGGCAAGTTCTACAAGTGTGGTTAAGCCGTGCTGAAAGAGAAAACCCCAGTGGATTTCTTACATATGCCATAGATATGTGAAAAAATACAAGCTGATGTTATTTGTCTTCTTTTTGTCGAAAAAATGATAATTGGATTCAATCATTGAAAGCAAAGAACAGTATAACAAGCATTTTTTAATTAATTAGAATATTTATGTCCTGGGCATTTAATTAACCTATTTAAGACTATAAACTATTTTCTTTGCTTGCATATATTAAAGTCCCTGACCTGTGTTTTCTGAGCCCCACTAATCCCACAACATGAATTCCCACTGAGAATCCAGCCATCTCTGACCGCCCCCTGTGTGCTCAGTTATTTCCTTTATAGATTTTCAATAATGAATGAAAATGTAATGCTTGTGTATTATTAGCATGGACCACCAACAGAGGACATGTTCAATACAGGTGACAATGTAGCACTGATACAAGTAACAATACCAAGTTCACAAATGAATTATTGTTCTTGATTTAGGATGAATGATCATAAAACATGTATACACTTCAGTCTATGAATTAAAGGGACTGTAAGGAGTTTTTAAGTAATTACAAAAAAGTCTCACTTTTAGATATATGCCTGATGGAAATACACACTTTAAGATGAGTTTTATAGCATCAAAGTAGTTTATCTTTTAATGCTATTCCTTAGCTTTCCGGTCGGGTCGGACCGAGCTGGACTGGTCTGGATGCTCAACTTCGGGAACAAGACAATTAAGTTAAGAGCAAATTTATATTATTCGGACACGTCTTAGAGCATCGGGCTGTAAGTAGCGATATATAGCCGGCTACAAAGCTACGCTACTAAGTTTTCCAAAAATTTCTTGTCACACATTAAAAACTACCGCTACATAACTAGAAAGAGAAATTACCTCGTCGCTTTGCATCCTGTAAGTTGTTGAAAAAAGAAGTTGTAAAGCAATGCAGAGTTCTGAGAAAGGTCCGAGCTGCATTTATTACCATCACAACTAACACACGCTTTAATAATAATAATAATAATGAATTTTATTTATAACGCACTTTACATTTGCAGACAAATCTCAAAGTGCACACTCAAGAAAACAATAAAAACAGTGAACAATAAAACAATGAAGCAATAAAAACAATGAAAAAGACAGTAAAAGCATTAAAAGGAGTCAGCAAGAATAATAATCAACAGAATTAATCAGGAAAAGCAATCTGGAATAAGAAGGTTTTTAGTCCTTTTTTAAAAGAGTCCACCGTCTGTGGAGCCCTGAGGTGGTCGGGGAGGGCGTTCCACAGACGGGGAGCAGCGGCCTCAAAGGCCCTGTCGCCCATGGTCCTGAGCCGAGTCCTGGGCGGGCGCAGACGGTGCAGTTGGCCTGACCGGGTTCTGACTGAGGTGTGTGGGTGGAGGAGTTCAGTGAGGTAGGTGGGGGCTGCACCGTGCAGACAGTGATGGGTGTGAAGGAGGATTTTGTATTCAATGCGGAGGTGAATGGGTAGCCAGTGCAGAGTGCGAAGGATGGGGGTGATGTGGTCATGGCGCAAGACCTCATCAGGACCCGGGCAGCGCTGTTCTGAACATACTGAAGCCTTTGGAGGCTCTTGCCCGGGATCCCGATGAGGAGTGCGTTACAGTAATCCAGCCTGGAGGTGACAAAGGCGTGGATGAGCCTCTCTGCAGCGGGACGGGAGAGAGATGGTCGGAGTTTGGCAATATTACGGAGGTGAAAGAAGGAGGTTTTGCAGATGTGAGTTATATGATGGTTAAAACTAAGATGGGGGTCGAACCTGACACCCAAATTAGTGACTGAGGGAGAGAGGGGAAAGTTGTGGCCGAGAAAGGAGACGGAGGAAATGACTGATGAATGAAGCTGGTAGGGAGTGCCAATTTGAATGGCCTCTGTTTTAGAACTGTTTAACTGTAGGAAATTTTTGCTCATCCAAGCCTTTATCTCCTCCAGGCAGGAGTTCAGCTGAGTGGCAGAGGATGGGGGGGTGGAGGAGGGGTGACCTTTAAGTAGAGCTGAGTGTCGTCAGCATAGCAGTGGAATTGTATTCCATGCCTGCTGACGACACAACCGAGGGGGAGCATGTATATGGTGAAAAGGGTTGGACCGAGGACAGAGCCCTGGGGGACCCCACAGGTGACAGTGTGGGGGCGGGATTTAGCATCCCCCAGGGCTACGAACTCGGTCCTTCCCGTGAGGTATGAGTGAAACCATTGAAGGGCAGTGCCAGTGATACCAATGTCGTGTTGGAGGCGGTGAAGGAGGATGTGGTGATCAACTGTATCAAATGCAGCAGAGAGGTCGAGAAGGATGAGGAGGGAGGTGGAGCCGGAGTCAGAGGTCATCAGGAGGTCGTTTGTGACTCTGATGAGAGCTGTCTCTGTGCTGTGGGAGGGGCGGAAACCGGATTGGAATTTTTCATACAGATTATTAAGTTTAAGATGGTTGTGGAGTTGAATGGAGACGATTCTTTCAAGAGTTTTGGAGATGAAGGGAAGGTTGGAGATGGGTCTGTAATTTGACAGAGGTTCGGGATCGAGAGTGGGCTTTTTGAGGAGGGGCTTGATTATAGCTGTTTTGAGGCTGGTTGGAACATGGCCGGTTTGAAGGGAGAGATTTATAATGTTTGTGATTAGATGACTGATGGAGGGGCACTGAGCTTTAAGCAGAGGGGAGGGGAGGGGGTCGAGGGAGCATGTGGACGCTTTGGCTTGGGTCACGTCTTTTGGTGCATTCCAGTTGTAGTCAGAAGTAGGAATTTCCAAGTTCCGAGTAGGAAACTGCAACTGGATCGTCACCTGGAGTTGGAATTTCCTACTGGGAATTCAGTGAAACCTCGGCACCCCCGAGTTAACAATCGAAGATGGATGCCCCCAGTGTGAACAGTTATTTAGCCCCTGTAATAACCAATTTGTTAGCACTTCTGACTGGGGTGTGTCGCTCTTGATCAGCTGAATACATAGTATTGTTGGACTTATATTTACAAAAATGCTGCCATAGTGAAAATCACATTCTTCATGTGATATTTGTGAACAACAACGTGGGCGTGCTAACAATAGCTAACAATAGCCTGTTGTTTTCCGACTTCAACTGGAACACCGATAAGTCGGAGATGATGTCACTCCCAGTTCCGAGGTTACTGGAACGCAGCATTACGACAGTCGCCGCACGTGCTCATGGGTCGCAGAGTCTAAACCAACAAAAACCAGAAACAATTTTCTCAAAATTTTCTGTCTTCCCAGTTTTGGGTCAATATAAAAAATATTCAGCCATTTTATTTCTTGTTAGTGGTGCTCAGTCAGGCTGATCGTGGCTCAACCTTGAAATCTTTCTGAGGATGACTGACAAGGACGTATCCGTTTGTGCCCCGACTGTGTCCCGTTCAAAGCAGTGCAAGCAACGGGGCTCAATCGGGGCTTAAGTGACGCAAACTGGGCTTGAATGAGGCTGATGTCTTGTCAGCAGGATGGAAATTCATGGAATCCTTGTTGTATCATTGTATTGACATTATTGAACGAATGCCCCAAAGTGCTGTAGAAGCCCTATAGAAGTGCTACTGATGGTGTATTTACAGGGTGTGTCTGGGTAAAGAGTCATTTCTTCCTGTATCATGCCGATCAAACCAGCCTTGCCAATTGTGTACAGTAATGCACAATCCCCAAGAGAAATGGGAATGTGTGACTGGAGCATAAGCAGTTGAGTAATGCTTAAATTAACATTCAACTTAAGTCAAATCAACAAAGCCAAGGAAGTTTTCCGCATAGGATTTTTTCATGTGAAAAAGCACTCCCAAAAAGTTAAACATCAATGTGTTCATCTTATTACAGTAGCCTGTAATACTGAAAAGGTCTGCTTTGTTTACCCTTTCACCATTAAGAGGCACAAAGGTTTATGTATATTTTTGTCTTCATGGTGTTTCTAGGCCTGGTCCTTCTTTTGTTTTTTTACACAAAATGTAAGATATGACCAAGTCCAGGATGTATTTCTATGCTAATGTTTATAAAAGCACCCCACACATTTGTTTTTGCTGACATAGGCCATTTAAAGTCTTTTTGCTGTGTATAAACCTTGTAAATACATGAATTTGATATTTGTTGACACTGGTAAAACTTGAAGTTAGTAAATTTTTAATTGACTCTTACATGGACCTATTTATGCAACACATTTTTACATAACACATAAAAACACAACCCACCGCCCATCTGATGGAACACATGCTCTGCATTTGCTTAGGAGTTAACTTGAAAACAAGCTCTGTCAGCGGTCTGTTCACTTGTGTATTCAGATCTGCTTGGCCATTCTGTGCACGTATTGTCCAAACTCCAGATCAGGGAGAGGCCCCTCGACATGCAGAACAGGGAAGAGCTGTCATACACCTGACACTGATGTGCCCATTGCCCTTCTAGTTTGGTCTCTTGTTATCTCAGATTCTCTAGAGTGTGTTTTCTGGCAAACTAAAAAGCAACAAATCACTGGAAGAACTTCCCTCTTGTTAAATGCAGTAACATTTAATCAAGAGATATAACCCTAATGATGGCAGCACTTCAAAACAGCATATATTTTTTAATTCCAGTATTTCAAATTGGGATGCGGTCCAACCATGGAGAAATACTTTAAAATTGCAGTTTGATGCACATGGTGTGTCCTGTCATTCTGTACATTTTTCCTGCCTTTTGGACATGTTTTAGCTCTTGTGTGCTATTTTCGCCTCCCTGTGGTTAGTTATATGTAAAGAGACTTGGAACAAGAGATCATTTCCACCTTTGGAAGCAGATCTCAAAGAACAGCAGTAATCCCCTGCATCACAAGTAAGAATGAAAGAATCAATGTTACGAAAAACCCACACTTTTGGATTCTGTGTTTTCGATGCACGTTAAAGGGGAAGGATAATGTTTTTTGAAGTGAGTCTGCTTAAGACTTATGGCACTATTAAATGTTATTACCACTAAAGTGCCCTGTTCCTGATTAGAAGTAGCCAGTAAGCAGT
This sequence comes from Scarus forsteni, assembly GCA_036419115.1. Taxonomy (NCBI): domain Eukaryota; kingdom Metazoa; phylum Chordata; class Actinopteri; order Labriformes; family Labridae; genus Scarus; species Scarus forsteni. The sequence goes on from JAZDUH010000113.1 coordinate 1,694,691, forward strand.
GCTGGCTGATATACCGTATAGCAATGGTGCCAATGAAAGCCAAAATCAACCCACTTTTAGGTTAAAACTAATTAAGAGACATTTGCTCAACTACAGTGTTAGTTAGGTTAGAATGCTGCATGCATGATAAATGGAAATATACCAATTTTACTTTGTCCTATTGTGTGATGTAGGAATTCCCCAAATTCAGTTTGTTGTTTTAAAGGTTACGGATTGAAATCTGTTTTTCAGATGTCTGTTTGGCGTGACTGTCGTTGAACTTATGGACACACGGGAGCCTCTGACAGCATTAATCCATTATTTACTACTTGCACTACTCTCTGAGAAATGGATAAAAAGAAATATAACCTGTGAGACAGGCCTCTACTCTGACATTGTTCAAGTCTAGGCTCAAAGCAACTCTGTTTAACTGTGCATATGACTGAAAGGATCTTATCTTCACTCTTCTCTCTAAATTTTGTTTTATTATGATTAATATTGAATTTATTGTGTATTGTGATTTTAGTGCATTTTTCTTGTTCTGTAAAGGACTTTGAATTGCCTTGTGTATGAATGGTGCTCTACAAATAAACTTGCCTTGCCTTGCCTTGCTTCTCTCCCTGTCAGTGAAGTGAATGAAAATAAATAGAAAAAAAAGGTAAAAACTAGTGCTGACGATTAAAAAAAAATTCTAATTAATTACCGGATTTATAATTAATTAATCTAATTAATCGCATGTTAATCCCATATCTGCTTAAAGTACCCCAATAAAGAATTTGAATTCTAGGATATTATAAAATTGTAGTGCAGGACTAATCAAATGAATACACTAAGAAGTGAAGATTTGTAAATCCACATTTTTATTGGTGACTAAATAAAACCAAAGTCAGGGCAACTTGTCCACAAAATTCTAAGCTCAATCAGGCAACTCAAATTACACTTTAAGTGTGTTTCATAAATCAAATTCAAAATGAGAAAAAGGTCGAGGACATCCAGCAAAACAATTGGGCCTGCTGCATTATTAAAGCAGCACAACGGAGGATCTCCACTTGACCGGAGAGAGAACTCAACTACCCATGAGCTCTAGCGCGCGCATACTGTCGTAAGGATACAGATCTGCCGGTCACGTGCATTTGTTTTGTAGGCGAATCACAGAAGCCAGGACTTCGCTCAAAAGTATTCTTCTGTCTTCAGCGGCTGTTTGCAGGATGGATAGCGACGAGGTAATGTATTTATTTCTGACTAAATGACCATGTTAAAAATCGCTAAGTTCAACTTGGTTTTATAACCGTGAAGTCGCCCCCGTCCTGTTGAAGCGATAAAGTGAATAAAAGTAAAGACAATAACGAGCTGGCAATATCACACACCTGAAATAGGTCTAAACCAAACTACATACTGGTACGTTCTGGATTTGTTGTACTGTAATTTTTTCCTGTCAAGTTTTTTTGAGGAACTTCGTCATAAATTAGTCACCCAACATACCTGATAGTAGTCGGACATCCCTCCTCGTCTTTTATTTCACGCCAGCGAGTGAACGCCGAACCAATGTTTATTTTGGTCCAAGCATTCAGCTTGTTTTTCTCTCGCTTTCTTTGTTTTGTATCCTCCGAAAAAACTTTTCTCTTCCTTGCGGTCTTTATTGCCTCCGCCATGGTTACAGCTCCGCCTTAACGATTGGCTTTCGCCGAGACTTCCGTGTTTTAAACGGATCGGGAATCGGGGAAGTGACGTATGCCGTAAAGCAGTCCAAACGTGTAGTTTTTTAGTGTGGCAGGGTTCCCACCATCCACCTCGAAGTTACATAGCACCAGTTAAAGGGATACAGACCACTCCAGACCACGACAGAGGTGTCATTCAACTCATTGTAAAGTGGTGGACCATCACAATGAATATCGAAGGATTATATTATGTTTGAAAAACTACATAAGTGTTGTTTTAAAGAATGTAGTACAAATACAGATAAATAAATTCAAAAATAAAATAAGACTAAGTCTTAAATATGCCATTCCTGGTGTCACCTGGGCTTTGTTTGGTTTGACTAGAGACGCATGTGTGAAGTGACGCTTGTTTTCTCGAGATCTCGACATAAATAAGTCGTTATCACGGGATAAAGACATAAATAAGTCGAGATCTCGAGAAAACAAGCTTCGTTATCCCGAGATAACGACATAAATAACTCGAGATCTCGGGAAAACGACTGAAATTAAGTCGTTATCACGAGAAAACGGTGCTAAAAAAACGTGAAAAAACCATGGCCTTTCAGGGCTTCCGTAGTTAACTATGTAAAGAGGAGCATTCTGTCTTTTTCCAGTTTGATGATCTCCACTTTGGATCTAATCACCCTGATTGCGTGTTAGTGTGGGGTATATCCAATGTTCTTACGACATCTTCCTTCTTCTGCCTTGTACTCAACAAAGAAAGGGAGATTTTAGGATGTTGCTCCACTTCTGGTGTCACTAATGTCAATCCATCAAATCCTGCACCACTGTAGCATTTTCCACCAAAACCATCAAACATCAAGTGACATTTGCTTGTCATTGTTCTGCCTTCATATCCTGACAAACACACAATTGCCAAGTGGCTGAGATAGTTATGAGGACTGAAGTTGATCTCCAGCCTTTATTGATCTCTGGTCATGTATTTGTTTACCCATTCCACTCAATTCCAGTCTGTGATATCTGTCATAAAGGAGGAGATACCCTTGGGCTTTGATCCATGATTTAATGTTATTGATGTATTGTGTATGTGCAGCTGTGGCGGTTTCACAGACCACCCAGGGGTATTTGGACTCCCATGTCAAGGGAGCATTTCAAATGTTGTCAAGACCATGACAGAAAGCATGACTGTATTTAGGGCCGCAGGGGGGGCAGGACTGGCTTTGATGACAGTGATTAAACCATCTGTCAATTTCATTTGATTCTACATCAAGCTTTGTCTTTCCTCGTCCGTACATTTCCCTCCATAGACACTGAAAAAAAAAACACTTGTATACCCTTGAGTACTGTATGTAGGATAAAAGTGTTTTTTTTTTTTAATTCTGTGTACCAACATTATTCATCATTATAACATAAGTACTTCTACTAATTTCATCAAACAGACACATGCACTTTTATTGGAAGGCTAATCAAGAACCACTTTATACTGTATGTACGTCCATGTTATCCAACTTTCATGTTTAGCTCTAAATATGGTTAACATTTATTTTCAAATCAGCTTTATCAGATATTTGCCAGAGAGGGGAAAAGGCACAGAAAGCAACTAAGGATAAGAGTTTTTCAGAGGCAGTTGTGGTTTGGCAGGCTGGAAGAGGAAGGGTCAGTGCTGATGTAACATCTTGGGGTATGGTGACTCTGACTCACTGGCTTTTATGGGCTGTAGATGGGCAGGAGTGTGACAGACCAGACGTCAGTGAGCGATAGTTCTTTGGGGGAAAAAGCATTCCTGGTACCAGAGGTCAAAGGAGAGTGGCAAAAGGGGTTTGAGATGATGGAAAAGCAATAGTAACTTAAGTAACTGTTTGATAGAGCTGAGGTTTACAGAGGATCTTTTCTGAATGCACACCACCTTCAGTCTTGAAGCAGAGAGGCTACAGGTGCAGACGACCATATCAAGTGACATAGGTTACTGTAAAATAACCAAATAAAAGCTGGGATGTTTATTTGCTTCAATCACTGAGCAGACCAGGCGTCTATTTGGGACCAGGCGACTATTTGGAACAGGCATTTAAAGGGACTGTAAGGAGTTTCTAAGTAATTACAAAAAAGTCTCACTTTTAGATATACGCCTGATGGAAATACACACTTTAAGATGAGTTTCATAGCATTAAAATAGGTTATCTTGTTATAGCACCGGGCTGTAAGTAGCGATATATAGCCGGCTACAAAACTACAATACAAAGTTTTCCAAAAATAGCTTGTTGTCACACATCGAAAACTACCACTACGTAACTAGAAAGAGATACATTACCTCGTCGCTTTGCATCCTGTAATTGTTGAAAAAAAGAAGTTTTTTGGTGCATTTCAGTTGTAGTCAGGAGTAGGAATTATGAGTTCCGAGTAGGAGACTGCAACTGTAACGTCCCCCAAAGTCGGAATTTCCTACTGGGAACTCGGTGAAACCTCGCCACCCCCAAGTTGACAATGGAAGATGGATGCCCCCAGTGTGAACAGTTATTTAGCTCCTGTAATAATCAATTTATTTGCACTTCTGACTTGGGTGTGTCGCTCTAGATCAGCTGTATACATTGTATTGTTAGACTTATATTTACAAAAATGCTGCCATAGCGATAATCACATTCTTCATGTGATATTTGTGAACAACAACGGAGGGCATGCTAACAACTGCTAACAATAGCCTGGTAGATCAGCTTGTTTTTTCCCGACTTCAACTGGAACGCCGATAAGTCGGAGATGAGGTCACTCCCAGTTCTTAGGGTTACTGGAATGTAGCATTACGACAGTCGCCGCGCGTACTCATGGGTAGCAGAGTCTTTACGTTGCGGGTAATAGATTCTACTCATAGCACCTTTAAAGTCTTTTGCATAAAAATTTTGCTTAGCAAAGAATGAAAAAATATGGTAAATATATTCAAATTATTTATTTACACCAGTATGAATATCACTTTTACATTTTCAAGGCAAGATTACAGTACCGTTGTTATACTATTGTCTTCTTCTTTCAACTCAGCTCTCTCTAAACACTCTTAAAACTGGTCAGGAACGACTGGTAGTTAAGCTAAGGTTGTACTTCTTTTTTTTTCCGCTGCACCAGGGCCATGGAGATAAGCAGCAATGTACCACTAACTGACATGTCCAGCCTCCTGATTTTAGTTAAGGGCAAAAAACAAGCTGCGGCAGTGGCAACGTCTTCTTTGAATTTTCAAAGCCCTAGTATGTAAAATTCTGGCTTTCTGCGCTCTAGTGCCCTCTGTGGACGTTGAGTGTAACTGCACTGTTGTGAGACAGAGCGCCACACACCAACATGCATTTTGTTGACTTACAGAGGGAGTAGAAGCCAACAGGACGTCCAAAGAGACAAATAAACCATGTGGACTGTTAAGGATCAGTCTGATCATGTTTCTATTCAAGCATGAACTGTCAGCTGTGAGCTCAGCATTTGCATGTGTGTTCTGTAAACTTCGACTGTAGCTCGTAGGCTAATAAATTACACCAGGCATTTATTTGGAACGGGCATCTATTTTTCAAAATGTACTGCTACACCCAGCGTTTATTTGGGACCAGGCAATTAATTGGAAGCAGGTGTTTATTTGGTATTTTACAGTATATGATTATGTATGATTCCATGATGAATTTAGGCATATCTGAAGCCAAATGGGCTCCAAAAGATAGTGACAAGTTGTGCCTAATAAAGCTGCGAGCCAGTGTTAATTTTCATTTAAAGATATTTAAATGTGTAAACAAAGAGATGGATGGTAAATAGTGCAACTGTTAGGTAAAAAAAGTTCTCCCAGGACTGTCACTCACTGCATATTTGACAACACTGAAACACCAGCCTGTTGCCACCAAGCATAAGTGGGCAGATTGGCCTGTTTAAATCATCATTAAAAAAGAGAGGGGGAAAAAAAGCAGCAGAACTGCTCAGCTGCCCATATATTTGTTTATGATCTGGCATCTTGGCAAATTGCTTGGTTGGCATTAGGTTGAAATAGGACAACAGATGAACAGAACACTATAGTGTATGTGTTATGAGGCAAAGAGAACATCACAGGAACACAGATGGCAGCAGGACAGACTTCTTTTCTATAGCTCCTTGTCTATATCTTCAGACCTGTAACACAACGTGATGTACTATTTGAGTATGTAAGAAAAAACAAGAGCAACAGTGCTGTATAATCTTCACAAAGAGAGTCAGGCTGGATCAGGGAGTCACTGATCCATATTACTGTTGCATATGCTTTCAGAGCAGGAACTACGCTACACGAACGTAATGCTGGTAAATCCCATATCAGTGGGGACATCTGTTTAAGTAAGTAGCATAGAAACACTGCTGTTATAGATCCCATCCAGTCAAATATGTGACATGGTAGACTAGTATTGAAGAAATATGTCCAGTGTTACGCTTCAAGACGAGGGGTTGCTGTCGTATCAGGATGAAAATCAATGCACATTGGCAGAATAAATGGGCCAATCACTCAGATGGTCAGTCATATTGAGCTGATGGCAACTATCCACTGGGTCATAACAGTTAAGAGACACAAGAGTGAATCTAACATGACATATGAGACCATGGATGCTGCTGTGCATTCCAAGTGTGTGTCTCAGTGTGCATGCAGCATGGGCACTAGGGTTTACTACATGACAAGGTGTCCTTGTGTGTTAGTTGAATGTTTCATAAAACAATCACAATACTTTAACATTCAGTTTTTAAAGATCAACATCCTAAAATGTGTAAAAACCTCACGTGTGCTTGTTAATATTTATGTTTGGTAAAGCAAAACAAGACTCAAACTTCCTTGATAGCAAGTAAATCAAGATTTTCTTTACGAGACATCAGTCATCAATGCAACTGCAACAATATGTAAAGACTTTAGTTAAGTCTATATTAAGGTTTGACCTTTTACAATACAGGGTTTCTCCCTGAACATCTTGTCATTTGATTAGTTACATTTGTCATTGATGTGATTTTCCTGTTGTATGGAATGAACAGGCTGGAAAAAAATGACGATAGGTAATATGCCTGGCACAAGTCTTAGCAACAGCGCAGGTGCCTTTCCTATTTTCTACCTAAAGCAGAACATATTTTGACAACTGTTGCAATTTTTTTTAGTAGGAAAGGTTATTTTACTCTCATTAATTCTTTTAAGATATGTAGTAGTTAGGGGTAAACCTGGTGCGTTGCTCTATGTGTGAAACAGAAGACAACTGCACCTCAGACCATCTAAAGGCTGAAGTCTGCAGCATGTGTTTCTGAAAGTTGGAGAATGAAACAGAAAGATGAACCCACATCTATAGCCTCACAGTGCACTTTTACAAAGCTTTTTACATTTATATGATGCATGACAGCTCTCCCTACCTGTAATTTGTTCAATATCTGTTGTCAGCCGGACAGAAAATCGAGACATGCCACAGCTCAGTATGTTTCCAAATACCCCTGTGTGTTACACTAGCCACTGTTGACTTCTAAACTCAATTAAATGCAGAAGCTCACACTCTCAAAAGTCCTCATGTATCGGGGAGTTAAATGTAATGTGATGTTTACATGTTGATATATTTGGGAACGAAAATTGTGCCCACAGATTTTTAGCTGTCTCTTTCTGAGTTTAATGCCCACAGAGAATAAAAGTCGGGGTAATTTTAAAAACAAACCCGAGAATAATCCAAGATAAATAGAATTAAAGTGCTGCTCTGAGCACTAGCTGAGAGCAACCTCTCATCTTTATGGTTTTTAACAAGTCATTGTGTTCAAGTCTTAGTCCTAATCTATATGTTAATCCTCATAATGACCAAAAGCCATGCAAGACTTGGGGGCTGATTAATATGACCACAGGCACCTCAGCTTCCCCTCTGCTTGTATCTAAGGTCACTTTCACAGCTAACAGGTTTGGTCCAGACCATTCAGTATTTCCATTGATTGGAGCTGGTGTGAAAGCTCATACTAACTCTGGAGCTGACTTAGGAACCAAAGTCTGGTTCATTTCCATATAAATTTTTTATGTCGGCAGTTTCTTTTCATGTCACTTTGACATATTGTACACATTGACATGTGCAAGTGTTTATAAGTCATGATTGTGAAAGCTGTCATTCAGTTAATGTGGATATGATAAATTATTTTTATTATTCCTTTATTGAAGAATATGTATTAATTAGCCCAATGCAGCTAAAATATTGAAATATAAAATTGATCCTTATTGCACAGCCCTAACTCCCCTTCCAAGCTCAATTAAGTCCACCAAGTTTAAGCTCTAAAGTGACCCAAGGTTACCGAAAGATAAGTTTAGACAGTATTTTCAACTAGAAAAGCACTTGAAGAGCGCAGACCTCTGCCAGCACCACAGTCCTCATCCATATTGTGATTTTCACCATAAATATTAGTCCTACCTTTAGTTCATTAAAATTTTTAGATTACTTTACCATGAAAACATACCATTAGCAATTTGATTCATAATGATATCTATTTTAGTTCTATCACTCCCAAAATCTAATCACATGTTCTTTGTACCAATCCAGACATTTCCTGAACATTTGATCGAAATCTATCTATAACTTTTTAAATTATGTTGCTAACAGAGAAACAAACTAATAAACAAAAAAAACAGATGCCGCAATAACATAACCTCCTTGGCGGGGGTAACAAGGGTGAGAAATTGGCCAAATTTCCCTTTGACAAACCTCAATGACATCAATAGCAATAGGTCCATGTTCCAGTGGTTAACCCTGTGGTAGTTGTTGAATCAAAATAAAAGCATGACATTACTAAGCACTATTTCTTTAAATATCAAAGTGATGCTATGTATGCAGTTTGTGGGGTGAGAGTAACACGAGCTTTCCTTTCAGGTTTTTTCCTTGCTGCCTTAGAGTATTTAACCAAACACCATGAAGTCCTTATGAAAATTGGCATTTATCTGCAAAAAGCTTCAGGGGATGCTTCATTGCATACAGATTAAGGTCAGTGCTCGTGGCATGCTTTGACTGTGAGTGCTCTGTATATTTAACAGGTCTGTGGACATGCTAACAGCTTTAAGAAGGGGCCATATGTCATGCAACACTTATACCCCTTCAGACTGGCCAAAAAAAAACGTTTCAACTCGGTTACAATCGGCTCCTGTTGCCAGTTTGAAAGGGTTTAATTGACATTTCGACGAGGGTCAACTGACCCTCCAAGCGATATGGGTTTTTATTGGCTCGCCTCCGATTGGCTTCAGTGAGAACATCACATCCGGGTCAAGCTGCTAATTTACTATGATGTCTGCGTAACATGCCCATGGCATAACAATATGCCAGGGGTGGGCAAGTGGTGGCCCGGGGGCCAAATGCGGCCCTCCACATCACTAAATGTGGCCCGCCATTCATTCCCAAAAACCAGCAGCTGTAAATATGAAGAAAACTCAGATATCCAATAGAAATAATTCTATATAATCTTATGTAAGTTATTTACAACCTTGCTTTGCTGTTATAGTGTCTAAATCTCTTTCATGAAGCCTTTAACATTATATCAAGTATTACTCAATACTATATTGATAAAATGGCAGCAACAAAATATTTGAGCTTTAAAAGTTTGTAAAACACATCATTTTATTGATTTGAAAATAGCTTCATTGGCTTTAATCCCATGTATATCAGCTAAAGTTGCTCGAATTATGTATCAAGTTCATTTGATTATGCATAATAACTTGTATTTATGTTGTAATATATGAATATTAGTATTCTAATTTTCTGACAAATTTATATTCTCATTTGTTGTTTATCCAACATTCTTTTTCATTATCAAGAGTTTCTGAAAACTTGTAACGATGTGGCCCTCATGCTGGGAAAAATTGTTTTACGTGGCCCTCTTGGTAATTAAAGTTGCCCACCTCCTGCAATATGCCCATCCCCTCAGTCTGTAACTTACGTGACTCTTTGCCATCTCAACAACAAATTCCATCCACCTTTGTATCATCAGTTTGAACATTTTTAGAAGGACAAAAGTATAAAGTACCGAAAACCGTGTCCACGGCCTCGATGCTTCTTTCCATTGTTTACATGAATGTGCTTTGCTATGCTGATGATGTCATCAATGTGATGACATTAGCTTGATGCACCACAGAAAAAAAAAGCAAACAAAAAACATGCATGCAACCCATCTGCTGCCAATTAGACCCAGGTCTGCTGGCAGTGGGAAAAGAGTCACTTGCCGATTGTAAGCGGGTTAACCTACATTGAAAAAAACGTGCTAACCCACTAATTTTAGTGTGAATGCAGTATTATTTTGCACTGAGCAAAGGCAGCTACTATGTAACAAATAGTGGTTAAGGTAATGTATGTTTAATATTCTCCCACTTGCAAGCCATTGCAATTCTTCCTCTATAACCAATATTGTAACATAGCTTTTTAAACATGTCTATGAATACATATTCAGACATGTTGTACTAAAACTGGGTTATTTTCAGTAAGTCATTTTATAGACACAGGTTGCCAAAACTTGAAATGGTCCATTAAACACACAATAGTCTCTTACAAACACACCATAAAAGCATAAGACATCGACTTAAATCTGAGCAGGGTTGAGAGTGGTTATTGCTTAAATGAGATGCTGCCCGAGAGAACCAGCTGCTTTCTAATGTATTACCCTTTTGATTTTTATGTGCCTATTTGTGTTATGGCATAAATATATCCTGATATTCTCTTACCAAGCCAAATGCAAGAGTTGTGGCCACAGCTTTTCATTACATGTTGCATCCGTTTTGTACAAACAAGTCTGCCTTATGGTCATTCTGTGGGAATTAATTCTTAGTTAAGATTAATTAGGTGGAGATCAATCACCATTAACTTTGTAGCCAATGGACTCCCCTAGTTTTCTTTCTGTTATCCATCACAACATAAATCTGTGCTTTGAACTAAAAGAAATCAAGTTGAAAATTTGTTCAGTTTAAACAGGATAACAGGCACTGACTGTTATTTAATTGTATGGAGTCGTGGCGGTAGGATGACACTGGCTTGAGGCATCTTTCAAAATATTTCAAGTTTTAATCTGCATATTTTCACATAAACCTGACTCTAATATTAAAATTATAAGGTAGGAGGTGGGCACTCATGGGTTGCTACAGAAATTTTGACAAAAATGAACAAATATGCACTTAAGTTCAAAACTTTTTTACATATTCCTCAACTGCTTAATCAGAATTAAACTGACGAAAGACCATTAGTTAACTTTCTGCCAGTTGTTTTAAGCCTTTTTATCTCCTTTAAGTTTGGGATGACAGTAATGAGAAGGGGCCAGAAATAAGGAAGCAGTGAAGGAGAAGAAGACAGGAAGAAACTTGTGGCAAGTAGTAATTAAATTGGCCCTTAGCCTAACATTACCAAGGTCGAAGAGCCGTGGGTGAAGAAAAAAAATGGAACTAATGATTGGCAAGCTGAGCCCACACACTTTAAGATGTTTAAAGATAATTTTGCCACCAAAAGTTGAAGAAGTTAAGATTCTCAAAACATAACAAAGCCAAAAATCCAGAAGAATGAGGCGGTTTTGTTGGGCTATATTGTATTCAGATTACAAGAGTAGAATCCAAACATTTTTATATCGTGCATATTTATACAAGTAGCAACGTCGGAAGTTGGAACATAAGCAGCACCACCTTCAAATCAGCTCATGGAGACATTGATGCTCCATCTTGAGCTGGTTATAACAAATGGCACCAGTCTGGTTGGTTTGGAGTGTCCCATACTGTAGCCCTTATACATCCATCTGGCTCCTCCTGTTCAGCTCATGTTGCAGCTGAGACTTTGACAGCATAATATAGGACGCAGCCAGTTTCTCCTACATAACCATCACTCAGATGTGACTGTAGAAAGGCTTTTAGAAAGACTTGATAAAGATGAAATACGTACTGAGCTATAGGAATGCATTCCCGAAATGAACAAATGCATATATTGAGGGGCAATATCTTAAAGAAAAAGCAAATTGTAGATCAGAATAGTTAAGAAAAACTTAACCTTAAAAAGTGAAAGTTTATTCTTGTTAGTTCTTTCCTGAGCATTTAAAGGGACTGTGAGGAGTTTCTAAGTAATTGCAAAAAAGTCTCACTTTTAGATGTATGTCTGATCGAAATACGCATTCATTGGTGAGTTTTATAGCATCAAAATAGGTTATCTATAAATGCTATTCCTTAGCTTCTTGGTCAGGTCTGACAGGACAGGGCTGGACTGGACTGGCCTGGTTACTCAACTTCAGGAACAAGACAATTAAAACTAGAGCAAATTTATTTTATTTGGACACGTCTTAGAGCACCGGGCTGTAAGTAGCCAAATAGCCTATAGCCGGCTACAAAACTACGATACAAAGTTTTCCAAAAATTGCTTGTTGTCACACATCAAAAACTAGTGCTACCTAAGTAGACAGAGATACATTACCTCGTCGCTTTGTATCCTGTAAGTTGTTGAAAAAAAAAAGTTGTAAATCAATGCAGAGTTCTGAGGAAGGTCCGACTAAAACACAAACAAACACACGCTTTGGCTTGGGTTATGTCTTTGTGCGTTCCAGTTGTAGTCAGAAGTAGGAATTTCCAAGTTCCGAGTAGGAAACTGCAACTGGAACGTTCCTCGAAGCTGGAATTTCCTACTGGGAACTCGGTGAAACCTCGCCACCCCCGAGTTGACAAACGAAGATGGATGCCCCCAGTGTGAACAGTTATTTAGCTCCTGTAATAATCAATTTATTTGCACTTCTGACTGGGGTGTGTCGCTCTAGATCAGCTGTATACATAGTACTGTTAGACTTATATTTACAAAAATGCTGCCATAGTGATAATCACATTCTTCATGTGATATTTGTGAACAACAACGCAGGGTGTGCTAACAACAGCTAACAATAGCCTGGTAGATCGGCATGTTTTTTTCCGACTTCAACTGGAAAACCGATAAGTCGGAGATGATGTCACTCCCATTTCCGAGGTTACTGGAACGCAGCATTACGACAGTCGCCACGCGTGCTCATGGGTAGCAGAGTCTTTGTGTCGCCGGTAATAGATTCTCCTCACAGTCCCTTTAAGTTAAAATGTGACTTGTTTGATTAACATGCAGGTGTCTGAAATAAAGCATACATCCAAACGATCTGCTGTGTTGATAATAAACTTGCTCGGCACACACTAATTTAAAGAGAACAAATGCAGTCAAGTCCTATTTTTTTTCTTTCCCACAAAAGAAAAAGAAGAGACGGTCTCCATCACAAAATCTAGTGCTGTTCAAACATATATGCACAAGACAAACATTTCCCCTGCCATACTTCTCAGTTAATGTACAAAGGATTCAACAGCTATTTTGTTCATTTTTACACCAAATTTCAACTTAATGCTTTGTGCAACTTTTACGCCAATCATTTTTCTACACCTTGGCACCACTGCTGCACTTTAGTCAGTAGCTAGCAGTGAACTAAAAGATGCCACTTGTTGGAGACCTATAACAGTTGTGCTTGAATTCCCAGTTTTCAGTATATTACACTCAGTATGACTGAATCATGTGGTTTTATCTTTTGGAAAGACAGTCTCATTATTAAAAAGGCATACTTTGTATGCTTTTCTTTTACTTAACCCTTGTGGACTATTCAAGTATACTATACACAGTTACTGTTATGGCTGTTTTCAGCCAGTAACTTTTTTGACTGCTCTAAACACATATCAGATCAATATTTTTTTCTACTTTTTTCACATAAATCTCTCAATCCACTTCTGCCCTGCTCAAAACTACCAAGCATTAGAAAATAAATAACAAATCTTAACACCTTAAGGGCAATTTAACAGAAAGAACGTCACTGATTATGGGAGGGTTAAACACAAATTGACCTATTTTCTATATAAAAAGTCATCAGAGACCTGAGATTTTTTATGGGGTATCATGGTCTTGGATATTTTAAAGATCAGTGACATCATTGACTTTGATGTCTTTTTAGTTCTTGTGTAGCATCAGATTAAAAGAAAAAAGTTACACTAGTACTGTTATGGCTGTTTTCAGCTACTAACTTTTTTGACTGCTCTAAAAACATACCAGATTAATTTATAGATTTTTTTTTTTTACTTTTTTCACATAAATCTCTTAATCCACTTCTGCCCTGCTCAAAACTACCAAGCATTGAAAAATAAATAACAAATCTCAACACCCTAAGGGCAATTTAATAGAGAACGCCACTGATTATGGGAGGGTTAAACACAAAATGAACTATTTTCTATATAAAAAGTCATCAGAGACCGGAGATTTTTTACGGGGTATCATGGTCTTGGATATGACAAAGATTAGTGACATCACTGACTTTGATTTCTTTTTAGTTCTTGTGTAGCATCAGATTTAAAGAAAAAAGTTACAGTTTTACTGTAATGGCGGTTTTCAGCCAGTAACTTTTTTGACTGCTCTAAAAACATATCAGATTAATATTTTTTTTACTTTTTTCACATAAATCTCTTAATCCACTTCTGCCCTGCTCAAAACTACCAAGCATTGAAAAATAAATAACAAATCTCAACACCCTAAGGGCAATTTAATAGAGAACGCCACTGATTATGGGAGGGTTAAACACAAAATGAACTATTTTCTATATAAAAAGTCATCAGAGACCGGAGATTTTTTACGGGGTATCATGGTCTTGGATATGACAAAGATTAGTGACATCACTGACTTTGATTTCTTTTTAGTTCTTGTGTAGCATCAGATTTAAAGAAAAAAGTTACAGTTTTACTGTAATGGCGTTTTTTAAAATAACAGACTTGGTAAAAATGGAATAGATTACTTAAAATTATATTCAAATTAGTTTCTAATCAGCCTTAAATAACTAATGTTTTGTTTTCGTTACCTTAGAATAACCTTTTATATTTTTATATTGAAGATGGGTTGATTCGTTTTACTCCCTGCCATGATAAGAGACCTTATTTCTTGAAACGGCCCTTAAGAGGTTACAATTTTTATTTTTGTTAATGCTTGGTAGTTTTGAGCAAGTTTTGAGCAGGGCAAGAAGTGGATTACCAAGCAGCTGTGCTAGTACAAACAAAGTGGAGGACCACAAATATTTGCCATCAGTGGAGCATGAATTATTGTCAAAGAAATGAAAACGGGATGAAGCCAAAAGAAATGACAAAAAACAGGGTCAACATGCCTTTCCCAGATGGATGTCCCTGAAGGATAAGTTTGCAGACAGACGCAGAAGTTGCCTGTTTTTTGCTGGACAGGTAAGACTAAGTCATTTGATGCTGTAATTTTACTCTTATATGGAGCCGAATTTATTTGTTTACTTTCGGGAGAAGTCGGAGTAGGACGCAGAGAATGTATCTGCTATGAAAGGCTTATTTCACGGCCACAAGCAATTTCCTGTGGACAGAAAACACAGGCTGATAACAAAGCTATATAGTGCTGTTGATGAGACAAATATAAATATTTTCACCGTACTCCTTAATCTTATTGCTTGCTCCTAATTTGTTATTTAGTAGCACATGTACACATTGGTAAGGTGTATATTTTAGGACATCCTCGGTCTCAGGAAAACCTCTGTGTCATTTCTGAAAAATGAAATTAAGTATGTAAAATAAGCTCTGCCCCCAAAATGAAAGTCATCAAAATCCAAAATACTGGAAAAACGGACTCAAATAAAAAACAGCGTCAGGTCGTAACAATATCATAATCATCGTAATATCACAAATGTCAAGTCGTCTTGAGATGGCATTCAGCTAAAAATCAGCAACTAGCAAACTTCCCATTTTCAAAATAAAAGCATTCTTCATTATCTCCTACTAGTTCTTTAACGCTTTTGTAAATTAGGCTCTTGTTTTGGAGCCGACCGGAAGTTTCTTCGATAGCATAATGGTGCGCATAACAGAATGTCCGAAATACCGAAATGAAGTTTGTATCCGTGCGTTTTATGGCTCAAATGACCACATTTTGGTATTCTACGTGGTGACTTTCTCGCCTAAAATGCTCTCTGAACTTTCAAATGTGGTAAATCAACAGAGATATTTGATAGCCTGGTAGCTGGAAGCACTTGTAGAAGACGCCATGTTGAAAAAACACTTTTTGTCCTTGGAAGGCCACCGTAGCTGCGGGGTTCTCCATCAGGGAGAGGGGAGCGCCGGAGTGCTGCAATCTCAAACCTCACCTTTAGATGTCACTAAAAACTACACACTTACCTTTAAGTCACATGACACGTTCCAATTAGAAAAAGTAGAAGCAAAACAAACAAAAATTATCATAAATAGCATTTTGAGTCTGAATACTAAAAACCCGAAAATCCTGCAAACAATCTTTGTCACATTAATTCTCAAAATTATCTTTGATGAAATGCCAGTACTAAGATGTATATACCGTTAAAGGCATGGATCCTTTGTTCCCATCTTCGGCTGTGTCTAATGGTGCTTTTAGAGAAGAATATGTTGCACTTTCTTTCACTATACATAATGGTTTCAGATGCCACTTCACATCACATAGTAATGGCCTACTCAGTGGCGGCCGGCCAATAGAGGGCGCCACCCCCAGTGGAGAGTGTGATATTAAATGTATTTACTTTATTTTGGAAAAAATGAATATTACCAAAAATTACTTATTATATGTGTAATATAAATATAAATATAACATAATATATATCCATTACGATATAAAGTAATTAATTTTCATTAATGTAAAACAAAAGTAAGCCTTCTCGTCTCTACCTCCGTGTCTGATGGGCGCTTGAAAAAGCGCCCCTGAGACAGTGACGAATAGCCAATAAGGGACTGTTACTAGGGCAAGATAAGCGCATATCAACGTGAATTTGGCCAATCAGCGTCGTTGAAAATAATCTCCGAAGGGCGCTTCTCAATTTGCCCCTCAGGTTTATTCGGCTCGTGTCAGCGTGCCGGTGTTATGTTTTAACTGGTGACAGTCCAGGCAGATGTCAAGGGGGCGTACCTTTGAAGGACCCTTCTATCCAAACATCTCCCGAATCCATATTATACTCAAAACTGACCTCTTTTCACCATTTTACTTACTTAGTGGTGAAAGTGACTTCACAACATGCAGCGTGACAACGAAAAATTGTAAAGAATTACAGACTTATTTGACGGCGTAAATATACGGAAGGTAATATATAGGTAACTATCTCAGATGCCTGATCAAAATGTCAAACTTTCGACAGTGAGTCAACTTGTGAACCCGCATTTTACCATCACTTCGGCATATCAACAAACAATTCGTTCATGCTCAACGTAAAACGGAGACGGGAGGACTTTAAAAAGGTAAAGAGAAGTAGGTTTTATATGTGGAGGAAAAGTAATGTGGAAAATTACACATATGTTCCCCTTACTCATTTCTGTGTATAAAGTTATTTTTAATTTACACATGTTCACCTTGCTTATTTCTTTATATATAGGTTATGTAAGCTTTTTGGCAGTATATGGTTGACTATTTATATATTTATGTATGCGTGTGTGTGTGTGTGATATATGTGTGCACCATTCTGTAATCTGTTATTTTTTTATGGAATCAATAACACTTTTACAAAGCACAGGTATCCTGTAGTTTGTGTCGAATCGTAGTGAGATGGTTGTTAAAAACTGAGTGTTGCACAGTACTGCCCCACCAAGGATATTTTTCACCAGCCACCACTGGGCCTACTCCTTGTCCACATAGGATCTCTTAAATATTAATGCTCTGTGATTCACCTGGTAAGTAGTGTATTTAGAGCTTTTATCATATATGTGGAAAAAATAAGTATCCTTAAGTATGAGTAGGCTTGTCAACACACAGCTCACTTTAGGCCAGATAAAGTTTCTGTCCCATGTTGAATGTTAAAGGAAAGGCCACTTGGGGGCTTTGTGAAAGAGAGCAGTAACATGGACAATTGAAGACTGACAAGTTTACAATGGAAACCTGTATTTCCCTGCTGCGAGTAATCCATGCACTCACACATAATGATAAAAGAAGAGTTTTGCAGTCACTCAGGGAAGCTCATAAACATATTTGCATTTTACATTCATCATTTAATGCGAGAGTCACTTGGCTGCAGGGTTACAGCCTCAGAGTCAGGCTGTACTCTAAAGCCTTGGTTAATGTAGCAGTGAAACAGGTGAACATTTGAAAGATAAATGAAGAACATTCTTCGTAATAATTTAAGTGTTCATGTTTTGGTGTAGCAGCAGTTTGGCCTATTTTGATGGTGACTGTCAAAGAGAGGACTCCAAAGCAAGGGAGACATCCCAGATTAACTTTATCCCCATATTTTCTTCATCTGAATCACTAAGGGAAAAGCTTTTTGAGGACACCCCTTTGTTCATTGGTGGGAAACACTTATAAAACACTGAACCATCTTAAGCATGAGCAACATCCAGCAGAGCATTTCCAACAGAGGCGACGGCCAGAGTGAAGAATCCAACTCCTTTGATGGGGTTCACAGTGTTGCTGGAGCCCTTTGGTGAAAGTCTATTTGCTATACAGACTTTGATAAAACTCTGTGACCCTAACCCTTAAGCAAAGATGCTTTCAAGAGCAGTTTTTCTGCATTTTAACTTAAAAAAAATCACTAACACACCACCATGAAAATAAAGACTTTTACTGTAGAGACCAAGACAACTAAGGCATTTGATGAACTGGTTTATACGGTAGCTGAGTCAACATGGACACCATAAAATAGCTTAACACTAGTTTAATTTAGAAAGACTCTATGACTGAAGCCGAGGTGTCAAACAAATTTAGAAATTGGGCCTGTCTGCAGTAACAGTGGCTGCATTTATATGCAGTCAGCATTCAGGTTAAGGACAATATTCCGATTCCTGAAATATTCAGAACCCGTTTACGTGCAAAGGCAAACAGGGACATTGCTGTTTACATGGTATCCTGATCAAAACAGCAGCACATTGACAACATCCCAACGCACTGCTTATGTTATGACGCAATGCACGTCATTTCTGCTTCATCTTCCTGTATCCAATAACAACGACAACAACAGCAGTAATATAATACAATAATATAATAAACAGCCAGAAGCAGGTAGCAGTCGGCTTCGATTGCACTTTGGTGCTGGTACTGACCCACAACCAGTACTTGACACTATTCTTTATCAATTTCTTCATTAATGGAAAGAAAGAATGTAAAGAAATAGGAAATGGAGCCAGAGCTCCATTTTGAGTACTTCCTGTACTCAACAGGCCTGATTCCTTGAGACTGAACATGTGCAGAACACAAATTATGGGGATATCCCGATAGGCATATACATGACCAAACATTCAGGTTAGAAAAAGAGAAACCCAGGGGTGATTTTTTTTTTTTTTTTTCTTAAACGGAAATATGAGCATATTCTATTTTTCAAAAGGTTTATTAGTGTTTACATGGTCGTGCGCAACTGAGTTATTGCTAATATTCACGTTAAAGGTGTAGTCAGCGATCTTCTAGTCTTCTAATCTAATGCAGTATTCGTCAAATTCACAGTATTTCTCCTCTCCATCCACAAGATGTCACCACTGACAGCATGTTGAAAAAAAAGTCCGGTTTCAATACACAGCCTTGGCTCTGAATTTCAGCAGGTAAATACTGTGGCTCGGGCCGAGTCACCAAAACAGGGTACACCCCCCCACATCCAGGGACGATCATACTCATGCGCAGATCAGACAGAGGGGGCAGGGGGAGTAGTAGGTTGCGTAGCGTGCGCAGTTAGCATAAGAGAGAAATACAATAGGTGCAGTAGCAATGGCTGAAAAACAGCCCAAAAGAAAAAGGTCAGAGGAGTGAAAAGTGAAAAAGAAGGGCTATGACCATGAAAGAGCGAAGACCTGGGTCAACATTGATGTTGCTTTCCGACAGTGGACGGAACTCTGCCAATTGAAAGACCTAAAAACGGACGCGGATGTCGCTGTCTGTCTGCTGGATAGGTTAGCAACATTAGCTTTGTGGTGCTTCACATAACAGTAACAGCCGTCGGGCATTCATCTTATTGTCTAATCTGCCAGAATGTACTGTTGTTGTGGTGTTATCAATAATGGCAGTCGAGTTGTCTGTCGAGTCGGGGGTGGAGCCAGGGGTGAGGTATGAAGAGAGAGGCGGGTCTAAATTTGTTTATAAACAACCTCTCCACTTGTTTTCTCCCACATCGCTGACTACACCTTTAATGGCTGGACATAAATGTTGCCAATGTTAGTACAACTCCTGCACACAAGCAGGTTGCCTGTGAGTACAGCTCATTGCTAATCCTTAAAGTAAGACAGCCATGCCCCAACAACAAAGGATGCATCTCTATGAACAGCGATTTACTGACAACGTCAAATTGATTTGTACGAAGCCTGATGTTTGTTCATCTGTGTCTGTATTTTGAGGGTTTGCGCATTTTTCTTAACCAAGTAAATAGAAAATCTACAACTGGTTACAAAGTGTGGTAGGGGCTGGGTGATAAGTTTAGGTTAGTTCCTGGTTTGGGCTTGTCTATGGAGGTTCTAATGTTCACATTGTTATAAAAGCCATGTGTGTTGTCAGTATACTTTAAAACATAACTAACAAAAAACAAGGATAAGGACCCAAACACAGATCAACACAAAAATCTTTATGGATTCTTTTGGCTCAAACCACTGCTCACTTAAAATAGAAAATAAAATATGTAAATCCATGAACCAGTATGACTCATAAACTTAAAATACCATATGCGACTGACTCTTTATACTTAACATTCCACATGCTGCATGTGTAGCACTATAAGATGTCTTGAGGTTGAAAGTTTCTGGATGTGAAAAGATTCTAAGCTGTTGCTCCAAATCACCTGAATGTCTTATTTAGATTACCTTTAGAGTGTCACAGAAACAGTCTGAAGGTGAAGTTCAGCCCATCCATCTTATAACAAATCTATAGCTTTCAACATTAATAGGCTTAACTCAGTGTAATCCAGATTTCACATCTCTGCCTCCTAAAACATGCAAATCCTGTTTTTGACAGAAGAAACAAACAGGGTGAGGTGAGAGGTGAGGATCTTCGTAAAAAAGAAAAGCTTATCTTTCCTGGAGGAATATTACAGTGCTTCACACTTGCTCCTACTTGCAGCTGAGTAGAGGCGTTGATTTATTGTTGAAAGGGTCTTCTTCGGCTGCTATAATGATCGAGGTGAGGTGTCTTTGACAAAGCAAGTTGTTGGTAATAAGCGTCTGAGAACTAACACATATTCTCTGCAGTTTTAGACATTGTAACCGTTGAGTCCATCCCTAAATTCTTATAAGAAAAACTGTTTCCTGTGCTTTTTCAATCATGGAACTGATGCACACTCCAGCTAAATCTAATGGCACTTTTTGGATCCATTTATTTACTTTTATTCTGACATAAAGTCATTCGAGATCCCATTCTGTACGTCCAGCTTTAGTCCTTGTTTTGTACTAAGGGGTCACCTCAGTCTTTTTTATCTAAGTTTATTTTTATTTATAACAGTATGGGCCAGGGATCCTATGTTGCTTTCCACAGGGAAGCTGCTTACATTAGCAATAAGATCCACATGCTAAGAGGATAACAATAATATTTGATAAATTCTTCTACATCATGCTGTCATAGAAATGATTTAAAAGGAAAATAGTCCTACAAGACTGAAGCCCCAGTCACACATTCCCGTTTCTCATGGCGATTGTGCATGATTGTCATAATCCTGATAAAACGTGCTTTGGTTGTGGTGCATGCGCTACTTGGTCTGGATCAGCCTTGTATAGTCGTGGATGAACGGTGGGGAACGTGGAAGGGTCCCGACAGTTTTGAACTGCTCAAAACTGTCGTGGAGAATCGCCGTTCTCAGTGTAACGGGATGGAAGCCCAATGCAGTCCTAATGCTAACGGTATTAGCGTGGCATGTACGGAGCTCAGTTGGGCTGATCATGGCTCAATCCTGAAAGCTTTATGAGGATGACTGACAAGGATGTATGCGTTTGTGCCCCGACTGTGTCCCGTTCAAGACAGCGCAAGCGTCGGGGCTCAGTCTGGGCTTACGTGATGCGAACTGAGCTCGAGCGGGGCTGACGTCGTGTCAGCGGGATGAAAATTCATGTTATCCTCGTCATATCACTGTATTAACCTAGCTGGAGCGGGACGAACGCTCCCGAAGCGCTGTAGAAGCACTACTGACTGTGTATTTACGGGGTGTGTCCAGGGCTGAGACATTAATTTCATCCCGTATCATAGCAATCACACCAGCCTCGTCAATCGTGTTCAGTCGTGCACAATCGCTATGAGAAACGGGAATGTGTGACTTAGGCATTAGTAACATGCTAGCTGAAATGATTCCTCTTGGCCCTCTGTTTTGAGGGCCAAGGGGAAGGGCTAAAGGGTACAATTGGGATTCACTATACTTGCTGACAGGTGAATCAGGGCAACACGCCACAATATGGTATGTTGTTCTCATCCTGACATCCCATTTCATTCCTGTCAGACACAACCTCAAATATTCAAAATTACTACTTTTCAAGAAATAAATCTAATACTTTACCACTAAATTATTACATATAGTAATTATCCTAATTACATATCATTTTGTATGTTAATTTGGTTAAAAGATCATAAAATTCACCCACCAACATGGAGCACTGCTGTCTCATAAAAAAGAAAAAAAAAATCTCAAAATTTGTGTGTACCCTGCTGCTTACATCAACATGGACAAAGAACAAGAAGGAAATCATGTTACCTCCATTTAGATTCATTTGTTTTATTTTTTGAAAAATTATTTTTGGGCAATGTAGGTCTCTATTGACAGGAGAAGGAGACAGTGGATGGGCTTGTGAAAGGGCTGAAGGACAGTAAGGGTGGATACTCAGCAAAGTGGCCACAGGCTGGATTCGAACCTGGACTGGCAGAAGAACGTATATGGGTTGTTCCTGGTTGCCCACCACTCCACCAAACCAGCACCCCATAAGCACTAAGATAGAACCCATTTAATAATGGTTAATTATATAATCAATAAAATTGTCAAGAGATGCCACACTCAAGGAAAGAAAATTATATCAACTATGATTTTATATTTTCTATCTTTTTGTTGTGACATTAATTTTTTTAAGAGGAAAAGGCAGTAAAATCTTCCACACTAGAATATTAATGAAATTACATGGTGGAAATTCAAGAAACGATTATGTCCAGTTTATGTGGTAGGCAGACACTGTGTTAATGGATTTTGACACACATGCAGTGTTGTAGTGCATAACTAATTAACTTTTTTTTTCATTCACTGTGGGAAAAAAATACAACCACATCACATTGTTAGCCAAGCTTATCTTCATTGGAGAACAGAATTGGGCTAATCATTCATGTTAGAAGCAGTAATGTGTTGCAGGAGCGAACACTTAATGCAATCATATATCATGACATGGGTTCACGCAAAGAGGGCAGTGATAATGTAGAATATCTGATTCATTTTGTATTTTAGATTAATAAAGGAGCTATTTCTTTATAAAATCCAAGATTGATTGCAAACTAATAAACTAGATGAAATTTTTTTTTCTCAGTCTCAGGCATGAACAAATGACAATGCACTTGGGAAATTACAGAGTGTAATTAAGTTGCTAAAAATGTTGTAAACCCAATCATCTGTAATATCAGAGTAAGTGCTTAAGTAACTTACTTAGATGGCATAAATTATGGCCCATGAAATTAAGAGTTACTTGAAAGTGAAGACTTAATCATCGAAGCAGTTCTGGATGGGTAAAACTTGGACAAGAAGGGGTTAAAAAAGGCAATAGGGAGATTAAAGCAGTGCCCGACAGATCAGGGTTTATAGTTAATAATGACTCTGAGAAACCTGTGGAGGATTGGGTTACTCTAGTTCACATGAAAGACTCTTAGAATCCAAGAGGGAAAACCTGTGAACAGGAAATTGTGCTTGTAGAATCTGACTTTGAAGTCTGTCTCCTTGGCTAAGGTCATGGGGGTCATCAGTAAGCTCCCAGGTAGAAATGAGACAAGGGTGGTGAGGTTCAGGCTGCAACACTGAGGGCTTTACTACCCCAGTTACCAAGATGGCTATATACATTTCGCAAGAGACAGTAGACAAATTATTACAAATTGTGGGACATGCTGAATTAAACATATATAATTAGAGCTGCAGCTATCGATTATTTTTGTAATCGATTACTCTATCCATTTTTTTTTGTCGATTAATCGGATAATGGTTACATTGCGCTCAATGCTATTTTTTTTTTTTTACATTGAATCACTACACATTATTATCATTAGTAACACACAAAACAGAAAAGCCAGGTCACTTAAATTAACAACTTATTTTTCTTATTTTGAACAGTCTGAGCATAAATGGGATCTCAAAATCAAAATCTATACTTTTATTTTTACTCTGGGCCATATCTTGCTTTTTTCAGTATTTTCTTTTAAGTTTGGTTATTTTTATTTTATTTGTATACATGCCTGTCTCTTTTTGCTAAATTATTTCCTTTCCTACTGTACCATATTGATGATCTTATTTTGCTTACTTTATTTCTAGGACCAAATAATATCATACTTAGATACTAAGATCATTTAACTAGCTAATGTACATTTCTATAACATATGAAAACATTCCCTACACCTGCTTCCTCTACTCACTGTCAGTGTTTCCTGTTCTACTCCCTGCAATCAAATTCAATGTAAAGTTATTGGATGTGAAAAGTATGTGAACAAAATACACGATTCTGGGCAAGTAGCCTCCGCATTGATTTACGTTCTGAACCAGCCTTTACACAGAGCCATAATCAAAGTAGGTTATTTACTAGCCCATATCTCAGTTATTGATCACATTAGCTGCTTCTGTTGAGTATCGCGAGTGTCACCCTGCAGTGTCGCTCTGACGACGAACAGACTGGATGTTTACTGTTGACGTGCTGCAGCAGTGCCGACGTGCTATCATGCTAAGCTACATACTAAGCTAACTCCGTTTGACATCAGACACACTGCACTGTGTTTTCTTTTCGTCCCTTCTTGTAGTGACCACACACTTGGGACACTCTCTGCAATTTCTTCTGCGGACTCTCTCCTTTCTGTCCCTCTCGTTTCTCTTCCTTCATGATTTTACAAGCCGTGCAGCAGCGGAGGTAGCAGGCGCGTTGTGCCACAGAAATTACCGTCCGTGTCAAACACCGTGCACTGTATAGTAGTCCAGATATATATTTTACATGTATAATTATATATTAAACGAGGCTTCGAGGCACAAAATTTGCTTCGAGGATATTTTGTAATCGAATACTCGCGATTATTCGATGAATCGTTTCAGCTCTATATATAATCACTCAAATATTCAATAATAGGAACAAAACACTGCCATAAAAAATTGAATGTAACCCACAATTTACACTTTTAGATAAATGCAAAGAGTGATCCTCATTTTGAGCATCAAAACACAGAATTAAAGCCAATTTAAATTGATCTTGGTGCATCAATCCATCTTATTTGGCTTATAAGAGATCAGGTCCTGGTGACCGTAGAATAACCAGGTCGACCCAGATGTCTCTATTCCCAGCTGTGCTTCTACCTTCTTTTGATGGTTCTGGAATATTCTCATGCAAATCTAAAGAAATGACAACAAAGTTGATCATACATCTTATTCTTTTGCTAAAGCTGCAATACAAATTGAACATGCTTTAAATTCATAATCCATGAGAATTGTCCATTACAGAGCATTATTTCCAGGTTTCACCATTGAAGTCCCCCAGCAGGACCACACCTTATGAGTTTTATAGAGCCAACTATCTTTGCAGAAGACCCTAATGCAGAATCAACCAGCCAGGGGCTTGTGTATCCCATATCCATCTGGTGTCTTATAATATGAGCAATTCCAAAAAGGGGAGAGTCCATCTCTCCTCCTGGAGAACGGTTTCAGATCCAGGCCTTTGTGCGAGTGTGAGACCCACAATATCTGGTCAGCAGCACTCAACCACCCACACCAACTCTGGCTGTCCCTTTAGTCGAGAGGTGGCTTCTAGTGTTCCATACTCCCAAGAACTGGCATATGACACTGGAGATCAGAATGCCATACTCATGCCTTCTACACTTATGCCTGCAGATGACAGTCACTTGAACCTGTTAGGTGGAAAACAAAGTACGTCTTTTATTCGTAACCATGTCTGTGTGTTTCCAGCTGTGCCACTGGGACACTCCAAATGGCACATTGGTGACCATGTGGATATCCCTACAGTAAATGGCTGCAACTTTTGATTGCTTTGACATAAAGCTGTGATCAAGTACTCTATGGAAAAGTTAGACTTAAGCTGCGTTCACACCGCAAGCGACCCAGCTACCAAAACTGCGTCGCCCACTGACGTATCGTCGCACGTCCATAAATACCTCACTTTGGTCACCGTTGCCGTCGGCTGTCACTCAGTGAAAACAGAAAAGTTGACAGCAAGTGCCGCCGATTCCAGAGCAAGTGGAAATTGGAGTATTTTTTCGCCGAAATATGAAACAACTGTGTCTGCCTAATTTGCCACGAGACTGTAGCTGTTTTCAAGGAATTCAATGTCAAGCGGCACTACCAGACAAAACATGCTGACCAAGACAAGCTAACTGGGGACGAACGTGGCGAAAAATTGAAACAACTGGAAGCTTTTTTAACGGCACATCAGCGCTTTTTCACAAGAGCCCGTGAGTCCAATGAAAATGCCACGAGGGCTAGCTACGAGGTGATTGCCAAGCACTGTAAACCTTTGACTGAGGGTGAATTTATTCAAGACTGTGTGCTGAAAATAGTTCAGAAAATTTGTCCTGAGAAGAAGCAAGATTTTGCCAATGTCTGCCTGGCTCCTAAAACTGTGGTGCGGAGAAGTGAAGACATTTCATTAGATAGTAAGAGACAATTAGAGTCAAAAGCTGAATGGTCAGTCCCCGCACATTTTCACCTTACCAAATCTGGCCCTCATGGCAAAAAGTTTGGACACCCCTGGTCTAGGCGGAACTAATGTCCTCACTGACTGACTGTCCTCACTTTCCCACACGGACATAAATTGTTCCTAACCCAGATGAAAAACTGTCTACCACAGACACCATCACACGTGCACACACTGCTGATTGGCTGTTGCCGCACAGCCACACACGACATCATCTGAAAAAATCTACTTTTTTTTTACTTTGACATCGCAAGACATGCTATGTGGTCATGTGAAAAGCGGCTGTCGCATCACGGGAGGGTTAGCATCACCCCATCGCGGCTGTACATTGACTTTACATGGAGAGTGATCGCTGAGATAGTGCAAGTAGCATGCGGCGTGTAAGCACCTTTAGAGCCATCCAATTCTGTGGTCTCCACTGTCAGAAATTCTGTCATAGAGTAAGTACTGAATAAAGTACATTTATACGCTTTTTTCTGCTTTTGTGACTGAAATGTAGCAAGTAAAGGGTCTGCACAAGAGGTTTGATGGTTCAAAAACTATATGAACTATGTAAAGTTATATTTCAAGAAGAGTAAGACAGTTTAACTGGACTCCTGTCCTTACCCTGCAATGCACCAGGGAAACATTTATTTCAGGCATATCTGCCTTCATTAGGTAGTGCTATGTCCTCTTTTTAGTTAGAAAAGACCTTGTTCCTGTTGACCTTGCAAATTAGATAGCATCCAGACCATCCATTGGTATACTTCCCTGAGCCTTAGGTGACCTCTCCATAGACTCATCTTTGTGAATTTACTTCATTGAGGTTCTACTTTAATTTTTGACCAGTCACTAGGTCTGCCCCATAGCTCCTTTGCCAGCTATATATAGAAGAGCCTATTATAATCTGCATTATACACTGGAGAAATGATTGCTCTTTGCTGCCTTGGAAGCACTTAGACCCTTGAAAAAGCCACAAGGTGCTGAGAAGGTTACATTTAGAGTTTATTGTCCTCTCTTTGGCAGTGACTAGCCATCGGACCTGGTAAAGTATTTAATTTT
This sequence comes from Scarus forsteni, assembly GCA_036419115.1. Taxonomy (NCBI): domain Eukaryota; kingdom Metazoa; phylum Chordata; class Actinopteri; order Labriformes; family Labridae; genus Scarus; species Scarus forsteni. Next base: position 1,722,189 of record JAZDUH010000113.1, read on the forward strand.
TAACACTACATTGTAACGTAATTGGATATTGTGCAAATGTAAATGATAGAATGGTAAGAACTAGGGTTGTAACGAAATGGTCAACTCACGAAACGATACGAAATACGAAACAGGGCTCACGATACGAAATACTCACGATACGAAATAAAGATTAAGGAAAATCCCCAGCAGTAGGAAGTTGTGAAAAAATCTCATTTTCTTTATTTTCTCCCTAATGCAGACATACAAAAAATATTGCTGCATCAGTACAAAATAAATGCTCTTTGAAAAAAAAAAAATTGTAGTTTTTTCCCCTTATTTAGACTACAGTGCAAATACAAACATAAAATCTCAATAAAAAGTGCTTTGTTGTTGTAACAATCAGGATAAGTACATTCTTGAATGAAAAGGAAAACAAATAGCAGTCCTCAGAGCTGCAGTTTAGACCTATACATGTCTGAAATGTGAACTGTAATATTAAGCCTATAACAGTGCATATACTTCTGATCTTCAAGTATGATCAAATTCTGTCAACTCAACAGTAGATGCAAAACTCAAATATTGTTTTTATGCAAACTTACACAAACATAGTGGAGCAGTTCTACCATTTGTTTTGTGTTCAATGTGGATTTTAATGTTTCCTATAAATTGATGGTCAGTGAAGGGGCCAGGTAGGCGGGGCGAGTGGGTCAGAGTTCAGAAGGGGAGAGTTCGTGTGTGTGTGTTAGCGAGGAGGGAGAGAGCCGTGCAGGAGGTCTAGAGATTACTACTCACTGTATTGTTTGTGAATTAAAATTGTAGTTGGCGTGGTCACAGCCCACAGTGACTGTGAAATAGAAGCAGATATTCGCAAGCCGGAGTCACCTTTATTATTACGTCTGATGGACGTCACAGTACAGCCGCTGCCTATCTGCAGGTGGTGGTTCTCCCCACAGTATACGGCGAACTGTAGCGGCATATTTTGCACACGGTTGTTGTTTTGTCCGCAATCTTCTCACCGTTCTGTCGTCTTTTACACTGGAAGCCAAAATAGGTCCACACAACCGATTTATTTGACGAAGGAGCGTCAGTTAATTCCTCCGCTTCGTCCTCCTCCATATTGCAGCGAGTGTTTTGCTACGGGAGGCGAGGAGGGTTTATTTCGTCCTTTTATTTCGAGCGTCTTTGAATTTTATTTCGTCATGTTTTATTTTGCGAAATTTCGTGGCACGAAATTTTGTTTCACCCCTAGTAAGAACACATCATTCATGTGACGTAGATTTACAGACAAATTAATATCTGAATGATAAGTCTATGTGAAACAAAGGCTTTTCACATTGAGACCTACTTGAATAACTTTTTGGAATCAGAGCTTACGTTTGAATAGACCCAGTGAGAAAACAAAGAAAGAAACCAATGCCTATGAGTTTATGCCAGTGGGATTTCCCTTTACTAGTTTGTGTATTTTAACTTTGTGCACCAAATTTTCTGATTGGAAATGTTGTGGATTTGGTAATAAAAATAAGTAGCAAATGAAACAAAAGAGGAAAAAGCCTCATTTAGAGGAGTTTGAAAAGTTTACAATGAAGATAAATAGTGCCGTGGACAATGCAGTCCAAACAAACCCATTAATTGCTTTGCTTTAATGTTCCAATAGTTGCACAGGCATGCCAAACCATCCTCCTTCCATGAGCTGCCTATGAGCTGAATAAACTTTGGGCCAGGGAGCGTCTCCCACATGGCATTACCACTGCTAACATCATTAGAGGAAGAGTGAGAGGAGAGATCTTTCTTATGTTGGAATATTTATAACGGACCACACACGTCTCAACATTTTGCATTAAATGTGACCTTTAAGCAAGTGTTATGGGCTTATTCCAGCAATCTTAAGAGAAAAGCTTGAGCCCTGTCCTCTGCAGGGCTACTTATTTCTTTATTTATCTCATATCAGCCTACTGTTAACTGCTGACCAACAATGACATACCACTAGTGGACAAAATGCACAGAGGTTTGTATTTTCTAACAAATACATTAAAGGAAAAGGTTTAAATTTGCAATTAATTTGAATGGAAACCTCATTGTTATGAACATTAGCTGCAGTATCACAAGACCACCTGGCAAGTCTGTATTAAGTATTTATATCTGAAGTGAAACTACTAGATAAGTAATCTTAAATAATTCACAGACATATCTAATTCAACTGATAAAAATGTGTTATATATCAATACACTTCCAGGGCATTTTCTTTTTGCATTTACAAGCATAATCCACACATAATGAGAATGATATATTACATTTCTCCAAGTATAATGACCTGTACCAATTGCCAGCGCAGCATCAATAAGAACTGTTAGAGGTTTATGTCAGTTTAATTTCATACCTTTAGGGGGAAAAGCCTATGATCTGGACATTTATCATCCCAATACATTTTGTTCCTGCACTCAGCCTTAGATTAATGAATTGGCACAGTGAGGAGGTTTCTACCCCTTAAGACCTGACCTTCAAATGTGTGCTTTCCATTTGTAACAGTCTCCGTTTGTTTTACACCACAGTAGAAAAGAGCTTTGTTTTAGAACTTAAACAATTTGTACTTTATCCCTAACATTTACAGATGAAATGTCATTCAGTCCAAATGCAAAATATGATGGAATTAAGTACTAAATTTATATATAATACGTCTTTGCAAAGCATGCTTTGTCAGCCTGTTCAAAAAACAAGCATTGTTCTTTTATAATCAGAAGGTGAAACTTCATTTCATGCACCAAATCTAATAAGGTATTAGAAAAAAATACAAGCTCTCGTGTTTGATTAGATTGCTCCACTTGCAAATCCGACTCTTTTCAAAATCATCTTATAAAAAATAGATCTCACACATGTTGACAAATTATAAAACAGTAGACTTACACTTTTGCTTGTTTCAGTGATTGCAATGCTAAGGTATGAACAAGTTTTTGTCAAATCAGAGACCCAATTGTATTGGTTGCTTTAATGAGAGACATACCCATGCACTTAGATTTGCAGAATGTAAACAATGTCTGAAGTACTAAGCAAATTACCAAAACTGGAATAGCAGAGACTGCCTGCACAGCTATAAACAACCAAAGGAAAGGAAGACAGGGGCACATCATCAGCCATCAAAGAAAGACAGTGACCACAGGAGAAATAAGACAAGGGTAAACATTGATAAGGCATTTGAGAGGGGAGACACCCCCACCCCCCCTTCCTCCTGTGAACTTTGCTCTGGATCAGAACTCCATCTCCCTCTCTCGAGGCTATCGTCACTTTGTTGGACAATAGAGACATTGTGGGGTCTGATCCCAGATCAAGGACACAGGCTTAATTCAATAGGTCCTAATTTCGTGGTGCAGCACTGGGTGGCGGAGCCTGGCGCATCCCATGCAGTGTTTATTTCATCCACCGTGCGCAGCCAATTTGGCAATTTGGTTGACCAGCTGCACTGAGATGGGTGTGACTGTGCACCAGGAGGAGATGCCGACAGATTCAGGTTGGCGCAGTGACAATTTTGTGCCAAAAACTTTGCAGAAGGTGCGCTGAAAGCTCGCCAGCTCCAACCTGGTCTATTTTCGGCGAAGCGCACCCTCTGCAGCTGTAATTTGGTGACAGGTGCACAGTGCACACACGTCGACAAAATCTCAGAGGCAGGTTTCCAGAGTGTCAGGAACATTTTAATGCAATAAAAAAATCTCAGAACCACTATTTATGCTGGTTCAGTTACGTTAAACATTTGTATCTATATCAATTGTCTTTTACATCTGATGTCAGATTAAAGTCGTTTGTCGTAATGGAAACTTTGCCTGAAGGCAGCCGTAACTGTGACACACATCTCACAAAACAAACAGCCTCATCATCCGATACGGAGTATATATCTGTCTTCTCTCATTTCATGAAATTTAAAAGAAAAGAGGGAGAAAAAAGAGAGAAAATGAATGTATGTTACTCAGTGTCTTAAGGATTTACCCGTGATTGCCCATATTTCTGTCTTTTAGTCTTTACTCTTAATGTGATCTAAAAGGATGAAGTACATTATTACAAGCAGGACGAGGAGGAGATACCGGGAGAGGATACATCACCAAAGGTTCTGCTATTTGGCAATGACGGACCAGGAATGCAGGTGGATCACATGCATGATGAATGGATTAGCCTGCTGTTGTGTTTAAATGTAACTGTCACTTAATTTTGTAACCCACCTATTCAAGACAAAAGAACAGATTACATCTGTGCCGTGAGGTGGTCCACTTGGTGATGTGCACCTCGATAGCCCCTCTTCTCTCTCCCTTTCTGTAACAGTGCATGCGGCTTTGACTATCTCTGCTACCGGATCTTTCCGGCACACTGTGACCGCAGTGGCAGGGAACAGCCAGACCAATCAGTCGCTGCAGTGCATTTCAAGACAAGGAGAGGCGTTAATTTGATTGGGGAAGGTTACACTCGGCTGTGTTAAACCCACTCACATCTTGTCTCCTCCTTCTCTGGCACTTATGGGGGGGGGGGGGGGGGGCAGGGACAGAGGCATAGATGCCTCTTTGCACCTCTCTGCACCATGCAGGAAACTGCAAAATGGGCTGAACACACCCTGTCGGCACGGCGCAGGTGGGCCGCAGGGCAGATATGAGCCTGTGTCTGGTCTACAAAATTAGAGCCCAATGTCTTTGCTTGCCCCTCCCCCCTCCTCCCTGTGAAGCTGTGAACTTACACCTTTTGTAGCAAGTTCCCCCTCCAGGCTTCCTTAGTTCCACCCCCTTTCCACAGCCCTGCCCTCAATCATATGTGCTTTTCTTGGAGTTTTTTTTTACATTTTCTGATCAGGTTTTTCATATGCTGAGGTTTTTTCTTCCTGATCTCACACTGTGCTCTGTAAGGCATAGTGTGGGATCTGCCTTTTTTTCTCCTCCTCTTTCCCTGATGTCTCCTATCCAAGAAATTGGGGTGCTGCTCTGCTGGGCATGTGACTGTCTTTGTCTGTTCTTGGACGGGTTGAAATGTAAAGAAAAAAATTGTTGCTCTGGACTTATAACATGCAATTACAATAAAGTCTGATGAATTGATTGATTGTGCAGTGGCATCTGTCCAAAGCTGGGCCAAGAGTTGGTTTGCGTTAAAGTCTAAATTTGCTTTGATTGTTGATTATTAAATGGTAGTTTAACGAGAGGACGTCATTGTAGCTCTTTTGAGGCTGCAAATGCATATACTGTATGTATAATCTTAACAGTAGCTCGGGAGTTTTCTGCTTTGAAAAATGGCTCCTTGTTGCCCAGCAACACATGCAACAACTGTTAGTGTTTACAAAGGCGAACGTAAGAGGAGGGAATGAGGAAGAGTGTGGAGGAGGAGAGTTAATTCCACTCCAGTCCAGTCACATCCAAATTTCATACCACCGCTTTAAATGTCACCTGCTTCTAGCTACCGCTTCAGTTCGTTGTGTTAGCAATTTTTGGTCTTGCTTCTCTTTTAGCGCAATATGTTATTAAAACAACACATATCAACACTCATGCTGCAGCCACAAATCATCAGTTTGATCATATATATCTGACTTTGTTAGACATTGTGATTCAGGTTTACTTCTGAGGTCATGAAAGTGTCTATTTCACTCAGCTTGCAATGGCTCATGTTCTCTTTTAGGTAACAGCAGGTAAGCATCAGATGTGGTGTCCCATCGTAGCAATTGACACTCTGTCCACCCTGCATTCTTTCAGTAGCTAATTGTGGGAAAAATAAAGTTCTTCTCTTCAAAGTTTAAGTTAGACATTTTCATCACATATATGTGTTCAAAAGGGCAACTCTCCCCCTCCCTAGTTTCATGCAGACCCAAGGAGCTATAGGTCTGGTGTCAGGTTACATGTATGCAAATTACCTCACCCCACCTCTTCACCTTTCAATAACCTCGGACATCCCTGTCAATCACGCCCCCCTCCTCAGAGTGAAGAGGCAAGTCTGGACATGTTCCCTGTCACTCTCTCTGTCATCCTTGGAGCAGCAGCAGCATCTCCACAGCTCTGGGAATATTTCTTTTTGTTTTATACTTTTCCTGTGCGTCCATAAGACTGTAAGTAGTTTTATCAGGTTGTTTACTTTCTATTCACGGTTATCATTACTTATAGCACTGTGTAGGGATGTCACTCAGTTTTCTGGTCCATAAACATGTCATATGTTATCACTGTCTGTAAAACTACTTCATATAGACTAGTTTGTAAGGACTGTTGTTTACATCATGTTTACATCTTCAGTTACATTTCATATCAGTCAGTAGAATAAAAGTTGCATGCATGTCTCCTCAGGGGCCGACACCATTTCCTAGGTTCTGTCTGCATGTGTGTAGCAGAGGTAGATTGTCAGGGACAGCAATTTGCTGGCAGTCCCTTAATAATGGAGTGTGATTTAGGGAGCTCATTTATTGTTTGCAGTGAAGTGTTGCATTTCATCCATGCCCTTTTCTGAAGTTTTCATTTCAATGTTTGTATTTATGTTCGTATATTTACATTCGTTTTTTCCTTATTTTCCTTTGTAGAAACCACACACACAAACACACACACACACACATACTCACACACACGAATGAACAGAGCATAACAAAAACGGATTTAAATAAAGAGTGGAAACTTGAAGAGAGTGTGTCTGTGGCCATCATTCATGTTCTAACCGGACAACCTGTGTTGATTGCAGCTCCATCATCAGTAATGCAGTTTCACTGAGGTCATAAGTATGGTATCAAGATAAACCATCACCTCCTTTATAATATGGTTACTGTAAACACTGGAACTACTTTTACTTTGCCAAACAAGATTACAAGCTCTGTCAAGCAAGACCAGCTAAAGAAAAGTAAGAAATAATTTCGATGAACTTCTCAATTTGTCTCTTCATTTTCTTCTTACTGCAGTGATGTGAGCTAAAACACATTGGAATGGGATGTTGGAGTAAAAATTGCACACCACAAAAAAACAAAACCTGGTTTCTGCATGACTCGTGGGCAGTTAAAACACAGACTTGCTTCTTTTGCAGCCAGGAAATATTTTGACAGTCCAAAGAGTCCTTGCTGTCTGATCATAGACGTTGAACATGTCAAAAATCTGTTCGAATTTAAGGGGCCCTGATCATTTCTGAACAGACTAATGAGGTTAAATCTCTCTTAAGATCTCTAAAATTTTGTTAGAGGGGGAAACACTATCTCAGGATTACTCTTTGTGGCAGCTTTGACATAATTTGTGTGGCTATCTGACCAACAAATGTGCTTTGATTCTTTGTAATCAACATCTTAAAGTCACTTCAGGTCACTCTATGACTAGGGATGGGTACCTTTCACATTTGAACAGATACTGTACCAATGCCCGTTACCTGGGAATCGGTATCGGTACTCAAAAGTACCAATTTTCGGTACTTTTGCGTGTGTTTATGAGGTAATAAATATTTATTTGTTTAATATTAAGATCTCAATTTTTTTCAATGTAAATTTACTTCTCAATATATAAAATTGAACAGACATACCAAAACAACCTTCGTCATTACGCTATTACGGTGCTGCGTTCAAGTCCGGTATGGAAATTCACCTACTCTGCCCAATAGTATGCCTGCTTCTTCCACTCCATCACAGTCACAAGGATGCATTTAGGTACCTAAACATGCCACCGTTTGATTTTACGTGAATCGGTACTCGGTAGTACCTACAGAATTCGGTCGGTACCTCTTAAAGTACCGAATTCGGTAACCATCCCTATCTATGACACAAAACAAGAACTGCAAATCTGCAGGTTAACAGATTAGCCTCAAAACACAGGAAAACTTTGAAATCATATCTCTACCAGACATTAGAATACACCCAATCAAAGCTAAGGTAAAGTCAACTTTTGCATCATTTCAACATATCAAAGATTCTGATGGGGCTGCTGAGGTAATAACAGTGCTGACAAATACTTTGTGTTTTTGCTTTTAAAAAGTGCAACATCTCTATCATTAAGAATAAAGGTACATTTGGCTGAGGGCGTCAGTAACCACCCACACCTCTGTACTTGCCTGTTTTTTGTCTTAATTTACATCTGGTTTGGCTGAAAGTGATATTATGTGTGCTGTGGCTCTGAGTCGTCCACTAAAAAGTTGGAAAGGTTTCAACTTTCATTTGTAGTCGAATAATGGGAAAACAGAGCACAGTCCACATCTCTGTGTGATTGCACCATTAAAAGGTCTTAAAAGTAAAAAGATACATTTTAATATATTTAGTGGAAAAGAGCCAAAGGTTTGTGTGGTTCAAACTTTAATGATTACTGTTTTAAGAGGAGTCTAGTCTGGGTCAAAATGGACCCCACTCCTAGAGTTAAGGCATTGACTATGGACACATGAAGGCCAGGTTCTGAAGAGCAAAAAAAGATTAACATGAATAAGAGCAAAGAATGGGTTTATGTATAGCTTTGGTTAGGGCTGGGCTATATTTACTAATCTCAATATCACAATTAATTGAAGCTCTTACCTGGATTATGATAAATGAACTATTATTTTATATCATGCTGGAACAAGTTAGTGGTGATACCGACGGTCGTTGACATGGTCTTCCTGCAGTATTTACATTTAACTTCTTTCTGCTCGACGTCCTCTGCAAAGAATCCAGAATGTGCCCAAACAACAGAGATGGCAATTTTTCTTGGCTACAAGGTCCTCTGATAGATTAATGATTGTCTCCTCCATGTTGGTGGTGCGTTCTTCGCTCTTGGTGGAAGTGAACACAGACTGCATGGAAGGTGCGCGGTCACATGACTTGCTCAGGGAAAATAATCAAAATGAGTAAAATTACTTCGATTAGAGGCTCTAAATGTCGATTTCGATTATTTTTCGATTAATTGCCCAGCCCTAGCTTTGGTTTCCACTTTGCTTTGCAGGACTCCTGAATCACATCATGTTATGTTCAAGGTCATAGTGTGGGTAGAAATACCAGAAATTATCCAATGTAGCTGACTTCAATAAAATTCATATCAATCTGACAGAAAAAGATGGTTTCTATTTTAACTTATTGAGTACTCTTTTCCTGAAGTTACTCTCTTCTTATACAAGATTAGTAACTGAAGGTTATCCTTTTACCAAGCAGCACATGGAAATCATTTAAATCACTGAAGATTCTATTTTGTATGCATGCAATTATAGATTAAGGTTAAAAAATTAATGTTTCTTATTTTTATCCTTTGGACTTTCTCCGCTTGAAATTATAATACTCCTCAGATTTACACACACTTAGCACACACACACAAAAAAAACAAATTGCTTTCATTAAAAATAGGTTTACTAATCTATGAAATGTGAAGCTCTCCAGTTAGTAAGAGCTCATTCAATGACAAGCCAGTAAAGTATTTACACAAATTTAAAACTGTGAATGTTGTTTCTAAGGATCAGCATTAGTTATTATGGCAGTGTGGTTATTGCTTTAATAGCTGCAAACCTCTTGATGTTTTTGTTCTCCACAAAACTGCAAAATGTGCATCTACAGTTCACTTAATGATCAAAATACCATTTTCCTAAGCAGTTTTTAATCTGTTTCAGTGGTAATAAGTAGACACAAAGCCTGTTCCTTTGTAGTATACTCTGTTGTAGTTATCCAGAAATAAACAATGTACCAATGAGACGAAGAGGATATGCTACCCACTAACTGCTAATCACCTGATTAGTGAAAGTTGTGTCTTGGAGCTCCCTCACTGGGACCATAGCATTGATTTTCACAGCTACACAGATTACATGCAGCTGTGCATTTCCATACCACCCGAAGATCTCTGCCCTATGTGGTTCAACATATCGATCACATCAACTTGTGAATGTCAAGGAGTCTGTCAGCTGCATTGAAGTAAAACACATAGTTATTATGAAAAGAGAAGAGAATAAGAAATTAAAACCATCAGTCAAAAAAATCATATGATAGGAGATTCTTACACTAATCTGAGTCATGCATGGTTTCGGGAATTTCTGAGTCATCTCCACAACCATGGCAGATTTTCAATCATAAGTTTTGTCAGCCTTATTAGTTTTTCCTAGTGGTGAAACTAGCTGATTGCTAGTTTGCTATATGCTGTTTCAATTCTTTAAACAGATCACTCCAAGGCATAGAAGCCATTATTTCCAACGTTTCATTCCCCCTGAACATTGGGCTGATGCAGTGTACTTAACACACCAATGCTGCGTTCACACCGCAAGTGACCCAGCTACCAAAAAAACGTAGTGTTGCGTGTCCATAAATATCTAATTTTGGTCACCGTTGTCATCGCTCGGTGACGTCATGTCCGCTCGAGTTTCACCGCAATCATATCATATATCATATAATAGGATGTATAAGCGGACATTATTCCAGCTGTATCGTTTTCATTCACTTATTAACCACAAAACACTGCAGCTGATGCCCTGCAGCAGCATTATCTGTGAGTTTCCCGCGGTCCGTCGAGGTGGAACTAATGTCCTCACTGACTAATGTTTCCCACACAGACATGGATTGTTACTCTGTAGTCTGGATGAATAACTGTCTGTCTAGGGTACCGTCACACGTGCACACACCGCTGATTGATCAACTTTTTTTTACTTTCACATCACGCAACAAGCTATGTGGTCGTGTGAAAAGTGGCTGTCGCATCGCGGGAGGGTTAGCCCCGCCCCATCGCGGCTGTACATTGACTTTACATGGAGAGTGATTGCCGAGGTAGTACAAGTAGTGTGCGGTGTGCAAGCACCTTTACAGCCATCCAATTCTGTGGTCTCCACTGTCAGAAATTCTGTCATAGAGTAAGTACTGAACATTGGAAATTAGTTTTACATTCAAACGAAAAATGGTGAAAATTTACAACCATGAAAATGACATCAATAGAGAGGAAACTACTTCACCCTTTGGTACATTGCTGTAGCCAAAGCAAATAAATTATCACAATACTCCAACCTGCAAGAACATAACGCTGACATGGCCATTCAGAACTTTAGAGAGGAACAGGTTCTGTCCTGTTTTGCTGTTATGTTTCTTTGCTTCTTTAACAGCTATTTGCCCTCCTTCATAGCCTTTTACCTACTGAAGTGCAAAGCTGTTGATCTGATGACCAGCAAGGGAAGGCATACCTACCTAAGGTCACAAACATTCTTACCAAGAGCACATAAATTACCCTCCTAATGCAGCCAAACAAACACTAGAAATACATTATTAATAAAGAATAACCTCTGGTGTAACACTATGATGTATAATTGGAGGAAAATGTGGGTGAAAAACTTTTGCATTACACTTTTTGGAAAATGAAATGCAATCCAGCATTTGTCTCTATTATAATCTAGTCTATCGGTTGAACAGAGGACACCACCTAATAATTAAACCATTTAAGGTTTTATGACTTACAATAAAATAAATCAGAGTGGCCATTCCCACCAAGACTTACCCTGTGCTGCATTTAATGGATCCTTTAGAGTTGGAATTAAAATATATTATCTCTTCATCTGTCTGTAATTTACTGTTTTCCATAAACATTTTTTACATTCACTCTATTTTTTTTCTGGATGGCACATTGCATATAAATGCAGCTTTGATTAAATGAATAAAATGACTGTAACACATAGCCGAGGCAGTGAAAATGTTAGAGAAAAGGTTTCCATGCATGGCTAATTCCTGGCATGCTAAACAGGGTTAGTCAGTGCATTTGGCTATCACAGTTTCCACGGGAACACAGACACAGAGCACTGCAGCAGCTGATGGCGCCTCCAGTGATCGCCCACACACAACACGGCCCGACCATTATGACAGCATTTTGTGTTCATGTGCACATATGTGTATGCAAAAGGGAAACTGAGAGGGACAGTGGGAGTGGGTGTCAGAGTTTATATGGCTGGTTACCCACGCTGGGTGGTCGCATATTTCAACACACGGTGAAACATGCCCTGAGAAGTTTCTGTTTTTTCTGACTCAATGATGGAGAGCGGAGAATGATGTCAGCAGCTGCTGTAATCTGTTATCCTCAATAGAGACATACAGACTGAGTGGAACAATCTGCTTTTAGACATGGACGACCTGCAGTGGCCCTGCCGTCTCAAGTTGTTCAAGAGTTATGTTGACAGCTATATGCTGTTTAAAGGTTTCACAAACATGTGAAACAAGTGCTTATGATTATTAGTTAAAACCCATTGACCAACATCTTTCAGCAAAAAAGCCTCTTGAAGTTTTAAGGGCTCTTTTAAAGCAAGAAGTTAAAAACATTATATTAGAATGTGAGAGTGAGTTAGTTAATGTACTATATGTTCTTCATTTTGTACAAATGGACTTTTATATTTATAAAGATATCATATTTTACCAGACACACCAGATGGACTGTTCCAAATGTCCTTGGGATACATTTTGAGCTAATCAAGACAGTATCCCGTGGAAAGTGTTTGGGATGGGCCGAACCTTTCAAGAAAAACTGGAAGGTGATTTGATAAATGTTTTGTCTGTCACATTCAATATAGGTTAATCAGTAGGTTACAGTTACTTCTCACTTAAAGCACAGTGGACCATCTACTGCCTCTTTGTCTTTAAAATAACACTGAAAAGCCCATTAATTTTCTGACCGTCTGTATGCGGCCCTGTGTGGTCTGTCCAAGCTGACCCCAACCTGAGTAAAAATAAAGAAAAATAAAGGAACGAAAAGATGGAGAAGAATTAATAATGGTGAGTAAAGGGTAGGGGATAGTGGCAAATGGAGTAATAAGGCATGGCCAGGTGTAAGTAGGGCTGTCAGCTGATTGGAGATGTGGTTTGTGGTTTGGTCCTGCTGCTGAATAATTTGATTACACATGATTAATCATTACTAAATATATTTCATAACCTCAGGGTGATCACCAAATGCAGTTTTGTAGTTTTAGGAATTTCTAATGAAGATAGATAGCCATATATTGAGAGTCAAACTTAACCAAGAGCTATGAAAATGTTGGTTGGGAATCTGGAAAAACATTTTTGATAAAATAAGGAAATTAACAGTATAATAAATTTCTTACATTGTTAATTTCCTGATTTAATTAAATAGTTGATGTTTTTTTAACAAAAAAAAAAAAATACTATCAGATAGTCTGTCACACTTAATGTTGTGATGTACAGTATGATCCAAACCAGGGGAATGTCTCTTTTGTTTGAAAGTTTTTCTATTATTCAAACTTTAAACTGTGATATCAACCATTTTATCACCATTTTAACTCTTCGATTTTATTGGTACCATGTCATATCATTGTGAACTATTTTTCTCTGTGTTATCTCTTGGATAAATGCATGTTTTAACCTCTGACAAAAACTGGAATTATGTCCCTGTTATATGTGCAAAAATGCCTGCTGTCAGCAAATTCAAATTCACAATATACTGTATATTAGACAATACCATTTGTGACTTGTTGAAGTCAATTTGATTTTATTCAACAAAAACTTTTGAAGTTGTGCAACCCCTACAGAGACATAATCCATTCTCGTTGCACTCAACTTCTATTTTTTTTGCAAAGTGTAACAAGTGTTGCTTTTAAAAAAGTAGTAGCAATGTTAAAATTGGTAATTAATAGGCTTGGAATGGAAGACTAGAGAGCTGCAGCAAGGGCAGGAACCAGTAAAAGAGATTTAGGCAAGATATTACCTCCACCAAGGAGGTTATGTTTTTGGGAGAGTTTGTTTGTTTGTCTTTCTGTCCGTCTGTCTGTCTGAGAACAAAATAACTCAAAAAGTAATGGATGGATTTTGATGAAATTTGCAGGAAATGTTCAGCATGGGAAAAGGAAAAAGTGATTCAATTTTGGTGTTGATCCAAATCACTGTCTGGATCCAGGAATTGTTCAAAGGATTCTTTATCATTGGGAGATAGGGAACTATGCTGCTTGGCAGAGGTCTGCGCTCTCCGAATGCTTGCCTAGTTAAGTGATATTATGGTGTATTGTACAAATTACAATCTCAATGGGTACCCAATTATTTAAAATTCTGCGGTGTTAATACCAGCTCAAGAAGTTTAGCAGTTAAATTATTCGTCTGTGACAAAATATTCAAAGTTTAAGTGGCATACATAATTCAGAGTTTGTTCTCCCACTTTACAAGGGAGATCCAGAGTCTAAGCAATGCACCACAAGCTAGCCCGTTCTGTTTATTGTTTGTTGTGGTTTGTCTGAAAGCGCAAAAGTATCCAAGGAGATTTAGTTGGAGTGGATGCCTAGCTTTGAGTTGCAAGGAGAATAAACGTCAGGCAGCTCAGTCTCCTACCAAACCATGGATAGATGCAGGCAGAAAAGGTAACTGGGTCAGGTCCAGAACCGGTCGCCAGTTGATCACAGAGCCACATAGAGAGACAGACAACCACTCACACTCACACTCATACCTAAGTGGGAGGAAGCCAGAGTGCCGGGAGAGAACCCACACATGCACGGAAAGAACATGCAAACTTCACACAGAAAGGTGCCTGTCCTACCCGGAGATCAAACCGGGAACCTTCTTGCTGTGAGGCATGAGCACGACCTGCTGTGCCACCGTGCCGCCCATAAAATGTTCAGAGTACAAAAAATACTTATCCAACACAGTGGACCACGTGTTAGCATGCTAGTGTTAGCATACTAGTTAGCATTAGTATATTCTAATTCAAACATCAAACTCATTTACAAATACAATGAAAGATCAATTTAAACAGCATTTTAGCATTAGCATTGTGGCTAAAGCTAAGATTGATGTAATTTTGTTCATTTGTCTTCAAACTAACCAGTTCAGTGGATCACAGTTCACACGACAAATTCCCCAGTCACAAGAAGGTCTGTTTAGTTTCTAAAGAGGGTTAAATTAACCGTTATTTTCACCCAATTTAAGGTGAATTGTTGAAAATTGTTTGGGGGTAGCCTTCTGAACTTCAGCTACTGTCCCTGAGCTTCCCTTCCACACAACTGAAGAGGAAGAAGTCAGGACGGCTTAAACATTCCCTCCCAAGTACACTATGGGATCATGGGGAACATGTGAACCTGTCATGTAGTGTGCAAAGGAGGTGGACTAGAATGGACTGATTGGCAGACATCGACTTGAGCAGATGGAAAACATTGAATTAACAGGAATGGATTTCAACACAGGGTTACAAAAGACTGTGTGCCATCTACATATCAAAGTATAAGGTGATAATCACCAAACAACCTTATCCCGTGTTGTTTTGGACAATGTGCTTCATGCCATCAAAACAGGGCCTGCTGTGTTTATTTTTATATTTTGGGGTGTAGATGAAAGTTTTACATAGACCAAAGGACATTGGTCGTGTATCTTTTGTTTTCTTAACGGTCTTATTCTGTTGCATGTAGTCCACTAAAAAACGGTGTTTATACTACAAAACCTTACTGCAATTTAAAAAAATGTATTTTTCTCTGACTAAAATCTTTTTTGCTGTGATTCCATAGATGAAGACTAAAGATCCATTGATTGTATTTATACTTTTTGACTGTACTGTGTACACCAACATGGGGTTTTGTTTGGTATTGGCTCGAAGCATTAGGCTCTCTCTTGATTTTGCTCTCCTCCTCCACGTGCTTGTCTGTGATGTTACAGTTAAATGTATCTTTTGAAATTGTCTAATGAATAAAAAATACATGCATTTAAAAATGCTACATACAGTAAATGTTCAAGGATTTTCAAAGAGACCCATTCTCAACAATGCCACTCAACCTCTGTAGAGTTAAGAGGATTACAATGCAGATTTTCCTCTGAAATCCCTCATTGTCATTTTGCATGGCACATGTTAATGCAGTTTTGTTAAAATCCCTTTAATTAATGAAAAAGACAATCTTTTAATTTAAAAAGAGCTCTGATATTGAAGAGCAGTTTGTTTGATTGTTTCCTTTAACCTGCATCTCATTCTAAGGATCATGTTGCATTTCTTTTTTTTCAATTAAGAGCATGTTCCTCATGTTATTACACACAGGCTATAAGTGGTTGACAGCTTTTGCTGGCTCTGCTTTGAAACACTGTGTACTTTAATTTGCATGTGCTACTTCAGCAAATTTGAACTCCCTAACCCTTGCACAGAACAGGTTGTAAAAATAGCCGTCTTACCATGAATATACCGACTTGCACTTTCCTAAAGTGACTTTAGCAGCAGCATGGCAAATGAGGTGATCAGCTACTTGCAGTGAACCTCATCTCCTCTGCTTTGATGTGATGCCACCTCTCCTGTCTTGATGTCACTGCAGAAGTGATTCCCCTACATCTGTATCAGTCCTTACCTGATAATACAAGCCCATAAAGGGGAGTAAGCAGTGCTCCCTCTGCAGTGTGTGGGACTGCTTGGTAGTCATTAAGTGAAGGTTTATGCGGTAACACTTTACTTTGCAGGTCCGCAAATTTCATCGCACTTAGGTAATAATTAGACAAAGTTTTTTCTTATTTCTTTGAAATTACCCCCGAAATTTCATGAGAATTTGGTGAAAATTAGCACATAACTTCTTTAAAATAACGTCAAAATTTATTGTCACAAGTCACAATTGGTAGGTTACTGTTCTTTTCAGTTTCTTTGAAATTTACTCCAATTGCAAGGTAAGAAGGTTACAATTAGAAAGTAATTCATTTGAAATTAAATCACAACCCACCACAAAATGTTTTTAGAAGTACCCCAACATGTCTATGTCCAGAGAAGCAGGTGATAAATAGCTGCTTAGTTCTTGAATACATAAGTTAGGTTCATTGTTTCCTGTGATATTACCTTTGAAATGTTGAGTGAATAATTCAATTTCCCAATAAGCAGTTAAGTTGATAGTTATCTTTATTACCAAGTTTGTTGATATGCATAATTGAGATCACATGCAAAATAGAGATGAATGATATACCTTTATGATTAGGCCTATACTGTTTTACATGATACAATTGAGGGTCTCAGATGTGATATTCACCAAGAGTGGGTCAGTAAATTGGCCTCACCTGATTGTGATAGACACAGCGAGTACAGGTCCACTGCAAAACAGAATCTGGACAGGCTCAGTTGACTGCCTTGTTGTCAAATGACAGACAGGTTCACTTAGCTCATGTGCAAATTCTGCATAATTGGCAAGTATTTAATTAACTATAACTGACAACTAACTTCCACTGATCAGGCCAGGTAAATTTCCTACTAATTTCTGCAGAGCAGACCTGTAAAGTAAAGTGAGCTGTTGTGCCTTTATTTCAAACTTTTTTCTCCCTCCTTTTTACCTAATTTCTGCAGAGCAGACCTGTAAAGTGAGTTGTTGTGCCTTTATTTCAAACTTGTTTCTTCCTCGTTTTTACCTCATTTCTGCAGAGCAGACCTGTAAAGTAAAGTGAGTTGTTGTGCCTTTATTTCCATCCTGTTTCTTCCTCGTTTTTACCTCATTTCTGCAGAGCAGACCTGTAAAGTAAAGTGAGTTGTTGTGCCTTTATTTCAAACTTGTTTCTTCCTCGTTTTTACCCAATTTCTGCAGAGCAGACCTGTAAAAAAAGTCACTTGTTCTGCCTTTATTTCAAACTTGTTTCTTCCTCGTTTTTACCTAATTTCTGCAGAGCAGACCTGTAAAGTAAAGTGAGTTGTTGTGCCTTTATTTCCATCCTGTTTCTTCCTCGTTTTTACCTCATTTCTGCAGAGCAGACCTGTAAAGTAAAGTGAGTTGTTGTGCCTTTATTTCAAACTTGTTTCTTCCTCGTTTTTACCCAATTTCTGCAGAGCAGACCTGTAAAGTAAAGTGAGTTGTTGTGCCTTTATTTCAAACTTGTTTCTTCCTCGTTTTTCCCTAATTTCTGCAGAGCAGACCTGTAAAGTAAAGTGAGTTGTTGTGCCTTTATTTCAAACTTTTTTCTCCCTCCTTTTTACCTAATTTCTGCAGAGCAGACCTGTAAAGTAAAGTGAGTTGTTGTGCCTTTATTTCAAACTTGTTTCTTCCTCGTTTTTACCTCATTTCTGCAGAGCAGACCTGTAAAGTAAAGTGAGTTGTTGTGCCTTTATTTCAAACTTGTTTCTTCCTCGTTTTTACCTAATTTCTGCAGAGCAGACCTGTAAAGTAAAGTGAGTTGTTGTGCCTTTATTTCAAACTTTTTTCTCCCTCCTTTTTACCTAATTTCTGCAGAGCAGACCTGTAAAGTAAAGTGAGTTGTTGTGCCTTTATTTCAAACTTGTTTCTACCTCATTTCTGTAGGTCAGTACATTGAAGTAGGTTCAGCCTTTACATTCTCACAATTTCTGTACAACTTCAGAAAATTAAAACTTTGGATCAAATTTACAAAATGTCATGTTTTTATTAAAATACATCATAACATGCTAATTATCAATACCACTCCATAATCAACAATGAAGTTACAAATCTCCCATTCATTAGTCTCATTCATTGCTTGTTTATCAAGGATGGATGTCTTTGCACCACTCAAGTTAAACATTCTCTTATATTTTCAGACACTGCTTACAAATGCATTAGTTGGAAAACATGAAACAGTGAAAACTTTTTTTTTTTTTTTTTTACAAAGTTTTTAAAATAAAAAACAGCATTAATGTAAATATTTACATACTTATAAACAACGCTGCAACGCCTAACTAAATGTCCTGCCACCATTTGTGCATTTTGGCCAACATGTGGTTCCGTTAAATAATCTAGCACAAAACACAAATGTCGTCCCTCTGGTCTGTGTGGTGCTTTGCATGATGTAGAAGCTGCAGTAGTCTATTACATCTTTGGCCATGACAGTAGTATAATAAGGTTACAGACAACACCATTAGCAAGGATACTGAAAGAAAGAAATATAAAAAACAAACAAAAAAAAAAAAACATCAAGTGCGTCCAATGATGAGCGTGGGCTCTAGAGTACATGTCTCCATAAAATAATGTCTTTAAAAACAGAACCTGAGAAACCAGACTTGTTCCTGAAATAATACCCTAACTATAGCCTCAGCCTTTAAGTATGTTATCAACATGGATTGAACAACTATGGATGTGTCAATATTGCAAAAGTCTTTGAAATGCTCTTTAACAATCTAATGAAGTTGCTTCTATGTTTTACATATCCATACACATGTGGTACCGGCTGCCTTGATCTTCTCCTCACCAGTTTCTTAGATTTTCGCTCACTTTCAACACATCAAGAACCAAGGACCTCCTCTGGTGAACTCCTCTACCTCTTGTAAACTGGAATGACAGAGAAAAATAAAACTGTAACAGGGGAGAAGGAGTTCTTCACCTACACAATCACTTTCACATTTTGATGTATACATCAGACACTGCAACTTATTTAAGCATCTGTTGTTGGTAAAACAGTGATTTTTAGCTTACATATTGGGTAATTTGTGTTATAACTGTGTTGAGTTGAAATGAATAGTTTCGTATACCGGATGCCTGCTGTTTTTGAAATTATGATGCTCTGGCACATGAGCAGCATTGATCAGTACACAGTTTTTTGTAGCAATAATTAATGTGATAATATAAAGGGATTTTTTTCAATGATTAGTGAAGCACATTTTCTTAAACTGTAATTATGCCGTATTTACTAACCAAAATAATGTGTAGATAGTGATTAAAAAATAATGTCTTTTCTTTGTGCATGGTGACAAGTTAAATAGTTCAGCACTGCATGCAGACTGAGGGGGAAAGAGCAAGGTGTACTTTCAACACTTTCAACAATGCTTGTACCGGGCTATGTTTTGGATTTGCACACATTTGGTCCATCTTTATTTATTATTAACCACTACAGGGCTCTGTTCAGAGCAGAGTAATCAATTTAGTTCAAACTCTGTATTAACAGAATGGAGGAAACAGTACAATCGGTATAGCTTATGGTGCTTATTGCTCTAGTTTCTGAAGTAAAGCACTAAGAAATAAATGCACACACATATATGAGCTCTGATTAATAGCCAGCATTAACTTAAGGCACTGAATGACTGTGAATGACATTTGCAACTTGACAACCAAACATTAATTTTTGCAGTAAACACTGTTGTAATAACATCACATTGAAACGACAATATGTTAACTGTGTGTTCATTTTAATGCCAGAGAACTAGCTAGGCTAAGCAGTTAGCCAAATACAAAGCAAGACTGGTTAGCAATATAATGAATACACTTAAGACTAAACCATCTGTGACCTTTTCTGCTTTGCTCTGCTACTCCATCGAAAGAGCTTTCGGAAAGAGGGTGACGGAGAGTCCAGAGTAGTTTATTCTGTCACATAGGACAATAAAACAACCACACTTGCTCAGTTTATGTGATAGTAAGTCTGAAGTTCGCTCTAGCATCAGCTACAGAGTCACATATCAGAGGATGAGACTGCAGTGTGCACATCAAAGCTCATTAACAGCTTGCTACAGCTAAGCTAGTAGGGCTGTTTTTTTATTAAGTTAGTTATTCTTTCTTTAAACAAAACAACAACTCAAACTGCAAAAGTTTCTTATCAGAATCACTTTATGTGATGAATTATCATAGTTTTAATACTTCTTAAGCACTACTAAGCACACATGCTGATGAAAACTTGAAGAACCGCACAGGACACCTACTTACCCCCAGGCTCCCCTGGACCATGTGATGCCTAATACAGTCGCGCTAAATTTCACTGGGATTTTCAAAATAAAATACTACCAAACAAGAAAACTGTGGTTGCTTCCCAATATCACAGGCATTTAACAAACTAATATACACTTTTGCAGCTCCAACAAAATGAAATGCACAGAGAGAATCGAGTTATAGTGCAGTGACATTACTGATGACAAAGGCAGTGACTGCTGCACCTGGTAAAAACGCAAAAGAAGTGTAAAATCATCATTTCAAAATAAAAGCGGATTTCAGCTGAAGCTCTTTGATGTCCTGACGTCCTAAGGCTCAGGCACATAACCTAACTACATTTCTTGAGCAGCTACCGAAATCTTTTAAGATATATTTATTTATATTTATGTTGAGGATATCAGATCAGGGTGGCTGCGATCGTCTTCTGAAGAGATATAGGGGAATTAAAATTAATGTTAATGTTTACATACCACACAACATAGGAGAATCTGGCAAAATAATCTTGGGGACATCAGACCAGATCAGGCCTTCGCCGACTTTGGTCAGATGTGAGTGATGGGGCCCAAAATCAGCCTAATTATCTATACACTGTCAGAATAAAGGGTACGCCTGAGGTCCATTTTTGTTCTCTAAGGTGCAATTGATGGTGATGTACCCTCAAAGTTCCCTTTTGATTCTTATGGTACTTACATGTACCTTTTCTGGGTTAAAAAAGTACATATAAGATCCTTAAAATCCTGTGCAAAGTTCCCTTTTTGTACCATTTTTTCAACAGATGAGGGTACAATCACAAAATTTAGATTGTCAGTATATAGGATCAATGCTGTTTGAGCACTGATTTTCTTTAAATTTGAACATCAGGAAAACATCTGGAAATTCCATTTTGTGCATGCCCTTTTTTGTTATGACAAGTTTACCAAACTAAAAAATATTGTATTTATTTAGATGCACCTCAGAGAGTACTAAAACAATTAAATAAATTATTAATTACTTAATGTTATATTTTGGGTATTGTGTATTCTGTGTACATCATCATTGCAATGTTTTGTATATTACTAATTGTTCAATACAAAACTGAAAATAAAGAAAAAATATGAACCACTCACACACTGGGTCAGATAGTTGGGTTAGACTGGTTGAGTATCTATGACGTCGCTATGGCAACTATTTCGATTGTGCCAACCGCCATTTCCTCCTCAACTGACTGAGCCTGAATGCTTCAGAAAGTGAACAGCAACTTAACCTTATGCGTTCCCGTTTAAAATCAAGGTAAGACTTTAAAATATTCTATTTTTTTTTTCAGACATGTTTTGTTGTTGACTTTTTGGAGCAATAGCCTGTAAATGGCAGTGAATTTTGTTTATTTTTAGTTTAGTTCTGCCACTTTATTCATGCGCTTTTATTTTGAAGAGCACCGCTCGTACTTTGCTACTTCCTGTTTTGCGGAAGTCAGACTTCTTGCATCCGTCTCAGAAAGCGACATGCTCATGTTGCTGCAGAACTGGTAAAACATGTAAACGAACTATTTACTTCTTGTATGCTGTGTTGAAATTTATAGAAAGTTATTTTATTGTAGTTTGCTTCGTGTTTTTGTGTTTTGTATATCTTGTGAAAGGAGTGTTACCACGAGGGGTGTGTTGAAGACAGGTTGGTAGCAGGCTGAGTTCAAGCTTCGCGCCCTTGGAAAGCAGAAGGAGGTATGTTAAAATTACTGGTGTATTTCTTGTGTAACGAGTGTTTCATTTATTTCAAACAAGAGAAGTGTGATTATTATTATTATTATTTTATTTACATAAGAGCTGTAATTCATGACGGTTTAAAAACAGATTATTTCATGTAAAATTCATTATTTGAGTTTACTAAAAATGATTGTTTATTAAGTTAAGAATGTGAACATGATTTATGCATTATTTTATGAAATATAACACCATGGCATTTGTATTTTTATTTTGTTCTCATAGTTTTCATGGTGTCATAAGGTGACAGAATGTGTCAAAATCCAGTGGTGAGAAGAGAGGAGAGAATTAAAAGAACACCAGTCGAAGCTCTCTGCGTCTTGCGTGTTAATTCCAAGTGGGCCGCTACATAGCCTACCTATTTTGACAAGTACTGAGTAGTTTTGTCTTCTTCGGTCTTTTTGTTCTAATATAGCCTATATTTTTGGCAAATGCTATATTTTCGTCTGTATTGTTATAAAGTTGCTTTTTTTGCTGTATTTCAGGACAAAATTTACCAGTACACTGCGGCGGGTCTGGCCCGCCCACACGCCCTCAGAGCAGGGGAAGGGGCGTGTGGGCGTGTACTAGGCTATTAGAAGGACTTAAATGTATGCTACAGTAAGTTTCATACACCTTTTAATGTTAATTCTTTAAGAACAAGTTCATAAAAAAGAGAAAGAAAACGTGTATTTTGTTTGAATACTGGCTGAAAAGTCTCTGATTTACTGTTGGCAGGTTCAGTCGGGCTCACTCACTGTCAGACAGAGAGGCCGCACAAAGCCGTGGAGTATGCAGGTATGTTCATTCACTTACTCTGTTTATTTACTCTGACATCAAACATGTCTGCCATCCTGTGTACTGCTGCATTACAGGACAAAGTATATGTCTCTGTGTCGGAAATGCGAGGGAGGGAGGCTGGGAGAGGGGACGTGATCCGTGATCCTTTAGTGATGTCCCACACGCACACATACACACACAGACCCACACACACCTGCTCAGTCTCACACACTAACCGTGCTAAGAAAGTGTAATCGTTCTCATGCAAATTACGGTTTGATACCGGTCTCTTTCTTGAGAAGTAGTGGAGTAGTTTTGTAAGTGCAGTAATTCGCTGCCTGAAATGTCACCACTTTGGTTTCATGATGTCATATATTCCGCCTAATTAAAGATAAGCTTCCTCATAACGGACCTTTGGGATGTTGTAACATTTTGTTTAGAGCATTTCTATTAAGGAGCTTCAAAAAGTCATGATGAGAAATTTCTGATAATGAGGGAGAAACAGAGAAAAGTTGTGCATGAGCTGTCTGTGCCTGTCTGGGTGGGGGGGCAGAGGAATGTTTTTTTTCTGAAGGGGCAATACAGAGAAACATACAAATATATCAGTATTGAGACCAAAAGCTGATTAGGCATTTATATTAATTTGTGTATTCCTGTAATGATCATGAATCGAATATTTTGTTGTGTTCACAGGTTGGCTGAATTGGAACGGAAAAAAATAATTTCAACCAGTTTGCTTACAGTGGTAAGTTCCAAAGTGCGTGTTTAACATTATTTTTTTTGTATGTAATAAAAATGAAAAACACAGAATATTAGTACAATGTCCTGGAATATATTTTTAATACAAAACCCGAAACCAATGAAGTTAGCACATTGTGTAAATCGTAAATTGAAACAGAATACAATGATTTGCAAATCCCTTTCAACCTATATTCAATTGAATACACAGCAAAGACAAGATATTTAACTGGTAAACTTTTTTATTTGTTGCAAATATTAGCTCATTTGGAATTTGATGCCTGCAACATGTTTCAGAAAAGCTGGCACAGGTCGCAAAAAGACTGAGAAAGTTGAGGAATGCTCATCAAACACTTATTTGGAATTTAGGGATTTCATCACCTACGGTGTGTAATATCATCAAAAGATTCAGAGCATCTGGAGAAATAACTGCACGTAAGCAGCAAAGCCAAAAGCCAACATTGAATGCCCGTGATCTTCGATCCCTCAGGTGGTACTGCATCAAAAACCAGCATCACTGTGTAAAGGATATCACCACATGGGCTCAGGAAGACTTCAGAAAACCACTGTCAGTAACTACAGTTCGTCTACATCTGTAAGTGCAAGTTAAAACTCTACTATGCAAAGCCAAAGCCATTTATCAACAACACCCAGAAACACCACCGGCTTCGCTGGGCCCGAGCTCATCTAAGATGGACTGATGCAAAGTGGAAAAGTGTTCTGTGGTCCGACCAGTCCACATTTACAATTGTTTTTGGAAACTGTGGTCGTCGTGTCCTCCGGACCAAAGAGGAAAAGAACCATCCGGACTGTTATAGGCGCAAAGTTCAAAAGCCAGCATCTGTGATGGTATGGGGGTGTATTAGTGCCCAAGGCATGGGTAACTTACACATCTGTGAAGGCACCATTAATGCTGAAAGGTACATACAGGTTTTGGAGCAACATGTGTTGCCATCCAAGCAACGTCTTTTTCATGGATGCCCCTGCTTATTTCAGCAAGACAATGCCAAGCCACATTCTGCACATGTTACAACAGCGTGGCTTCGTAGTAAAAGAGTGCGGGTACTAGACTGGCCTGCCTGTAGTCCAGACCTGTCCCCCATTGAAAATGTGTGGCGCATTATGAGCTTTTATGAGCTTTGATGTGCACACTGCAGTCTCATCCTCTGATATGTGACTCTGTAGCTGATGCTAGAGCGAACTTCAGACTTACTATCACATAAACTGAGCAAGTGTGGTTGTTTTATTGTCCTGTGTTACAGAATAAACTACTCTGGACTCTCCGTCACCCTCTTTCCGGAAGCTCTTTCGATGGAGTAGCAGAGCAAAGCAGAAAAGGTCACAGATGAATTCAACGCTGCCAGTTTACGCGTTTCTGCACTACGGCCGCGGGCGACCAATCCAGACGGCTACGCAGGTGCAGTGAGTGCGCGAGATCTGCACTGCGGAAGCACGCTATAGCATTGTTTAGGCTCGGAAAAAATGTACTAAATGACCTCGTCAATTACTCAGGACGTTACCTGCTCAGACACTTAGATTACAGCGACGAGCGCAGTATGAAGGAAAAATAGGCACGCTTTTTGTGGACTTTTATGGACCTTTTTTCTTCGGGTCTGGCTGCCCTTGTCAGATGGAAGTATGTTCACAGCTTAAAAATCACCCCTCGACCCTCGCCGCATTTGAGACATCAAAAAAAGTGCTCCAGAGTGTTGCTCTCAGCGAGGGTGAGTAGAAAATGAGGCCAAATTGTTGTTTGGGTGTAGTGTTGTATTTGGCTAACTGCTTAGCCTAGCTAGTTCTCTGGCATTAAAATGAACACACAGTTAACATATTGTCGTTTCAATGTGATGTTATTACAACAGTGTTTACTGCAAAAATTAATGTTTGGTTGTCAAGTTGCAAATGTCATTCACAGTCATTCAGTGCCTTAAGTTAATGCTGGCTATTAATCAGAGCTCATATATGTGCGTGCATTTATTTCTTAGTGCTTTACTTCAGAAACTAGAGCAATAAGCACCATAAGCTATACCGATTGTACTGTTTCCTCCATTCTGTTAATACAGAGTTTGAACTAAATTGATTACTCTGCTCTGAACAGAGCCCTGTAGTGGTTAATAATAAATAAAGATGGACCAAATGTGTGCAAATCCAAAACATAGCCCGGTACAAGCATTGTTGAAAGTGTTGAAAGTACACCTTGCTCTTTCCCCCTCAGTCTGCATGCAGTGCTGAACTATTTAACTTGTCACCATGCACAAAGAAAAGACATTATTTTTTAATCACTATCTACACATTATTTTGGTTAGTAAATACGGCATAATTACAGTTTAAGAAAATGTGCTTCACTAATCATTGAAAAAAATCCCTTTATATTATCACATTAATTATTGCTACAAAAAACTGTGTACTGATCAATGCTGCTCATGTGCCAGAGCATCATAATTTCAAAAACAGCAGGCATCCGGTATACGAAACTATTCATTTCAACTCAACACAGTTATAACACAAATTACCCAATATGTAAGCTAAAAATCACTGTTTTACCAACAACAGATGCTTAAATAAGTTGCAGTGTCTGATGTATACATCAAAATGTGAAAGTGATTGTGTAGGTGAAGAACTCCTTCTCCCCTGTTACAGTTTTATTTTTCTCTGTCATTCCAGTTTACAAGAGGTAGAGGAGTTCACCAGAGGAGGTCCTTGGTTCTTGATGTGTTGAAAGTGAGCGAAAATCTAAGAAACTGGTGAGGAGAAGATCAAGGCAGCCGGTACCACATGTGTATGGATATGTAAAACATAGAAGCAACTTCATTAGATTGTTAAAGAGCATTTCAAAGACTTTTGCAATATTGACACATCCATAGTTGTTCAATCCATGTTGATAACATACTTAAAGGCTGAGGCTATAGTTAGGGTATTATTTCAGGAACAAGTCTGGTTTCTCAGGTTCTGTTTTTAAAGACATTATTTTATGGAGACATGTACTCTAGAGCCCACGCTCATCATTGGACGCACTTGATGTTTTTTTTTTTTGTTTTTTTTTTATATTTCTTTCTTTCAGTATCCTTGCTAATGGTGTTGTCTGTAACCTTATTATACTACTGTCATGGCCAAAGATGTAATAGACTACTGAAGCTTCTACATCATGCAAAGCACCACACAGACCAGAGGGACGACATTTGTGTTTTGTGCTAGATTATTTAACGGAACCACATGTTGGCCAAAATGCACAAATGGTGGCAGGACATTTAGTTAGGCGTTGCAGCGTTGTTTATAAGTATGTAAATATTTACATTAATGCTGTTTTTTATTTTAAAAACTTTGTAAAAAAAAAAAAAAAAAGTTTTCACTGTTTCATGTTTTCCAACTAATGCATTTGTAAGCAGTGTCTGAAAATATAAGAGAATGTTTAACTTGAGTGGTGCAAAGACATCCATCCTTGATAAACAAGCAATGAATGAGACTAATGAATGGGAGATTTGTAACTTCATTGTTGATTATGGAGTGGTATTGATAATTAGCATGTTATGATGTATTTTAATAAAAACATGACATTTTGTAAATTTGATCCAAAGTTTTAATTTTCTGAAGTTGTACAGAAATTGTGAGAATGTAAAGGCTGAACCTACTTCAATGTACTGACCTACAGAAATGAGGTAGAAACAAGTTTGAAATAAAGGCACAACAACTCACTTTACTTTACAGGTCTGCTCTGCAGAAATTAGGTAAAAAGGAGGGAGAAAAAAGTTTGAAATAAAGGCACAACAACTCACTTTACTTTACAGGTCTGCTCTGCAGAAATTAGGTAAAAAGGAGGGAGAAAAAAGTTTGAAATAAAGGCACAACAACTCACTTTACTTTACAGGTCTGCTCTGCAGAAATTAGGTAAAAACGAGGAAGAAACAAGTTTGAAATAAAGGCACAACAACTCACTTTACTTTACAGGTCTGCTCTGCAGAAATGAGGTAAAAACGAGGAAGAAACAGGATGGAAATAAAGGCACAACAACTCACTTTACTTTACAGGTCTGCTCTGCAGAAATTGGGTAAAAACGAGGAAGAAACAAGTTTGAAATAAAGGCACAACAACTCACTTTACTTTACAGGTCTGCTCTGCAGAAATTAGGTAAAAACGAGGAAGAAACAAGTTTGAAATAAAGGCACAACAACTCACTTTACTTTACAGGTCTGCTCTGCAGAAATGAGGTAAAAACGAGGAAGAAACAGGATGGAAATAAAGGCACAACTCACTTTACTTTACAGGTCTGCTCTGCAGAAATGAGGTAAAAACGAGGAAGAAACAGGATGGAAATAAAGGCACAACAACTCACTTTACTTTACAGGTCTGCTCTGCAGAAATGAGGTAAAAACGAGGAAGAAACAGGATGGAAATAAAGGCACAACAACTCACTTTACAGGTCTGCTCTGCAGAAATGAGGTAAAAACGAGGAAGAAACAGGATGGAAATAAAGGCACAACAACTCACTTTACAGGTCTGCTCTGCAGAAATTAGGTAAAAAGGAGGGAGAAAAAAGTTTGAAATAAAGGCACAACAGCTCACTTTACTTTACAGGTCTGCTCTGCAGAAATTAGTAGGAAATTTACCTGGCCTGATCAGTGGAAGTTAGTTGTCAGTTATAGTTAATTAAATACTTGCCAATTATGCAGAATTTGCACATGAGCTAAGTGAACCTGTCTGTCATTTGACAACAAGGCAGTCAACTGAGCCTGTCCAGATTCTGTTTTGCAGTGGACCTGTACTCGCTGTGTCTATCACAATCAGGTGAGGCCAATTTACTGACCCACTCTTGGTGAATATCACATCTGAGACCCTCAATTGTATCATGTAAAACAGTATAGGCCTAATCATAAAGGTATATCATTCATCTCTATTTTGCATGTGATCTCAATTATGCATATCAACAAACTTGGTAATAAAGATAACTATCAACTTAACTGCTTATTGGGAAATTGAATTATTCACTCAACATTTCAAAGGTAATATCACAGGAAACAATGAACCTAACTTATGTATTCAAGAACTAAGCAGCTATTTATCACCTGCTTCTCTGGACATAGACATGTTGGGGTACTTCTAAAAACATTTTGTGGTGGGTTGTGATTTAATTTCAAATGAATTACTTTCTAATTGTAACCTTCTTACCTTGCAATTGGAGTAAATTTCAAAGAAACTGAAAAGAACAGTAACCTACCAATTGTGACTTGTGACAATAAATTTTGACGTTATTTTAAAGAAGTTATGTGCTAATTTTCACCAAATTCTCATGAAATTTCGGGGGTAATTTCAAAGAAATAAGAAAAAACTTTGTCTAATTATTACCTAAGTGCGATGAAATTTGCGGACCTGCAAAGTAAAGTGTTACCGTTTATGCTATCAGACTACAATACAGAGTGTGCTTAGCATCAGCAAAAGCACATCATCTGAACCTGTCAGATGCCAGACTCTGCCTGACTCACTTTTCAACATCAACTGGCTTAAAGCCCTGTGTTTTTCTAATGTTTTCAGTCAGCAGTTAGTCACCCACTTGCTGCTTCCCAGGTACCATTTATACATCCGTCGGATATGCTTAGAATAACTTGAGGTCACACTCTGTCATCTGAATTTTCATGATTCAGTGTGGAAGTTTTGATGTAGAAATAAGTTGTATTTGCTCTTGCTTTGACAAATAAGTCACATTTGCTCTTGTTTTGACACAGTATCTGTGAGAAAAGGGCAACTGCTGACATCAGTTGACAGATCTGGGCATCAAGAACTAAAGGCAGGCTAGACAGCACAGGTGGAGTCATTTAAAAAAGTGCTTATTTTATATTGTCCAGTCTTTGTATTCTCTTTTCTAAAACATCTTTCTTCTTGTGTTTGAAAAGCCTGTGCTCCTTTGTGTTTCGTAGTAACAATTGAATTTCATCTAATCATTTACTTAGTAACTAAACTGAAGACTCACTTCTGTGCCTAAATTACCCTGCATTGCTGGTTGGTTTTGAATGACAGCCCAGCATGTCTGACCATTTTATCCTATAATTGTGTTTGTCTACTTTGTTTTTACTGTAGAATTTTATTTCTCCCACCTTTTTAGGGTTGGTAGGACCTGTTTAACTAAAAGACAAATCAATATCTTTGAACAGGAAGTAGTCTTCATAAATACATACAGTAGAACTTCATATGATATTCTTTTAGTATCCATATTCAAAATCTGTAACGAAGCGGAGAAATTATTTATTTATAGGGCATGGAATATTGGTTTCCTAAAGTACAATTGACTGTGAGGCCTGATTTATACTTCTGCATTGAAATGACAACATAACCCATGTTGCAGGTCTTAGTAGCTCTGAACTGACACAGTGGTTCACATGTAGCCTTCCTGCTGCTCCCATAAAATTTGCACATTGAATGACACAGACCACTGCAACTCGTCTGCTAACACCAGATGACCACTCGTCTGTGTTTAAATATCAGTCATATTCTACAATAATGGGATAGGACGGCAGCAGAAGTCAAACATTTAAATTCAATTTACTTGCAGATTAGAAGTGTGCCTCCTCATTAATGTCTCCTTCAGTGGCCAAATGAGAGCAAAATATGTCTTCTGCCTTAAGGAGCCAAAAACGGAATATCCTCTGATGTCTCCTTTTTAAGCATTGTAATCATCTCTGCTCATTGTTTATCAGCTCTGAACACTTAATATTCAACATTGTGTTTATCCTGTCACGGTGTCATGTACACACGTAAGCTGAGGGCCTGCAAGGAGTGGAAAACAGATTATGCTGCTGCATGGTATCAGTTTATCAACGCTAAAAGGACACAAGAATAAATATTCAAGGGTTAACCAATTGGGTTACGTCCTTGCATTTACAATACAGAGGCACAGTGAAAAAGATCAGCCCTGCACTGTATAACACAAAACTCTGTGAAAGCTAGAATAATTTATTAGGAGTATTATGTTGCAGATGATTCATTTCAAAAACTTAGGTGAAAACCAGCAATTGAAACAGCATAGCATGCCCACTAAAAACAGTTGGGTTAAAAAATAACCCAATTTTATCCCAACTGCTGGTTCAGAAAAGGACAAACCCCTTTTGTTTTTGTTTTTTTAACCCAACAGATTGGGTTCTTTTTTTTTCGACCCAGTTTTTGTGTTGTATTATTTAACACAAAAAGTTGGGTTATTCTAACTACAATGTTGAGTTGTTCCTAACCCAATTATTGGGTTGCGCAATTCAGCACTCCCAGTGGTTTGAGACATGGACAGTTAGGACCCAGAAGCGACACAGATTTTGCAGTTCACAATAACCAGCTTTATTGACCAGACACAGGAACTGTTGTGTAGAGAGCGGGGCACCAAACCCACGATCCTTGGAACAAAAGGCAGTGATGTAGTCCACTCGGCAACACAGGAGCCACACACATACACCGCAACTCAGAGTCTTTAAGGTGAAGCAGGTTAGGACTCACTTTGTCTTTCAGAGCTGAAAACGGTTCTGATTGCCAGAGATCAGGCTGCCACCACTGATTTGGGCTCATAGACAGGTACTCGGTGTCAGGAACAGAAGGCAAGGTCAGCAACCGGGGATCAGGCAGGCAGGTAGTTGCAGGACAGATACTGGTTGGTACCTTGTAGTCTAGCCAAGGTTCAGACGATAAAGGCAGAAACAGGAACAGAACAGGTCGACAACGGGTCATCAGTCTGAATAGCAGGTCTGGAGTTCTTGGCATGAGCGCGAGATGATCTAACGTCGAGTGAGTGTGGAGCTGGTTGTTACATAGTTGGGCTAAAATAATAGCCCTATAACCCAGAAAATTGGTTACTCTTTATAAAAATAACCCAAAAATTTAACTCAACACTAGCAACACATAAATTGGGTTACCAAAATTACTCAACATTTTTTAGTGTGTGATTGCATAATATAAAGAACATATAGAAAAAAAACATACTGTCCCTATACCAGATCACTCTATTTTGGCTCTATTTTGGTCAACGGTATGCCGCAATCTAACCCTTTTAGAAATTTCTTTTTGCTTTTCAGAAATGTCTACTTTGACTCAATAAAGGTTGTAGGCTTGAGAGTCAAAGGCCAAAGTCATGGAGCTTTATCTGCATCCTTTGTTTATGGCCATAATAATCGAAATATGTTTTAATGATTTAAAATGTCCCCATGTTACTGGAGATGACTTTGAATAATATCAAACTCACCTCCAGTAACACCTTGACCTACTTCTGATGTTTTTATTTCCGGCATATTCCAATAGGTTCACTATGTTTTGATCTTTTTCTGTTTTGTCTGTACATCACTTAATAAAAACACATTTTGTTGAATTGTCACAGTGGTGCAACATCTACTGTGAGGTATACTGAGTAAATTTCCTTCCTTGTTCTTAGCTGTGACATACTGTTTTTACACAAGTTTAATAATAAAACAAATATTTTATGCAAAAGAGAAACACCAGCACAAAAATAGTGGATGGCATTAAACACCCATTAATTTACCCCAGCCTGAGGAGCAGCATAAATAAGAAAATGAGGAGTTTAATTGCACATTAGTGAGGAGCCACTGGAACAGGCTCTGGGCTGTGTTCTGAATATGGAACTATTATGAAAACTAACCTGTCACACACTTGAAAGAGTAGACCAGTTGGCATACATACATTAATACATTGTAATGCTTTTTTGCCTTAAGGACAAGATTCCACGCTAAAGTATGTTTATTCCTGGCTGGCACTGATGTTAATGTGACCTTTTCAGATTAATGGGTTGTTTCAAAATGACGTCAAGGCAACATGCTGTACAGGATTCCAGGTACAGGACATGAGATAATTTCTACGTAGGAATAACTTTCAATATAATAGTTTTGTAGCGTTTACAACTATGATAAATATTTAATGGGAAAAAAAGGATAAACACTGAAGACTTGCAAGTCTTACACATAAAGGTGACACGTTAAAACATCTGTTGCATTAGTTGGCTAACACGGACTGAAGTGAATATATTTCTGGAAACACAACATTTTGCTCTACAGGTTATGTTCTGCACTTGAACAACTGCCTCACAGTGTCTTTGTTTTCAGCATTGATTACTACCCTTGCTGGCTGTCACTGCAGGGTCTTAAGCAGTTTGCTGAACTTAGGCTGCCCTTTACCCCTCATAATCTATTTGTAAGCCTGGATACTCTTGAATGCCTCCATTATACTAGCAGTGTATTGTTAGGTCTGAAGGACCATGGCCTTGCCAACGCATAAGCATTTTTTTTTTTTTTTTATAAATACAGCTATTCTCTTCATTTTGATGTTTTGCACTCACACAAACTGTGTTTTTGTGTCACTGTAAAACGCATTTTTGAAAACTCCTGCACAGTTGAAAATGTAAGGGTTTTGATTGTTGTGTGGACAGAGGAAACAGTTTGAACTTAAAATATCAAACTGCCCAATGGTTTCTCCTTTTAAAACACTGTGGGGTGTTATTACTGCTTCTTATTTGGGAGTTTTGTCTGTGTTTGCTGTTAATAGAGTAGCATGACATTCTTGAACTTCAGCACACTTGCTTTCCTCCATTCATATTGACTTACAGCCAGAATTTTTCACTTTCTGCTCCACAGAAATAACAAGACTGCTGAGAGCCTAGACTCATAATGTTATTTTTTCATTGCTACTTAAGAAGTGGTCGTGTTTGTTGTTTCAAATAGGCCACTGAAAAATTTCATGTTAACTACAAATGCACAAAAACATGAGGGCTGCCACTCGTCCCATGCTGTGGTTCACGCATCTGCAGTGCATGTCATCCACATCAGAACAATTGGCCCTTTTCCATTAGCCCTACTCTACTCTACTCGACTCTACCCGGCTCTACTCTACTTGCCTTGTGCTGCTTTTCCATTGGCCCCAGTTGCCTGCCCAACAGGGTGAGTGGCACTGCGGTTACGTCATTTTGAGCACGACACAACAATCTGTGGCTTTTTGTCACAAACAGAGTCAAAAAGGAAAGCAGAAGAAGGCTGCAGGTGGTAAGAAGAAATACCCCTTGAGAAGCACAGGAGAGTTTTGGAAGCTATACAACAGAATGAAGCCGAGGACGAGAGCAATCCAGCTGCAAGAAAAGACGTATGAGGGTAACTAACGGTAGCTACTGCTAGCATGCGAGCTCGTCGTACTCATGTGTCATCGATGACGACATTGTCTGACCAATCAGTAGCTGGCAGTCGGTGACGTCATCTTTTAGCATCGACTCAGCTCGCTCGGAACCAGAGCGGAGTAGGTACTAAAACTAGCTTGTTTTAGGAGGTACCAGGCTAGTGGAAACATGCTGCAAATCAAGTATGGCTGAGTAGAGTAGGGCCAAGGCGTGCTAGTGGAAAAGGGCCAAATGGGCTGCTAAGACTGCCAGAGCACCAACCTGTCAGATAATCAAGATGAGGATAGAAGTCACTGTTCAATGTCAAGTAAAACTGTAGGCTGGTGATAATAAAACTAATGGAAATAAGTATGGTGTATCACTGTGGCTGTATTAGTATTAGCTTTAGTTTCCTTGAAGTCCATTGATTTGTTGTGATTAGAGTTACAATAACCTGGGAATTTTCAAAGTTGGAAACTTTCCATGGAAATGAATGAGAGTCAACCTGGAATTTACAATACTGAAGATTGGCAATTAAAAGATATTTTAATTACATTTGGGGAAATTTTAATTTACCACAATTGTGACTAGAACAACCAGATTTTATGCAAGTGTACTTGAGAATCCATCCATCACATGCACATATGATTTTAGAACCCTGGACGACCAAAGCTACAGTTATATAAGACTGTGGACTACATCAAGTGAAGTTGTAACTGATTATTCAATGAAATAACGAAAACATCAAACAGTTCTACTTACAGATAACGTTGTTGAAGTGAACTGTTTTTTTTTTTAAATTGTATTGTTTGCACGGATATCTGACTTAGAAAAAAATATCCATATTTATATTTGGATATGATACTGTTTATTTAAAGTACCCCAAAAGTCATATCCATAATTTTCCCCAAATTACCATATTTCTTCCCATGGAAAGTTTCGGGAAAATTCCACCTATTTGCAACCCTAGTAGTGCTTCACCAGTTGTGAAAATATGCACCAATAACTATACTGATGTTTGAGATAAATTATCAAGCAATACCGATGTTGATACTGATGGATTACTAACTTCATATATATATATATATATATATATATATATATATATATATATATACAATGAAGCTGGAGGACATGTGAGAGCTGTGGCAGAACCTGCCGTAGCTGTCCCACACGATGTGTTCAGTGGTTTCAATAAACAGCTTATTAAAGTTAGTAAATACATGTGATAACAAGTGCATTTTGCTCTCAATTAACACATTTATCAACACAGGATACTCCCCTTCCCTTTACTTATTGCAGTAACACATCTAAGTGACATTTATGCATTTTTATTCACTTTGATTGATGCTGTGTACAGCAGCTTTAATCCTGATGGATGCATCTAATCAAACCCTCTGTTATGAAAACAAAGGAAAACTTCATTTCAGCTTCTGTTGTCTTTCTTATACAATTACACTCCCACAAATATGCAAAACAGTGACAATATTGATGATGCAGGGTGAAGGCGTAGTCGGTGGGCTCCAGCAGATATGATGGATTGGCTCTGTGATTGACTGATTAATGCTGTACCTGAAAACACATCTCTTCTCTCTCTGTTTGTGATGCATTTTCTCTCGACTATCCAGAAAGATTATAAATTAATAATACAGTCAAGGTTGAAGCTGTGACACTACCTGAGTGATAATTCTCCTGAAAGCTGAAACCAGAACTATCATTCTTAGATAATTTTTCATGCCTCTGTGCTCATCATTGTTTTTAGTTTGTGCCTATATAAAAGTCAACAGTTGCTTTATTAACTTTTTGGAGAGTTTCTTAAAACAAACAAAAAAAAAACTAAGTTCAAGAATATTTTGAATAACTGTGAGAGGTGATAGGTCACAGAACAAAGTAAAATAGTCTTGGTGTAATGAGACAACATCCTCCAGGGCTGGGGAAATGTCAAAGCGCCAATTGCTGTAGTACCCTATATTTCCACTTGAGGCCGGCTGCTAAGAAACAAAACGCTAAAGACTGTGTTTGAAGGAAATGGTTTTCACGGCCATAATAAAAACACATATATGCGCTCTGATTGTGAGGGAGTGAATTTTTTTTATATTCTTTTTGTATTTATTGTTCTATTTATATTTATTTTTATGGAGGATTTATTTCAGATGTGGTTTGGAAAATACGGTGTTAATGGGGCTCAGACAGCCTCAACAGAGCCTTTCTGGTGTGGACTGAGCTTAAGCTTGGTTTAGATACCCCAGGCATGAGCCAGGTTCCAAAGGCTCGCATGACATGACCTTGTTCATTTTTTTTTTTACAGTCGATGAGTGCTATTCTTGGCTTGTGAACACAGTTTCTCAAGAGAGCCCATTAGATTCTCGAGGTCCGTGGTTAAGGTAAGATAGTCCCATATTTATTTTTTTACTTGAGGATTGAATCTTGACAATATCACAAGAATAACTGAAAAGATTTTATTAAAACATTGGGCACATTTAAACATGATACATGGATTAACTTTATAGGTTTTGAGGGTCATAAGTCAAAAGTCAAGGTCTCAGAACCTCTCGATTGTGTTTTGCTTGTGAAGTTGTATCTCTAGAGTACTTTGGGGTATTTTTTTGTCAAACTTAGGACAAATGTCCACTTTCTCTTAGAATCAGCTGATGTGATCTTGAAGGTCATGGGTTACAACTCAAAGATCAATGCCTGAAGAATGCTATTCCTGTGATTTTCCACGAACGATTGGCGGTCAAACGCCAAGATAAAGCAGATTAGAAGTTAGCTTTGTCTTGTGATTGTAATATTTTAAAAAATGCTTTCAGACATTGCTCAAACTGCACACTAGAGGATGACATTTTTCGGGAATTCCCGTGGGTCATGTGTTTCCCGCGGAAATCTCACGGGATGGTAATCATTTTTTAATTAATCCCGTGATCGGGACAGGATGGGAGAATAAAGCAATAAGAGCGGGTCAGAGCGGGAACGACCTTAATAGATGATCATTTTCAGCCGTGTTAAACAACCAGATGAACAGATGCGTCCATGTTTGTAGTCATCTCTCAGTGAGAGCCAACACTCTTGGCCGTGCTAGCAACACAAAAAAACTACAAAAGTGGTTTGACTTCCTGTCACCACCGGAAGTAAAAAGCAACTCGGAGTGGCTGCCGGCAACACACAAAACAAAACAACATGGAGGGAGATGACAACATGTCGAAAAGAGAGCTGTTTACACCGACCGAATGTCAGGCATGCAAAACTTAAAGTCCAAGCCTTATATATGCACTGAACTTTTACCTAAAATAAAAAATGCAACATTTTTTAACCTGTTTGGTTTTATTCAAACAGGAACGGGACAGGAGTAGGAGTAATTTTGTTTGGGAGTGGGATGGGAGTGGGAATCATTCTACGGGAGTGGGAAAGGACAGGATTATTTTTTTACTCTGGCCCAGGATTTTTTCTCTGGGAGTGGGACAGGAGTGAAAATCTGCTCCCGTGTCAGTTCTACTGCACATTAGTCTTGACTTGAATTCAGGAATAATGCCCATAATTCTAAAAGTCATTCGACAAAGGTGAAGTTCCTTGAGCCTCATGCCTACTCTCCACTTGCAGAAAACAATTCAGCATAAATGTTTTAAGGGATTTTTTTTATATCAGTTTTTGCCCAAATTTCCACTCTTTCTAAAAATGAATTGAGCAGTATTTTCACAGCATGGACCAAAGGTTAAGGACATGGAGTTTAGTGATCACGCCTTGCTTTTGAAAGTTATCTTACTTGAACTTTCCAAAAGTTCCCTTCACAAAAATATGATTAACTTACCACATTTATGAGTTACAAATCAAAAGACAAGATCACAATGTCTCCTGGTCATTAGCTGCTTGTGAGCATGGGTTATAAGGACAGTTTTATAGCACTCTGGTCAAACTTCACAATACTTTTGTTTGATTAACAGATAAACTGACTAGACCTTGGATGTCATACTCCAAAGTTCATATGGTATTGCTGATCTGTATGTAAACTATCAAAGGTTCTATATTTTGCTCCTTTTGCAGTTTAACATGGGTCCTTGATGTCTTCATGAAAGGTTAGTGACATGCTTTGGTCCAAAAAGCCTGTGAATAACGCACGGGTACATTCTTTTCATGCTCACATAACCTCTCCTCTAAGTTGTCTTCTTATGCTTATGAGCCAGAGCATACAGGAATAACCCAGCCAAAGCGGGAGCTCCAGCCACTCAACTCTAACAAGCCTGAACGCAAACGTTTAACTGATGGTAGTTTTCTCACACATGGTTACAACAGTAAAGCTCTTTCCCCCCAAACGTCACAGGCTAACACACAATATGCTAACTGCAGTGGGATAGCCACAGATTAGGCTACCTTCTGGGCTAACATTAACACAAACAGGGATATTGGATCGGGAAAAGGACTAATAATATTCAGCCAACTGTTAAGCATCTTGTCCTGAACACACATGAATCACAAATCTCTTTGCCCAAGCCTTCACAATGCACAACATGCTAACCTCATCCTAGTTACTGCAGTGGGACTGATTGTATTCAGCCAACTGTTAAACTTCTCCTGACAAAAGTAAGAATGTTCATAGATTGAAATGTATCCTTCAGACTTTCAACAAATAACATGAACATTGACGAACATGTCGTGCAGTTACCTCTCGTTGACTTCACCCTGCTGTTACCATGAGCTCTTAGCAATGAGCAAATAATCATATCACAGCATTAAAATACTCACATTTCCATCATCAAGTTTGGAGATGGATTGTTGGTACGGAGTCCAGATTCAGGAAAACTCTAGTTCCCAGTTCTGTGTTGAACTGACCGAAGATGAAGAAGCAGTTGACTGTGAAGTGACTGGCACACACATATAGGTTTTAGGCGACTGTAGCTGCTCATTCTCTTCAAAAATAAAAATTAATCCACTGGACCCTCTGGTCCTCTGAGGCTGGTAGCCTATATATTAAGATACAGTATATGAGGACTCTCCTGAAAACGAGATGTAGCATCTCAAGAGGCTAGCCTCTAATAAATCAGACAACAGGTCTATGGTTCATGGATCTGTCACTAACTTTAGTTCTTACTTTAGTCCACTTGTCTCCTCTTACCTCCCTTCCTTTGCCCTCACACCCAATACAGTATGGTGTGGATTTGCTGTTCATCATGAGACTGGGATCCACATTCAAGATTTCCTGCTGCTTCACAGAAGGTTTTTTTCTTGAGCCATGATGGAGGGATTCATGATTGGCTATAAGAATTCATGCTGGGTGTTAGATGGATATATTTGTATTAGTGCTGTCAAAATTAACACTTTAACTTTGGAGATTAATTCAAAATATATAACACGTTACAAAAAATAACCCAGTTTTGTTACTTCCTGTCACGGCTGACCTGTAACCTCTGATGACATGTGCAGTGCAGCCAAACTACACAGAGCTAGCTTCCTGTTTTGAGCAAGATGGACAAAGAGGGACTTTTAGGCGGAAATTTCACTTTAAAAAGTTGCCTGATGGTACGTTGGGAAAAGTCTAAGGTGATTTGTGCACTCTGTAAAGGCGAATTTAACTACCACAGAAGTAGTACATCATTGGCATATCATATCAAAGCAAAACACCCTGCCGAAGTTACGTCCACGGGGCCTCGCCAGTCTACGCTGCTGGAGTGTGGAGCTCGTGGGCTGATAACTAAATCTCTAAGTGAGAAGGTGACGGACTCCCTGGTTATGTGGATAGCGAAAAACTGCCGCCCAATTAACATAGTGGAAGACAAGGGACTGAGAGAGGTTATTCGAGCGGCATCAGGAGATGTGTCTTATAATACACCCTCGAGAGGAACCATCATGACAAGAATACACACTCTGTATGAGGATGAGAGAGCTCGACGGAGGAACATACTTGAGGAAGCAGCGGGCATCGCACTCACAGGTGACCACTGGACTTCTGTGAACAATGATAACTAGAGAGCGTGTGTGAGTGAAGTAAAGGGAGAGAGAGAGTGTGTGAGTGAAGTAAAGGGAGAGAGAGAGTGTGGGTACAGAGGGACTGAGCCAAATTGTCTTTATGGGGTAAAAAACGTTAAACGTTCTGTGTTTTCAGCAGTATCTTTCCTTGTTCTTTTTTTAATTGACTCATGCACCTTTGAAATTCAACTGATATGAAGATGGAACACATTTTCGTTGTTAATACTGGTAGTTCATATAAGACATTATTGTCCTCTAAGCCAATCTGCATTTTAACGAAGGCCTAGGTTGTTTTTATTTCTTAGTGCTGCAGATACATAAGACAGATGCCTTTAAATGCTGAGTCAATGTTGATTGTGTTTCACAGGAGAGAAACTGTATGTTGAGAGATCAAAGAAAGCTATTTAATAAAATAGTCTTTGAATCTAAATATACTGCCTTTGTGTTGATTATGTTGATTCTACATTAATTCCATGATTTTACGCAAGTAAATATCTGTTACAAGCTTCTGTCTTTAGTAGAAAAATAGATTAATCGTGATTAATTTATTGATAAATTAATCTTGATTAATCTCGATTAATTTCAGTTAACTACAGAAAATTGTGCGATTAATTAGTTAATTTTTTTATCTATTGACAGCACTAATTTGTATATATATGTATATGTGTATTGTATATGTACTGTATATATGTGTTTATGCATATATGTGTATCTATAAAATGAAGAGCTTTATGCTCTATTGTAAAGTGTCTTGAGATAACACTTGTTATGAATTGGCGCTATACAAATAAAGATTGATTGATTGATTGATTGATTGATTGATTGATTGATTGATTGATTGACCTTCCAGCCAACAACAGAGCAGTGGCAGCTTCTGAGCCTAGACATGCTGAACACAGATCTCTGGCTAAGGATATAAACAATTACTTGTTAGACTAAACAGCTTGCCAAACGCCACAAGTTTTCATTTATGCAGCCTGCTAAATACAGGTTTGTTGTGCATTATCACATTTTATACATCTAGAACTTGCTGAATGACTTCACTTGATTATAAACTTCTACCATTTAGTAAGTAGAGGGTCATGGAGCAAGTCTAATGTTCAACCTTTTTCAGTAGGATTTTATTAATCAATCTACTACAAAAGTCAATCAATCTCTTTCTCTTGACCCACCACTGTGCTAAATTGTCTGGCATATGATGACCTGGCAGTAGTTCATGTTCACTTTTAGTTTCCCATCATGCATATATGTCATAGTAACCAGTGTGTTAGTACTGAAGCCTTGTAAATTAAACAAATCTTTATATCATTATATCAAGCCTTGGTACAATAAAAGCCTTTATCCTGGGTGAAAGCAAGAATCAGACAATACAGAAAAACAACAATAGTTTATTTTAACCATGTTTTGTGTATGAACTACAAACTCTGGTCTCTATAATCAATCTCCATATCTTTTAAAGGTCATTAAAGAATGCTTACATGAAAATCAATCTGATATTCTTTACACCAGGTTTCTCTTTTTGCACTTTTAGAACAGGTTGTTGGCACATGTAAAATTGAAACTTAAAAAAATCTGTTTTGTTTTATTCTCAAAATGTGTTTTTATTATAAATCTACCACTAAAACAGCATTCAATCTCAGAAACAAAAATAAAATAATGTTGAAAAAAAAAATACAAATATTGACCAAAATATTTAGATATCTTACACACATGAGACAGCTGGACTAAAATGCAACAAATTT
Source organism: Scarus forsteni (assembly GCA_036419115.1). Classification (NCBI taxonomy): domain Eukaryota; kingdom Metazoa; phylum Chordata; class Actinopteri; order Labriformes; family Labridae; genus Scarus; species Scarus forsteni. The sequence continues at coordinate 1,763,672 of JAZDUH010000113.1, forward strand.
ACGACTTGAAATTTTCAGACAATTTACCTCCAATTAAACGCAAAAAGGGAGGATGGTTAAACTCTCTTACATGAAGTGAGAAAATCTGTGATCCACATCCCACCACTAGGGACCCAAATACAGACTCTATGGTGCACACCGGGTCAATCTATGGTTTACAAATGTCCCAAACTCCACAGAAGTACAATTCAAAAGAAACAGTATCCAAGTGATAAAAGTGTATTTTATGATACCCCATTTTCTGTGTTGATTAATAATACTTATGGTCTTTAGATTTAGGCATCTACCAATTGCAAATTTACGTGGTGAACAATCAGGCAAGAGTTATTTTTTGAAAATATTTCCACGTCATTTTTACGAAAAACAAAACATCTTAAACATAATCTTGTGCTCCAAATGGACTAATCGTCCTGCGTCTGCATCTCAAAGTGTATAAAGTCCCTCCTATAGTTTTTTTCTTCTGCCTCTTTAATTTGGACATATTTAGCAAAAGCCAGTAAAAATCATCCTTTGTACAGAACCCAGTTAAGTCTGTTGCATAGAATAAGAAACAAAAAGGTTAGCAGCAGAGTTCTTGGATTACAGTTTTAGATAATTCGTGAGTACATTACTGTATAACATATATCAGAAAACCCTTGGTGATCGTGCTCCTGTGTGAATAGGGCTTAAGACTTTAATCTTGTTTAATTTAATTCTCTTTTCATATCTCTGTAAAAGGATGAGCAGTAACTCTATCTCATTCATTAACACTGACTGGAAAAGGCATGGTATAACATATCAGAAGCAGCCTGTCTGTCTTTGAGAGTAAAACCCTTTTGAACTGTGAAATCGTATCCATGTTCCCTTTAAAGGTGTTTATTAGGTCTGTTGTTGTTGGCATGATCCCATTTTTTGAATCTATCTTTATTTTTAAAAAAGAAGAATTAAAATATTTGGCAAAATATGACTTTACCGAGCCAGAAGCTTCTATGTTTGAATTTGCAGCCTTAATACATTAAAAGTTACCCATGAAGATGTTGTTTTTTTTAAAGAGAGAAATAGTGCCAGTTGAACTACTGTGCAATTAAGTGACATTTATCAAGCTTTTATTTTGGCATTGAAGACCCCCTTGCAAAAAGACAAATAACATCTGATCACAGCTTCTTTGATCCATGAAAAATATCAATTTTGATAATTGACCGTTTTTTTCTTTCTTGGTGTCCCACTACTTTGCTAGCTCTTTTTCAGAAATACATTATTGAACCATGTAATAGTACAGTAGCTCATGATCTTATTCCTTGGAGACCCCCTAGTTTTATCAAAGGACAGTAAAGCCCTTCTAGTGCCCATGTGAAGAAGAAAATGATGTATTGCTGTTCAAACAATAAGATTTTATTTTATAATAAAGCCAAGATAAATGAGCTCGGGCAAATACCTTTAAAGGAAGTACCCTTACTGGTATATCATCTGTGCCATCTTTGGGACCCTCTGCCCCACCTTCCTGGGGAGGCCTGGACCCCAGGTTGGATAACAAGGTCGTAGTGGATCAGTGGTGGAATCAGTTGTCTTTCTAAGGGTTGGAGTTCAGTCCTTGGGCAAGTCATTTAAAGGAGACATATCATGCTGATGCATGATTTAATACTTACATATAATATAATAAATTTGAAAACAAGACCTTACACCCCCTTAATTTTCAAAAAATGAAATATTGTATTTTTTGTGATATCCTAGAACGAGATTTGATGCCTCTGAAAATAGGTCATTGCGAGATGTCCGCGAGATTTCAAACATCGTTACGACACGAGGTACCTTTCTTTTTATTGGAGTAATCTGATAAAACACTTCCTCCTCTGTGATGTCCGTTAGCCCCTAACCATCAGTCAGGAACACATCCACCAGCAGCAGTATATAGCTCCCTAGCTCACACTCACTCATTACCAGCTCTGGCCTGTAGGGGGACTCAATACGCGGTTGCTGCTTTGAGCCTGCCGGAAAATACAGTAGAAGAAGAAGGACAGGTTGGCTCTACCCCCGATAGAACTGACCAATCAGAGCACAAAGGGCTGTGACGTTGCAAGGTTACTGTAGGTCAGCCTGAGATCCAAGCGTTTCAACGAGAGCTTGATAATGGCCTAAAATGAGGATTTTGAGAATGCAATTGTGGGGCAATGAAGGAACTAAATGACTTGTACTGAGGGCAGAAATGCTTTACAGGCATCCTAGTCTGGCATAGTGAAAAGGAGAAACAAGCATGATATGTCTCCTTTAACCACCCAGTGCTGAGTTAAAAGCATGTAAATGTGTCTAACAGCAAATACTTACTTAGACCCTGTTTGTCCAGATGTGCTTTTTTTGCACCCCAGTTTCAGAGGTTGTCTCAACCGCATTTAACGTTGCCAGGTCACTTATAGCTTCAGCACCTCTTGGTGGTAGTACCCATACAGTGGTTTTAAATAGCTCTGGGTGCTTAATATTTGCTTTTATTGATTGAGAAACCACCTAGTTAATATGGTAACACAGTTTATGAATGATATCCTGCCAGAACCAGCAGCTGAAGGGCAGGAGCCCGTTTTCTTAAAACGACAAATCAGGTAACTTTTTATTCTGCTACTGTTGCGGACAAAGTTGACATTGCATATCCTTCCCTCTTCTCGGTTTGACTGCTTATAGAGGGAATAGTGAAACTGTTTTCAAGTGTGAATATAGCAACAAAGAGCAGCTGATGCAAAGGCCATTCTTCCATTCAGAGCATTGAGCACTGTAAGTGTTGGACTGAATGTGTTGGAAACAAGTGCCTATAGAAAAAATGACAGGCCCTTAGTCTTGTCACTAGTATGACATTATGTGGATGTGTAAGTGTGTGACCTGCACTGTTAAAAGAGCATTTCATGGTCAAATAACAAAAAAGCACTCTAGGAGTTCAAGTTTTTACAAGCTACCCTTCCATTCACAGATATTAAGAAAACATCTTCATCAGTATTTTTAATTATAGAACCAAGCTGACAAGCTACCAAGATACTCAACTGTAAAACATTTGATTTGGCACATCTGCATTTGAAAAGGGAGAAAAGGGTCAAGTCTGGGTATACAATTTTCATGGGAATGAAGAAACTGTGGATCCCACAATCCATTGTGAATCCCTAAATCCACTGCAAACCACTGAACACAAACTTTCTCTTATCTTTATCATAAAGTTCACATTGTTAATGACAATGCTGTTGTATAATGCAGCTTGGATATGCAATGTTTAATAACTTGTGACCTTTGCTGTCATCATTAGTTGACAAAGTTTCATGAAGAGTTAAACATTTTCATGGTAGGAGTAGGTTGCACTGATTAGAAACCTTGTTGTAACACTTTGGATTGTGGGTGGTGTAGTTTTTACCAGCAAAAAGCTGATAACTCATGTTTTACTCATTCAGTAGGGCCAACTGAAAACAAACTTAAGCCACATTCCACTCTAAAGTAGCTTGTAGGGTGGGTTGTAATAAGAAAGTTGGCTAAGTTTATTTGACTGGTAATAAAATCTCCTTTGGAGAACATAAATAGGATTAAGTCTTTGAACCACTCTCTTGTGCTCTATTAAATAGGAATTTACTATACGGGATTCAGAACATTCTGTTATTTTGTTAGCAGAAGACCCAAGGCCCTTAATATTATTGTCTGAACAGTTTATACATACCAAACTGTAATGCTGAAATTAACATGGTAGTGATATGTTTTCATTCATTTTAAGGTAAACTTGCTCTTATGTTCCAGTTTAACCAACTCATTCCCCTGAGTTTCAGATCCACCAAATGCTAGCCTAAGCTCTGCCTGGTGCCTTTTTTTCTGTGGAGTGGTCTTTGAAATAGTTTCCAGGGTTTGGGCGACTGGAGAGTTGTGTCCATCCACAGCCCATGAGCAAATCAATTAAAATGGAAATTGTGATGCCGCTAAGGGAGAGCAAGAGAGGCAGGTGCATCCTAAACATCTGGTTGATGCTGAATCCCACACATTCAAGCCTGCAACCTCCCGCAGAATAAACCCTGCAGCTACGAGGCCAAATCCTATGGTTTGGCAGGGGGCAGGTTGTGTGAATGTGGGGCTGCCAGATGCTGCCCTCTTGAGAATGTGGCATGCAGATGACAGGTGATGTGATCAGACAGATGCATAAAGGGCCTTTATGCTCTTTTCTCAGCTCGTCCGTGGGATTCTGACAGCATTCGGTCCTGCAGCGCTGCAGATGAGGTGAAGGCTCCCAGCATGAAAAGGAGGGCTTCAAAGCTATCATATTAATGTGCAACGATACAAAGACATGTAAGGTAGAGAGAAGGCTGTGATATAATTGAAAAATGTAGAGCTTGTGGGCTTTTTAAACTCTATGATTTTCACAAGCCTCTAATCTTTACATCTGTATCAATTGCAGTCAGGATTATGTCGATATGAGCTACATATGTATCATTTCAAATCCATTTTAATCTCAATGTAATTAATCAAATGTGTAGGGGACATCTAAGCATAACAAGGGCCTTACCTGAAAATGAGGGGATATTATCCAGAGCGTTTTCAGATTACATCAGAAAACATAAACACACATGTGTGTTTCTGTCAAAATGTAATAAAATATAATCTAGTCTGCTGATGAATTAACCCTCAAGTCCCATTTGGTCAGTTAGAAGGCTCACAGATGTGTTTTCTTGATCCATACATTATGTTATCTGGAAGAAAAAATACAGATTTTTTTAAGTTGACCTTCCTCTTTTATTGTAGGCCTTTGGTGCTTTGTATTATCAAGATTATTAATATTATCACTCTGAACACATTTATGTCAAAAAACTGAAAACCCATCATAACAGCAGTTACTGACATGCAGAGAATAATGGCCAATCCCTCACTATATGCAATCACTTACAGGCCAGGCTTTAAATGATAGTTAATTATGTTCCAGCACATTGCCTTATTTCCTTCTCCTTGTTCTCCTAACAAGGGCCACAAATTATACATTTTTCCTTTGACCAACAGTGGATTTATACAGTTTTTTTTCTTTAAAGTGGAGGACTCGAAAATATAAACATCAATTACAGTATAACCCTTAAATATAATCAGTTTGTTGATATCCAACCTGTTTTAATCCAGTAAAAAAAACATCTTAAGCATTTTCAAGGTTGGAAAAAATGCTGTAAAGTAAGAATGCTCTTAAAATTTTAAGTTTGATTTCTTTTTTCTAATGTTAAGTGAGCGAACACAACAAAGTCTACTGTAAATCAATTGTTTGTCTCACCACCTTTTACTTTCAAGCCAGTACTTGTTCCTATGGGCACACTTGCACAAAGTCAGGGGTTTTATAGGATTATTGTCAGGTGCAATGTTAGTCAATTTTACCAAACAGGTGATAGTGGTCATTGTTTTCATAATTACTTTGCAACTCTGTCATTAACTGAAACTGAAACAGCCTTGTCAGAGGCATTAAACTGGGTGAGGAACAGACGAACTCTGCAGTGAAGCCGAGGTTGCAGAGGACAGTTTCATCTCACAATATATACACCTTGCCAAGGCTGGGCACAGCTCAGAGGCACAAGGTGGCTATACTACATCAACAAGGTCTCTCCCAGGCAAGATTTCATAGCAAACTGGAGGAATTCAGATGTGCTGTTCAAGGTCTGAAAGCACAAAGAAATGACAACATCGAGAGGCATAAATGCAGTGGGCTGCCAGGGAAACTTGGTGTAGCAGATAAAGACGTATCTTACTGAATTTTCTTCAAAATACTGAAAGATGTCAACCAGTGCTATTCCTTAAAGCTGGCAGAAACCAGTGAGACCCAGGTACATCCAGCTTCTGAAAGATCCAGCCAGAAATGGTTTTCAAGGGAGAAATGTGGACAAAAAGACTTGCTTTACTTGATAGGATTTTTATATAAATTGTTACATCTGCCTAAAATACTACAATGTTCACAGAAAAAAAGAGTTGATGAGAGAATGTGTTATTATGAGGTGCAGGATAAAAACATTTGGACTTTTTATGCAACACTTTCAGCTCAATAAAACCTTAACCAAATAAATAAATAGGAAGAATGAAATTCCTTAAAATAAGAAAGATGGCATAGCATAAAAATAGTTTCAGCAATTACTAAAGGATATTCACTTTGTAACATAACATGTCAGATTATCATGTATTCAAGTATGTCAAGGGTTCAGTTCTAGAAATAGATATTCAAATGTATAAACACAACTTAAGTAGAGTAGATAAATATATTCATGTATGGCAATTATGTGGCCTTTTTCTGATGCATCCACCGACAATTTCTAACTTTTTTAAAGGGACGTGAGGGTTCATTTATTTCCACAATGGCACTAAAAAGGCATTCCAGTATCAGAAGTATTGGGGTGCTCAGCTTTCAAAAATATTGGGGCATGTGGTTTTGAAAATGTTGGTACATTTTTAGGATCAAGCTTGAAGGAGTGCACAGCTCTAAAATAAACTGTGCCTTAGATTTTATCACTCGTGTTTAACACTTTCAATTAATCACTCAGTTGAACTTCAGTGGTGGTTTTATCAGACCCTGACCACATTTCTTTAACTAAAATCAAATAGCAACACCAAAAACTTATCTATATTAAGAATGTGTTTCACTTTACTTCTGACATGTTTTGACAAGAGTTTGTTTTATGAAATAGCTCACGTTCTGTAGCACAGTAGCTCCCGCCTACAACATTATCTGATTGGCCCATAATTAATGATGTTTGATGGAATGATCGTCCAATCACCTGCCTTATATGCTTCTGAAAGGTTCAGCCCTCCCCAAACACTTTCTATGGGCTCTTTCCCAGATGGACAGAAAACTGGTGTCCCAGGTTAAAGGGTGGGTGCAGTTATTGCAATAGTATGGTTTTACCAACGGTAGTATCTTTAAACCATGCAACAGGGAACTGTTTGCCCTGTAGAGTCATGTTTCAAGGGCAATTTTGTTTTGCCTAAAGCAAAAGATTTAATTACGGGGCTCTACATGTGAAATCTTCTTTTAAATATGTATGATTTAAACTTTTAAAACCCAAATCTGTTGGATCCTTTCCACATGGTTATATGACATTTATACTCATGACTGTCAATTAGACCTAAATATTATCTCAATAAAAAATCCTACCTTCCTCTGGGATATTTATCTTCAGAATTCTCTTTGTTTTAGATGTAATGATTTTTCACTTAAAGGGACTGTGAGGAGTTTCTAAGTAATTGCAAAAAAGTCTCACTTTTAGATATATGCCTGATCGAAATACACACTTTAAGATGAGTTTTATAGCATCAAAATATGTTATCTATAAATGCTATTCCTTAGCTTCGCGGTCGGGTCAGACAGGGCTGGGCTGGACTGGATACTCAACTTCGGGAAAAAGACAATTAAAAATAGAGCAAATTTATATTATTCTGACACGTCTTAGAGCGTCGGGCTGTAAGTAGGGATATATAGCCAGCTACAAAACTACGATACTAAGTTTTCCAAAACTTGCCTGTTGTCACACATCAAAAACTATCACTACGTAACTAGAAAGAGATACATTACCTCGTTGCTTTGCATCCTGTAAGTTGTTGATAAAAGAAGTTGTGAAGCAATGCAGAGTTCTGAGGAAGGTCCGAGCTGCATTCATTAGCATCACAACAAACACACATTTTGGCTACAGTAATGTGTTGTGGTGCGTTCCAGTTGTAGTCAGAAGTAGGAATTTCCAAGTTCTGAGTAGGAAACTGCAGCTGGAAGAACCCCCGAAGTCGGAATTTCCTAGTTATTTAGCTCCTGTAATAATCAATTTATTTGCACTTCTGACTGGGGTGTGTCGCTTTAGATCAGCTGTATACATAGTATTGTTAGACTTATATTTACAAAAATGCTGCCATAGTGATAATCACATTATTCATGTGATATTTGTGAACAACAACGCAGGCCGTGCTAACAACAGTTAACAATAGCCTGGTAGATCGGGATGTTTTTTTCAGACTTCAACTGGAACGCCAATAAGTCGGAGATGATGTCACTCCCAGTTCCAAGGTTACTGGAACGCAGCATTACGACAGTCTCCGCGCGTGCTCATGGGTAGCAGGGTCTTTGTGTCGCCGGTAATAGATTCTCCTCACAGTCCCTTTAAAATGAGTGTTTCAGGATATAATGAAAACATTTTTTTCCAAATTTCTGGCTATTCATAGCAACATAGGAGGTACACACGCTCAATATTTTTATTTCAAGTATGCTAGTTTAAAATTAAGAGGGGCTTCAGCACCCTAAAAGAGAGCATAAAATCCTAATTTTGGCAAAAGGCAGGACATACTCGCTTTAAATATGATCCTCAGCCCATTGATGACAACGCAGCAGTGCCCACAACATTTGTGACATACATAATTAAAGAGTGGGTCAGTTTTGCCACTCATCATGAAGTAACTAGCATGTAGTCACATTATTGTTACAGATATTCAAAGATCTCGTCACTTTGTCCACAGTGGTGTAAAATCCCTAATGTGCCCTTTGATCAACACAGGCAGAGTGAGGTTACTCTATCATTTGATCCCAAGTCTGCATAATTAGCTTGAGTTTTCCCTCAACAGACGTCTTCACACAGAGTTTGAAGGCGTATTAGTAAACCAATCCCGCGAAAATGAGAGGAGAATTACAAAAGAGAAAGAAAAATGAATCAAGTGCTGGAAAAATAAATGCGAATACAGTTTTTTCTTGATTTAACCACAATAGTTTTTTTTCTTAAATAAATAACTTCTGTTTTGTAAAGACACTTTTTGAAACAGTAGACACACCCTAATTCCCAAAGTCACTGAAAGAACATCACCAGCCACTGGTAAGCCCAAACACACAAGTTTGTGTCTTCATATCTGAACTCCAGTCTGAGCTCATCAGTAAAGTCTGCTGACTGATGTCGCTTATGTTATTCCTTCAGTTTTGTAAAGTCTCATTTTGAAAAACAAGTGTTAGATTTGGGTCTCTTGTACGTTGTCTTTTGAACTTGCCCGAATTAACAAAGGTTCGTGCACTGAGCTGTGTATGGAGTTGAGGGTGGCATGGTTGTATGCAGTCTTATAAGTGTTATAGTGGTTAAGGTGCTCGTGCTCCAGAGGAGGAAGTGTCAGGTGGCCCTCCATGCCGGGGCCCCCTGTTACACAGTCCTCATCCACGTTGATGATCTCAATAGTGCGAGTGGGTGCGTGGTGGTTCTGCTGGTGGTGCTGCTTGCGCATCTTGTAGAAGATGATCAGCATGACAGCCGCCATGAGTGTGATGGCAACAAAGCAGCCAATGATGATCTTCGTCGTCTTCATGACTTCATCCAAGCCGTTCAGGGTGCCCTCCCCGCCCACCTCCGTCACAGGGACGGTGGAAGTCTTCTCCGTGGGGCGAGTAGACAGTGTGGTCCGGACTGTTGTTGTGGTGGTGGTTGTCGTCGTAGAAGTGGGTGAAACAATCTCCCATGTTCCAGAAGAGGGAGTGGGTTCCATCTTCTGCTGCACAGTGGTGGTGTAGCCTTCGTTATGTGGCATCTCTATGGTCTCCACGGTGACTGTGGTGAAGTAGCTGAAGCTGCTGTTCTCTGTGGATGACACATTAAGTGTAGCAGATGCTGTTGTGTTCCCCGCAGAGTTACTGACCATACATGTATATGTGCCAGTGTCCTGCATGGTAACATTAGTGAAGTTCAGAGTGCCATCATTCAGCACAGAGATCCTGACCTTGTATGCGCCATGTGTCATGATGGAACCATTGGGAGTAATCCAGCTTACAGATGTTAGGGAGCTCGCTCTGCATCTCAACTCTGCAGCACTTCCCTCTGTCACATTTAGATCTGTGGGAGGCTCCACAATAACAGGAGCATAACAGTGAAAGTAATTCTGGTCCAGCTCACCGATGTACCGCCCTTTGTGATGGGACGGTGAGCTGCAGCGAGCACAGCAGCTGGTGTTTGCAGGTACCATCTCCTTAAGCCACCAGCTTAACCAGAGAATGTCACAGTTACAATTCCATGGGTTATGGTGCAAGTGCACCCTCTCCAGACGATGTAAAGGAGTGAAAAGATCATGGGGCAGGAGAGTGAGGTTGTTATGGGCTAAATTGAGCTCCACTAGTGACTGTAGATCATCAAAAGAGTTTCTCTCTATGGTCTGGATCTGGGCGTGCATCATCCACAGCTTCTGCAAATGGATGAGGCCTTTAAAAGAGCCGGGGCGGATGACGGTGAGCTGGTTACCCGACATCTCCAGTTCATCCAGCTTCACCAGGGGAATGAGGTTAGGGATTTCCTTCAGATTGCACATTCCCAGGTTTAAGTAGCGCAGATTGCTCAGCCCTTCAAATGCTCCCTCAGAGATGTAGGAGAGGCGTTTGAGCTCCCCGAGGTCCAGGCGCCGCAATGAGGGCACTCTGTTGAAAGCATAGGAGGGAATACTCTCAATGGGGTTATTTCTCAGCCAAAGCTCCTTTAGTTTGGACAGGTACTCAAATGCCCCATTCGGGATAGTGGTGAGGCGATTATCAAAAAGCTCCAGAGTATTAAGGCTGGCCAGTCCATTGAAAGCTCCCAGCTCAATTTTGCGTATGTGGTTTTTGCTCAGCTGCAGAATCTCCAAGTGTCTCAGGTGCTTGAAGCTGTCCACCTTTATGACCTGAATGAGATTTTCTTGTAGATTCAGGTAGCGTGTGTTGGTGGAGATGCCATCAGGGACTTCTCGGAGGCCTCGTCTGGTGCAGATGACTTTGCTGAACTGGTTACTGCAGGAGCAGACAGAAGGGCACGTCTGAGCGCGTACCAGCCCTGCCACCACGAGCAGCTGGAGGGCCAGGAGCAGCACAAACAAAGGGTCGGACAAGGCCCGGTTCCACCTAGGACCTCGCATCATCTGCTGCTGCTGGGAGGAGGTCATCTTGTTTAACATTCATAATTCATTGACTGGTCATCCACTCTTTGGAAAGAGGATCCAGGCTCACTGAAATGACAAAGAACAGAGAATAAAAGGTAAATTAGATGGCCCACCTTTAGTTGTCATTACTAAAGAAAACAAAGACTTGCAGGAAAAGAGAAACATGTTTGGTAACTGTTGATCTTGATGCATTTGGTAAAGGAGAGGGTGGATTTAGGATTTACCACAGGTCTTAAGAGTATTTGATACTACAGTTGTTATGGAAGTACTACTTAACTTGACTTAGAGCTGGGCAAAAAATCGATTAAATCGATTAATTCGAATTGTTTTCTGCAGAAGATTTAAAAAATTAAAAATCGAGAATTTTTTTCTTGCCTCAGTCCAATTGAAAGTAGTTGCAATTTTTGAAAAAAAAATTACAATGTTCATAATGGTCGGCCTTGTTGGGTTTGCACAAGCACTTTTATAGGCTTGTATTTGTTATTTAAGTAGATTGAATATTGATTAGAGAGTTTCATGCTAATACCGTCAAAATACCACAGCCTTTTAGTGTTTATGTAGACAAACCTGCCTACGTTTATACTACATAATCAACCTTTTATGACCTAGACTTTGACTTTCAGAGGGAAACATTTAGACAACGTAAAGGCAAAACTTTATTTTTTCATTTTTATGTCACTGGGAGTTTTGTTTCTTTTAGGGAGGGAAAAATCGATTAAAATCGTAAATCGAGGTTGTGGGAAAAAAATCAGGGATTTTATTTCTAGGCCATATCGCCCAGCCCTAACTTGACTATTTTGTATGATATTGAGATCACTCAGTGATTCACAACAACTACATATTTGCTTAAAATGGTCTTATAGCTTGAACGTGATATAAGCATACAGTATATGAAGGCTACAGCAACTATTATCTTGATTACATTTGAAAATATGCCTCGATGATATGCTGATAAAAAAGAATATAGCACACAAAGGTAAGAAAGGGAGACCTGTAATTTATAACCACTCATGTTATCATCACTTTTAACAAAGGGATCCAACACTATTCTTATATATGAAGAAAGTTTAGGAAATTACCCTACTTTTTAATTCCTGTTAACGACTAATAATTGCTCCAGAAACAAATTCAAAATCTAAGCAATGTGTGAAAATTCAGCTAGGCTCATCAATTGCGCAAAAAGAATGGGCTTCTATTTTGAAATTGATCTCAGAAGATTAAGAGAGCTTTACGTTTAAGACCAGGATGTTCGGACACAACCTTGCAATGCAGACGGGAGCAGCCTGATTTAGTGTCTGTAATCCATTTTACAAGCTCCAGTCTACATCAATTGCAAGTGGCCCAAAGCAGGACAGTCCGATCAGAATTCTTTGGATTAAGAAAAGGTGGAGCAATGATTGGGACGACAGCTGGAAGCCACCTCTCACACAGAGATTCACAAAGGGGAAACAGTTTTATCAGATCAGATATCTTTATTCTACAACAAATAACTACACTACAAACATCCCTAGAGAAATAATAGTCTTGCATCACTGAAAGTACAAATAGGCATTTGCACCAATGTTTCCAGTAACAAGAGAAATACTTTGTATAACTCAATAAGTGTGAGTCAGCGACATTATAAATTCATACTCTTAATGAGTTTATTATAAAATCTATGCATAAAATTCTAAATACAGCATAACAAACGGCCACATAACTGGGTTGCACTTGTCAATCTTGGTAGTTTAAAACAAATCTAACTGCATCATTGTATGCCACGTGAAACTTTTACATGTTGGCATAGTTTGTTCAAACTATGTACAGCACTGTAACTGCAGACCATCATGTGCTTTTGTTTTGTACATAAAAAGCTTAATATCTGCCAAAAACAAAAGTATGTGAGCATATGAGTCGATGCTTTGCTGAGCGGAGCAGGAGGGTGTGCCTCATTTACCACACATGACAGAATGAGCGCAACATGTGATGCAACACAGTAAGCATCCAATGCTGACTTCTTATATAAACATTACAGGCAAAACTGAATTAACTGCCCAGCACAATTTGATATAATTTATTTTAAGATTTTATTGAACAAACAGCAAGCACAGTATCAAGCTGATCATAAAGCTACAAGATCAAACAACATGTACATTTAGAGGGAACCAATGCTCCAGATAAAATCATCAAGTATGGGGTCTCATCGGGGCCAGTATTAGGGCCACTCCCCTTTATTTTATGGATTCTCATGTTCTTAAAAAAAACAACAACAACATTTTTGCCAGTTATACAAATAAATCTCACGACAAAAACACCAAAATATATATCAGTTTAGAACTGGGAAAGAGGGGCGCTGGTTAAAATATAACAGACTGTCTTTAAAACCAGCTCTAGTGGTCACCTCAAATAATAATAACAAAAAAGAAATATTGGTAACAAGGCAAAAGACAACTTCTTGGGGTTCATATTGGTGTACTTATAAATTCAATTGGCATTTTACAGAGATGACAAACATGATAACAGCATGTTAGCATATTTTCTTAGCCAGAATATTCCCCTCCATTTAAGACTTTCTGATATTTTACAGGTATCTATTTAAGTTTAAGAAATACAAAATTAGTCATTGTAGGATCATTTTAATTTTAGATTAGTGTTAAAGGTTAAATTTAAATTTAACTACAGCTGCTAATATACAAGTCAATGTCTTAGTCCCTACTTAGATGTTACAGTTAACATTTGAGGAGTTTCTTTATGTTTGATTCTTTTAAAGGTGCTATGAGATCTATTTGCAGTGACATTAAGACTCTGCTACCCATGAGCACGCGCGGTAGCTGTCGTAATGCTGCGTTCCAGTAGCCTCGGAACTGGGAGTGACATCATCTCCAACTTATCGGTGGTCCAGTTGAAGTCGGAAAAAAACATCCAGATCTACCAGGCTATTGTTAGCTGTTGTTAGCACGCCCTGTGTTGTTGTTCACAAATATGACATGAAGAACGTGATTATCAAAATGGCAGCATTTTTGTAAATACAAGTCTAACAATACTATGTATACAGCTGATCTAAAGCACCACACCCCATTCAGAAGTGCAAATAAATTGATTATTACAGGAGCTAAATAACTGTTCGCACTGGGGGCATCCATCTTCGATTGTCAACTCAGGGGTGGTGAGGTTTCATCGAGCTCCCAGTAGGAAATTCCGACTTTGGGGGGCATTCCAATTGCAGTTTCCTACTCGGAACCCAGAAATTCCTACTTTGACTGCAACTGGAATGCACCAAAAGACGTGACCCAAGCCAAAGTGTGTGTTTGTTGATGCTAATAAAAATGCAGCTTGGACCTTCCTCAGAACTCTTCATTGCTTTACAACTTCTTTTTTCAAGAACTTACAGGATGCAAAGCCACGAGGTAATGTATCTCTTTCTAGTTACGTAGTGGTAGTTTTTGATGTGTGACAACAAGAAATTTTTGGAGAACTTAGTATTGTAGTTTTGTAGCCGGCTATATATCGCTACTTACAGCCCGGTGCTCTAAGACGTGTCCGAATAATATAAATTTGCTCTAGTTTTAATTGTCTTGTTCCCGAAGTTGAGCATCCAGGCCAGTCCAGCCCTGTCCGACCTGAGCGGAAGGCTAAGAAATAGCATTTATAGATAACTTATTTTGATGCTATAAAACTCATCTTAAAGTTTGTATTTCCATCAGGCATATATCTAAATGTGAGACTTTTTTGTAATTACTTAGAAACTCCTCACAGTCCCTTTAAACAAGTAAAAGTATTAAACTGTTTCCAAACCAAACCAAAAATGGTGACATTAGAGGTCAGATCAAACAACAATTAACTGTAAAAGAAGTCTGTTTAAAACAGCCGCCATGCTTTTGAGGTATTTCTTTTTTCTCCTTTGTTTCTGTGTGCATGTGTCCGCCTGTGATATCTCAATCATTGTCACATAAAATAAAATCAGGATGAAGACACAGACATCTGTGCTGAACTGCTTCGTGAGAAAGAAGGTAGAGAAGAAAAGCAGTGCTTTGACTGCCATGTTGTGTGATTTATTTTTTAGACAGGGGGCATAAATAATAAGAAAGCTCCCCATTTGCCAGACCCTCAATTCAGCCAAGATACGTGAAAATGTATGAATACAACCCACGGTCCCTTAGAGGCACAAACCTATGTGACTGGGATGTCAAAAAAAAAAAAAAGTAGGACCAAGGAATTTGTAGAAACAGCATTTTTATGTATCAGCCAGAGAAAGCTGAGGATATACAAACAACTCTTTGATTTAGATATTCAGGAGAGATGACTCTATGGCAGCTGTTGACTGAATGACAGAGGTTGATACATTTTTCAAAGAATACTTCATTTCTCAACTCAGCCATTCAAGTACTCCTCTAAGGATGGATTTTGAAGTTGCAAAGTCATCATACAATCTCTGAATTATGGCTTAAATACTGGGACAAACTGGATTCTTGTTTTATTTCTTCACACAACAATATAATAAATACAGACAGCCATTCCAACTAAAATTACTGAGATTATGCATGCCTTAGAACGGGCCATACACTTTGAAAACATACTGTAATATTTTTAAAAGAACATTTGAAGACTGTCACTTTTCCCGAAGTCAAACTCAATCTGTTTTCAAGCATACTCCAGAGCTCTTAGATCAGGTCATCAGGTTTTCTTAGACATTCCTCAATCTTTCTATAAACAAAAGGAGATCGTGCTTTCTCAGTTGCACCCACTCTGTGGAAAACGTCACCAATCACTGTGCGGACTGCAAATAGCCTTTCCACTTTCAAAACACATCTTAAGACACATTTGTTCACTTTAGTCTTTGGCAGAGTACGGTCACTTTTACTGGGTCTTTCATTTGTTATGTTTTCTCTGTAATGCTATGTTTTTATTGGTTTCATTGGTTTTATTGACTTTTATTCATTTTTATTGTTTTCTGTCTATTTTAGAGTAGAGCACTTTGGTAGGCCATTTGCTAAATGTGTTATATAATTAAAGCTGACATTGACATTGACATACAGCATACATCATAAAAGATATTTGGTTATTAATGCAGTGCATCAGAGAAAATAAATCAAAATGAAAAAATTCGTAGGGCCACAGTTATTTGGAGGGCCATCCAAATAATCAGAATCAGGTGTTCCAGCCACTTCCATGTCCACAGGTGTATAAAATCAAGCTTCTAGGCATGCAGACTGCTTTTACAAACATTAGTGAAATATTGGGTCTCTCTCAGGAGCTCAGTGAATTCCAGCGTGGAACTGTGATAGGATGCCACCTGGGCAACAAATCCAGTCGTGACATTTCTCAACAGTCCACAGTCAACTGTCAGCTGTATTATAAGAACGAGGAAGTGTTTGGGAATGACAGAAACTCAGCCACAAAGTTGTAGGCCATATAGTCTTGATGATGATCTGAAGCAGAGCAGAAACTTAGTTCAGTTCAAAAAGAAATTTAAATCAGTCATATTGGAGAAATACAGGAATCTGGAGGGGGAACAACAAGTCTGATGAGTGTAGTCAATCAAGTGCTTTATATTTAAAAAACAAAATAAAAACAAGCAAACCAAGAAAGTTAAACAAAACAAGATGTTTGTGTGTGTGTGCGCAAAGGAAAGTATGTATACAGACTGTATGCATACACAATCATGGATATGTAAATGTGGCACCCCTAAAATAGGGTAACCACAATTAAGATTTATATTATTTCATGTTTAAGATTATAAGTACTTTTGTTTATATTTTTATGCTTTCAAGTGAACATTTAATTTACTAAATTGCACTAATTTTGTTTTAAGTAAAAGGGGGGGAACGTTTGTGTTGTCACTAGTTGTCCGGGGGGAAAGGTATAGGTGTGGCGCTTCCCCTCTTCCCTCCAGAGACAATCTGGAAAGACAACAGAACCGACTGTTTCTCACTCCTCTGCTTTACCTGCTTTATACAGGTCAGTAAACGGTCAATGAACCGCAGAGTTTTATACTATGGTGACACTCGACAGCAACGCGAATGTTTATGGAGGATTTAGGTTATGTTTTAATTAAGTATTATCGAGTAAATAGTCTAAATAAGTAAAGAAAAGTTTACCATGGCCGCCATTTTTTGTGTCAAGCGGGTCCGCAGTTACAGTATTTAACATGGGAATAAGTGGCAATAGCGCTCCTGTACACTTTTGTTAGTTTTTATTTGTTTGTAATTGTGGTTTTCATTTGTTTAATGATGAAATATTGTTAGACTGTTCATGAAGAAAAGTAACAGAAGCACTTTGTGATTCATACATTTCAAAGCTCTTTTACAGAGACATAGTAGGTAGTCTGTTGCATGAGCAGAGGCATTATACACTGTAAAACTACTCTGTGAAATATAGTTTATCTCATCTGAATAGAGTTAAAGAAAATGTGATGTATTTGCACTAAGAGTTTTATTGATATAAATAATAGAGAAATGAGTTGAAAAGGAAAAAGAAGATGATGTGAGAGATGTGCATGGAAATTTAATGAGGCACTAATATGGCTAGTAGGAACAACTCGAACTGAGAACATGAATTGAACTACTGAAACTGAAGTGGAAAGACATGCATTGTGCTTATGTTAATTTTGATAATGTTGGAAAATAAATCAGACAGAGACAATCTGGAAAGACAACAGAACCGACTGTTTCTCACTCCTCTGCTTTACCTGCTTTATACAGGTCTTATATTTGTTATTGTGGTCTCCCATCCCTGGGACCGTAACAAATCTTGGGGGCTCGTCCGGGATTGGCGCCACCTGCTGGTTCGGAGCTGATCCATTGATGACATCTGGGACCAAGAACTGATGCGAGCAGAGAGACTGGTGAGCCGAAGCCGAGACTGAATCATCGTGGAGCTGAGCGATAGCCATGGCCGAGAGTGAAAGGAAGAGCCTAGTGTGGGACATTAGGAAGAGCCTTGTCACCTTGTCAGCGGGAGAACTCCTCCAAATCGCCAGACATGTGGGTCCAGTTCCAGGTCATGACCAGCCAGAGCTCGAGGAGGAAGATCAGGAAGGCTGCTTTGACTACATCAGCTCTTTTCTGAACAGTAAGCACTTGCTGGAGTTAGAAGACTGTGGGATGGTGGATTTGTTAATGTTAAAGGACTGTATTGATACTGTAATTAAGGATCGTGATGTACTGCTCTTATCTCAGACTAAGGGTGATAAAGAGTTACACATTAAGCACACCGACACACAGGTGGAACATGCTGGTGAACAGACAGGTGACATTGCTACTAGTCCAGAACATGCTGGTGAACAGACAGGTGACGCTGCTACTAGTCCACCTCAGATTGTTACATTTAACACAGGTAGTGATGCTTCCACAGTTAGCCCAGTGAAACCAGTGTCAACCAAAGTTACATCAGATATCACAAACACTGAACTGCAGGAGATGCTAACTAGCTATGAGGAGCTTGGTAAAAAGCTTAGGCAGAGCATCACAATACCCATTGGACAGTCACCCCAACAGCCTTTAGGGCATTATCCCAAGCTAGCATGCCCCGTAGTAACTCTTCCGTACAAAGTAATGGTCCTGTTGATAAGCTCACAGCCCAGCCTGGCCGTGAGGCAATTCTCTCCTTAAGAGAACTTTCCTATCTTCAGAGAAGGGAATTTAAAGTACAAGGAGGGCAGGTTGGTGATCACTCATCTGACATAAGTTACAACAATATCTGTAAGCAGATTGATGAGGGCAGTAGAGAAGGGTTCCATGACACAGAGATAGTCCGTGGAGTACTCAGAATGATAAAGCCTGGGACTTTCAAAGATATGCTAATCAACAAAGATGACCTTACTGTGGCAGAACTTAAGGGGTTTCTCCAGGCACATCTGAGAGAAAAAAACAGTACAGAGTTGTTTCAAGAGTTGATGTGCGCCAGACAGGATGACAACGAAACACCACAGCAGTTCCTTTACCGGGTGATAGGACTGAAGCAGCGAGTCCTCTTCACCTCAAAACTGTCAGATGCAGGCATAAAATACAGTACAGCTACTGTTCAGGATGTCTTCCTACACACCGTCTACCAGGGACTTGGATATAAACACAGTGATATCCGACGAGAGTTAAAGCCTCTGCTGTCAAACTGTGAGGTGAGTGATGAGACCATACTGCG
Organism: Scarus forsteni; assembly: GCA_036419115.1. Lineage (NCBI taxonomy): Eukaryota > Metazoa > Chordata > Actinopteri > Labriformes > Labridae > Scarus > Scarus forsteni. The sequence goes on from JAZDUH010000113.1 coordinate 1,782,662, forward strand.
TCAGGTAATGAGGATTACAAGTGAGGAAAGTGAAAGACAAAAGAGGATGGGACCTTCTCGTCGTCAGACCGCCAGTGCCCATGGTGCCCAGCTTGAACTCAATGCAGTCCGAGAGCACAGTAAGCAAGAGAGTCCAGCTTCCAAATCAAAGACAGACCCAATTAAGGAACTGACAGCCAAAGTAGCTGAACTTACAAGCCTAATTGAGGCAATGCGACAGCAAAGTCAGCTGCAACCATCAGATCGTATGAACTCTTATTTTCAGAACAGAGTAAGAACCAGAAAGGAGAGACCCTACGGTTGTCCGATGTGTGTTGAACAGAACCGTCCAGACTGTGGCCATTGCTTCGCTTGTGGGGAAGTGGGTCACAGAGCTGTTGGCTGCTTGAAGAAGCAACACAACCAGGGAAATGTGAACCGGTCACTGCCACGGGGCGCACAGTGATCGGGTCAAACAAAGAGCCCCAAAGTGAGCACCTAACAAAAGTAAGGACTCAAACCAGCAACAAAAGACTTGACCCTAACTCCCCAGTCACCTCAGAAGCAGTCAGCTACGAAAAAGGTGGTCCACCTGCTCTCTCTGGTAATGAAGCATTGTGCTCTAAACGCGCAGTTGCTAAGCTGATTGGAAGAAAGGCACTGATTCAATGTAACTTGAGTGGCTTGGCAGTGACTGCTTTGCTGGACACAGGTGCACAAGTCAGTATAATAAGCCGTGGCTGGAAAGAGAGACATTTGCCGGACATGGTCATGCGACCACTGTCAGAAATCATTGAGGAGCTGGATGAGTTGAAAGTGTGTGCTGTAAATGGGGAACCAATCCCCTTTGATGGCTGGGTACCCATACTGATCAACTTACCTGGAAGTGAGGACCCTGGTCTCTCCATCAGCACACCAGTCCTTGTCAGCAGCCTGCCTATGGACAGACCATTAATCGGGTTCAATGTCCTGGAGCAAATCATGGAGGGACAACCCGAACAATTAATGCCTACGCTGGTCATGCTACTCCAAAAGGCCATCTGTGTGCAGGCTGATGAAGCTGAAGCAATAGTCAGCTTCATTCAGACTCCAGTGCCAAGTGTGCCACGAGGTCGTTTAAGAACAGGTGAAAAGGATGTGGTCATCCCTGCTGGGGAGGTCACCTGGGTTAGGTGTCGAGTTCCGCCAAACATGAACTCCTTTGACAAGTTGATGTTGTTCGAGGCAGATGAGGACAGTCAGTCCTTGGAGCAGTTGGAGGTGGTGACGGGGTTGGTTGAGATTACGAACCCTGCTAAGCCCTATGTCATGATTGCTGTTGGTAACGACACCAAGCACAATGTTACCTTGAAGAAAAAGACTGCTTTAGGCATGTTGCAGCCCATTGACCGGATTGTGGATGCTGAGAACTCAGATACACCCACACCTACCACAACAGTCAATGAGGTTACGCTCACGCCAGCTGAACTGAATCCACCTCGTTGGCACCCACAGGTGAACCTTGCCCACCTGAAAGAGGAACAGCAAGAGGTTGTCAGGAGAATGTTGTATGAGGAATGTGGGGCTTTTGCAAAAGATGGACATGACATTGGGTGTATCCCGAACCTGCAAATGGTGATCAACCTAAAAGATGACATCCCAGTGCAGAGAACATACACCTCTATACCAAAACCACTTCTAAAGGAGGTCAAAGAATACATACAAGACCTTATTGTGAAGGGATGGATAGTCAAGTCCAAGTCCTCCTATGCCGCTCCCATCGTGTGTGTGCGAAAGAAAGATGGCACGCTTCGCCTCTGCATTGACTATCGTCTGCTGAATCAGAAAACAGTGCCAGATCGACACCCACTGCCTCGAATACGGGACCTGCTTGACACCTTGGGAGGATATTCCTGGTTCAGCATCCTAGACCAGGGCAAAGCTTATCACCAGGGTTTTGTGGCTGAAAGCTCCCGTCATCTAACTGCCTTCATCACCCCATGGGGGCTATATGAATGGGTGAGGATCCCATTTGGACTTTCGAATGCACCTGCGGCCTTTCAGAGAAGCATGGAGGAGATGCTTAGTTCTCTGAGGGATGAGTGCTGCATCCCGTATCTTGATGACATCCTTTGCTACTCGAGGTCTTTCCAGGATCATGTGGAGGTGATCCGCAAGGTGCTTCGAGCTCTACAATGCCAAGGGGTGAAACTTCGACCTGAAAAGTGTGAGATGTTTAAGGGGGAGGTTCGCTATGTGGGGCGCCTGGTTAGTGCTGAGGGTGTTCGAGTTGACCCCAAAGACCTGGAAGCTGTACTGGCTCTGAAGGCCCAAACACCACAGACTGTCGGCGACTTGAGAAGGGTCCTCGGGTTCCTCAGCTACTACCGCTCATACATACAAGACTTTTCAAAGATAGCTCAGCCACTATATGAGTTACTCCAGGTGAAGTCCTCAAAACAGCAGGCTTACAGTCAGCACAGTAAAACCAAAGGACCCCAACTGCCATCAAAGGCACCCATACAGTGGACTGCTGAGCATCAGAGTGTACTTGAGAGACTGATTGACATGTTAACCCATCCCCCAGTGCTAGCATACCCAGACTTTGACCAGCCATTCGTCCTGCACACCGATGCATCAGAGCAGGGTCTTGGGGCCGTCCTCTACCAACAGCAGGGTGGAAAACTACGAGTCATTGGCTATGGATCACGAACCCTGACGCCGGCAGAGCGCAACTACCACCTGCACAGTGGCAAGTTAGAGTTTCTGGCTCTAAAGTGGGCAGTGTGCGAGAAATTTAGAGATTACCTCTTTTATGCTCCACACTTTACCATTCTCACCGACAACAACCCACTGTTATACATCATGAGCACAGCAAAACTCAATGCAGTTGGTCACCGCTGGGTTGGGGAACTGTCAGACTTTCGTTTCAGTATCAAGTACAGACCAGGAAGGGCCAACATCGATGCTGATACGTTGTCCCGCATCCCCCTTGACATTGACAACTACATGTCAATGTGCACTGAAGAGCTGTCACAGGAGGTGGTGTGTGCAACTTGGGAAGGGGCCCGAACAGCCCAGAGAAAAGATGTGGCCTGGGTGGCTGCTCTCTTGGCCTCCTCTCAGGATGTTATCCTGCAGCCACGCTCACCCCTCCAAGAAATAAAGCATGATGACTTGGTCCATGCTCAGAAGGAAGACTCCACAATTGGGGAGGTCATGAGACTCAAGGAGTCTAATGCTAGACTTACTGATGATGTCAGGAGGTCTGTGAAAGGGTCCGCTTGTAAGCTTCTCCGCGAGTGGGACCGCCTGCACCTTGAACATGGAGTCTTGTACCGAACACCAGAAAGAAAACAACTTGTTTTACCTCTCAAGTATCAGTCCACTGTCATGAAACACCTTCACGATCACATGGGCCACGTGGGTACAGAGAGAGTTTTACACCTTGTCAGAGAGAGGTTTTATTGGCCTCACATGAAAAAGAGCATAGAAGACTATGTGACAAGGAAATGCTGTTGCATAAAACAAAAGAAGCCAACAGTCCATGTACGTGCTCCCATGAGTAGCTTGAAATCCAACTCGCCACTTGAGCTAGTCTGTATAGACTATCTGCATCTAGAAAAGAGCAAAGGAGGGTACGAGTACATTTTGGTGGTTGTCGATCACTTCACGAGGTTCGCCCAGGCCTACCCAACCAAAAATAAGTCAGGGCGGACAGCTGCAGAGCGGATATATGGTGACTACATTCCTCGCTTCGGCTTCCCCAGCAAACTCCATCACGATCAAGGCAGGGAGTTTGAAAATGACCTCTTCCGAACTCTTGGGCAACTCTCTGGGGTTGGTCACTCCCGTACATCTCCGTACCACCCTCAAAGTAATCCTGCTGAGCGGTTCAATCGTACGTTGTTGCAGATGTTACGTACATTGACTGATCAGGAAAAGGAAGCGTGGAAAGACCATCTTCCACAAGTTATACATGCGTATAACTGCACCCGCATGAGTCCACTGGGTACTCACCCCACTTTCTGCTCTATGGTTGTCACCCTCGCCTCCCTGTGGATCTCTTGTTTGGTTTGGCAGAGGAGACCGAGCCAGTGACACACAAGGGATACGCTGAGAAGTGGTGTAAAAGAATGACAGAAGCTTATCACATTGCTAACAATAATAGCCTATCTTCCAGTGCTAAGGGCAAGTCTCACTATGACCAGAAAGTGAGAGGGGTGGGTCTGAAGTCAGGAGATAGGGTGTTAGTGAGGAACCTAAGTGAGCGTGGGGGGCCTGGCAAGCTACGTTCCTTTTGGGAGAAGAGGATATATGTGGTTAAGGAACAAGTCGCAGACAACCCTGTGTATATAGTCCGTCCAGAAGGTGATGACAAAGGGAGGACTAGAACACTACATCGAAACCTACTCTTGCTGGTCAACGATTTGCCAGTTGAGCTCCCATCCCTGCCAACCAAGCCAGCCCCAGGGCCAAAGCAAAGACCAGGAAATGTTCAGGTGAAAATGAGCAACAGAAGAGGACAGACAGAGAAGGTAGAGACCTCTGATTCAGATGATGACTCAGAAACTGGATACTGGCTGAGGATACCGACAAGCTGGGCTGAGCCGGGAGCAGCTGCTACCCAGAACAGGCTAACTGTCAACCATACGAGGGAAATGCCAGTGCTGGAGACTCAAGTGCCTTTTGGGGATGGATCTGGTGAGTCTCTGAAAGAACCTGTAGCAGTCCAGGACAAGTCAGTGGAGACCCGAGATAGTGATGAACATCTGCCTGAGTCAGCTGAGGGCATTCAAGGGGGTCAGGGACAAAGGGAGAGTCAGGTTGTGCCAAAGACAGGCTTGACACAGTGGGGAGATGGAGTCATGATGGAGGATCTGAGACAGGATGACTTACAAGTGAGAGATGAACAGAACACTCCGATGGGACTTGGAGGGGATGATGTGCCAGCAGTACTTGACCTCCCTCAATCTGGTGCAGGATCTCGATTCCCTAAGAGTGGATGTCTGGAGGAGCAGACAACAGACCCTCAATCCAGTTCATCTACCCTCCTGCGACGATCCACTCGCCAGAGACAACCAAGCCAAATGCTCACCTACCCATCTCTTGGCCATCCAACATATCAGTCACGTCCCACTGTAAACACTGTGGCTACTTACCTTGTGCCCTCCCCACAACCCTATCTACCATCATTCCAAGGGCCAACTCTTGCCCAGTTCCCCTATTTCCCCTATCTCTACCCTGTACATAGCTATTAGACAATTAAACCACTCACATTAGAAGTTAACATTCCCAATTATATGCTCTAGAGTGACCTAAGGGTTTCAAGTGTTTCATGTTTTAAAAAAAGGGGGGTTTATACTCCTTGTTGCAGTTTGTGATTAAGTGTCAGGAGCCACTTTTGTTGTTGGGGAGCGTGTGGCACCCCTAAAATAGGGTAACCACAATTAAGATTTATATTATTTCATGTTTAAGATTATAAGTACTTTTGTTTATATTTTTATGCTTTCAAGTGAACATTTAATTTACTAAATTGCACTAATTTTGTTTTAAGTAAAAGGGGGGGAACGTTTGTGTTGTCACTAGTTGTCCGAGGGGAAAGGTATAGGTGTGGCGCTTCCCTCCAGAGACAATCTGGAAAGACAACAGAACCGACTGTTTCTCACTCCTCTGCTTTACCTGCTTTATACAGGTCAGTAAACGGTCAATGAACCGCAGAGTTTTATACTATGGTGACACTCGACAGCAACGCGAATGTTTATGGAGGATTTAGGTTATGTTTTAATTAAGTATTATCGAGTAAATAGTCTAAATAAGTAAAGAAAAGTTTACATGCCGCCATTTTGTGTCAAGCGGGTCCGCAGTTACAGTATTTAACATGGGAATAAGTGGCAATAGCGCTCCTGTACACTTTTGTTAGTTTTTATTTGTTTGTAATTGTGGTTTTCATTTGTTTAATGATGAAATATTGTTAGACTGTTCATGAAGAAAAGTAACAGAAGCACTTTGTGATTCATACATTTCAAAGCTCTTTTACAGAGACATAGTAGGTAGTCTGTTGCATGAGCAGAGGCATTATACACTGTAAAACTACTCTGTGAAATATAGTTTATCTCATCTGAATAGAGTTAAAGAAAATGTGATGTATTTGCACTAAGAGTTTTATTGATATAAATAATAGAGAAATGAGTTGAAAAGGAAAAAGAAGATGATGTGAGAGATGTGCATGGAAATTTAATGAGGCACTAATATGGCTAGTAGGAACAACTCGAACTGAGAACATGAATTGAACTACTGAAACTGAAGTGGAAAGACATGCATTGTGCTTATGTTAATTTTGATAATGTTGGAAAATAAATCAGACAGAGACAATCTGGAAAGACAACAGAACCGACTGTTTCTCACTCCTCTGCTTTACCTGCTTTATACAGGTCTTATATTTGTTATTGTGGTCTCCCATCCCTGGGACCCGTAACATAAATTTACGTATGAATTTAAAGATATTTTCATGTATATAGGTGTACACAAAGGTGTGGTGTTTAAGTATATATGGATAGGTATTCAGATAGGTAGAGAGGTATTTATATGTGTATAAAATAGGTAGGTGAATGTTTAGATTTCATAAGTCCATGTAATTTTCTTTCATGATAAGTCTACTGGAGTACATATGTTGAATACAAGTCAAATATGTAACAGGGAATAAGGGGTAGGACCAGATAAGTTTTACTTCTTCCTACTCCTTTTCGAGCATGTACATTGTTACTTCTGATGAATATTATAAATTAGTTATCTGTTTTCTTATTACTTCCTCTTATTTTTTTTGGTGTTGTATATTTTTTGTTGTAATATGTTTGAAATAAATTAAATAAAATAACAATAAAATACATAAACTGACATTTTGGACAATTCCATGCTCCAACTTTGTGGGAACAGTTTGGAGCTGGCCCCTTCCTCTTCCAACATGACTGTGCACCAGAGCACAAAGCAGGTCCATAAAGACATGGAGGACAGAGTCTTTTGTGGATCAACTTGACTGGTCTGCACAGCGTCCTGACCTCAACCCGATAGAACACCTCTTGGATGAATTAGAGCGGAGACTGAGAGCCAGGCCTTCTCGTTCAACATCAGTGTGTGATCTCACCAATGCTCTTCTGGAAGAATGGTCAAAAATTCCCATAAACACTCCTAAACCTTGTGGACAGCCTTCCCAGAAGAGTTGAAGCTGTTATAGCTGCAAAGGGTGGACCAACGTCAGATTGAACCCTATGGATTAGGAATGGGATGGCACTGAAGTTCATACGTGAGTTAAGGCAGGTGAGCAAATATTTTTGGCAATATCGAGTATGTAAAAGGGCCTAACTCACACGCAATAATGTAAATTCCTGCCTATTTAACCTGGAGATTTCAATAAATAAAGAGGTTCCTATTTCATGGTTTCAAGCCACAACTGTTTTAGACCGGAGCTTTGCAAGATCTGTCTGTCTGAATAAAGACAGTGAATTAGGCTGATCCAGCTGCTGTGCAAGGTAAGTTGTGGCCCAAAGAAGTAATGAAGATCTCAATTTCAAATCAAATTTCTGTTTCAAAGTCTCATCTATTTTCTCTCATTTTCTAAGCCTTTTGTTTTTTTAATTTCACTGACAGAAATGCAAATTGGTACATAGAACATAAACGCATGTTTTAGGTGTGGTGGAAGTCTTCAGTTGCATTTTGGGAAAATCACAGTCATCCAAAGGCAAAACCAAAATATCAAGATTTTGGATTCAGGGAACATTTAAGTTTCAACATGCAACGGTGTACAGTTTTACAGCTGGATATGTGTGTTTGTTGCATAAGATGCTGTATGGTGATGTTGTCAAAAAAGTGGGTGGGCATTCTTGAGAAGTTAAGACATATTTATGAATTCCAGGATGGATGGACTTCAGCTAAAATTCTGCTTTGTTAGCCCTAATAGCGAATAGGTTAATCACTTATTATGCTCTTTTGTCAGTGTATAACAACAACAAAAAACTGTTTGTATGCTCTTAAGTTAACCATCTGGTCTGACACCTACCCTGTGGCAGTGGTTTCAGGCATTTTAAAGTACAATAACAAAAATACTCTTATCACTGCTGGTCTTGTTCTCTTTTCCTGGTCATGAAGAGGCACCATTAATATTCCCTTTCTTTCCCATAAGTGGTAAAAAAAAATCTCCTTTTGGCACTTTAAAGAGGTGCAAGTCATCCATTATGAACGTTAAGCAGAAACAGGAGGCCGCTGGGCAACACGTGCTGTTGAGGTAAACCCAGAAATCAAACCTCTGTCCTGAAAAGCACAACCTTAGAAATTCACAAGTCATAAACTGTAAGGGCAGCTGTGTTTTTGAAGGGTCTGCAAATCAGTCTGCATCAATCAAAAAAACGCTTCAAGTGAACACTGTGCCCTTGAGTGTATCTTAATTATTGAGATGGTCCTCCAGATTGAATAAAAACTCCAGCAGAAAGCCTTTTAAGCCTGAGTCATGCAGAGTGAGCTCAGAGTCTCTGCAAGGAGATGATAGAATATTTCTAGTTTTGAATATCAAAATTCAGCCCTCCCGGAGATACACAGCTATCAGCTTGTTACACTTTTAACATACTCTTTAATGAGAGTCCTTGATCAGATATGGCAGCCAGATTTTTTTTTTACCTTTATTTATGCTTGAACCAAGCTATAGCTAATACATAATTGCTGGGCAATATGATTAGATATTTATGACATTAGCCTTTATTGTGCAAAGTATGACGATACTGTTCATGAATACATGTAGTTTGCTTATCTATATTTACATATGAGTGTTCTATGTAGTCTAAGAGACACTAACAGTACTATCTTATTGTATTGTAGGCATCATTGATAATGTTTTTTAGGTGTTCAGCCAATAGGACAAATAATACAAATACTTATTGTTATTTTATTAAATTTAATGAACATTGTATTTTAATTGAACATCAAATGACACTGATACAAGTTTTACAAATGACAAAAAACAATACTAGAGTCATCCAGTATTGCGTAATGTAGAGTATTTAACAATGCAAACTGCAGAAAAACAAAACAAAACATTCTTGTTACAGCCGCAGCCGTTGGAGTTCTTTCTCTCCTTTTGTGTGAGTGTTGCGAGTGTGCATGTGAGTGTATGTGTGTGTGTGTGCTTGCTCTCAGGGCCAATGCTGATCCTGATCACCCGTGCTGATGTGTCCTGATTGGACAGACGACCACCCGCCCTTCGGCCAATCAAGTGCGAGCAGCAGCATAAGAAGCCGGCAGACCCAACACTCGCCGGCAAGCTGTAGCCAGCCATGCTCACGTGCCTACTCGCTTTGTTAGACTCGTTGCTACTAAAAACTCTGAAAGTTTTGTGATTTTGTGAGGCACTAGTTTTGAATTTTGGACACATCTCCACCACACTTACTTCATAAATTGTTAGCCACACTAGGTTTGGGTGCTGTTAGTTTTGATTGTGTGATTTACTTTTTTTTTGGTTAGTAGAGTTTATTCTAGTTATTTAAAACAATAACTCTAGGTTAGAGTCTCTTTTTGTTCTCGTTTTGTTTTATTTTGCAGCACTCCGTTTATTTGCCTCACTTTTCGTTGTCAAAACAAGTACCTTTGTTTAATAAATAATTTCTGTTGAACCTTTTAAAATCTTGGTTCATTTTATGTTACTTCCCTTTTCCCTTAGAACGAGCTGGTTGTAACATAAATGGGGGCTCGTCCGGGATTCGGACCTCTCGCACATTTCCAAATAAAATATGGCATATCTTATCATTTTGAATTACCATCCACGTGTGTTCGGGTTGGTTTTAAAAAGGGCAAAGTCCTTGTTTATTGCATCTAGGCTTTTTGACTTGCCAGGAGCCTCTGTTTATACAAGTCAAAGAAAAAACAACATTTCACCGAAATATAAAATGATCAGGTGTAAATTAAGACCATTGTATTGTTAGGATCAGTTTTGACCCGGTTTAAGAAAAGATCATAAAACATTGATTTGTGCTTAAATATGAATCATGAACGCATTGTCAGCTCACTAACACTGGTGGCCAACAGCCCACTGACAACCTGGCTGACTGCAGTATTGTTTTTATTGGCATTTTCAAATGAAATATGATGTATGCTGTCATGCTGTCACCTGTCAACAGGACTGTAACAGAAAGCTAACACAATACAGGGGTTAAAGAGCAATTACAGTTTTCACATCTACAATTTATGGAAGTGTTGAAAATATGTTTTTACAATAAGATGCTAAGGAAGTTTACATGCACAGATAATGGCTTGATTACACAGCTGAACAGAAAGCTGTTCAGAAAACTCACATTTTATCTGTTTTGTTTTGACTGTTTATTGCAGCAGTGTGCAAATATGGATCTGTTGTTAGCTGAGATGGTTATGCCCATGTATTTGTCAGGTTTATGAGCTTTCTTCTCATGCCTGTGGCTCAGGTTCGATTCCAGACTTATTTTCGGGATGTCTCCCCCTGCTCTCTTGCCCCTGTCAGATTTTATCAACTGTTTCCCCTCTATCAATATAAGTAAAGGGCCTCAAAAATAACCTGGAAATATAGGATTTCTGGTTAAAATTGCCCTGCTCTGATATTAGCAAAAGTCTTTAAGGTAGGCAAAATTTTGAAATGGGAATAACATCAATATCTCCGCAGTGCAGCAGCAGTCACCAGCCTTTAGCTCCTCATATTGTAGTCAGAATTCATCCCCTCACACTTTTTTTTCATCACTGTCACAGAAAGCAGATTTCTTCCCCTCCCTCTCTAGGAAACACTCAAGGCAGGTCGGCAGTGAGTCACAGATACCGAGAAACATTTACAGAGTCTTTAATCTACCCGACCTGCATGTTTTGAATGTGGGAGGAAACTGGAGCACATTCAGAAAAAATCAATTAGAACATGACGGGAAGAAAAGTGAAACAAACGCTGGAAAAGGTCTGGAGAAGCAACATACAGATAGGAGTCAGTGATAAACTGGATTATCAGTGTGGAACAATGACAAATACCTGCTAAAAACGTTTAAACCAACACTATGTAGTTTTCCACCCTAATATAGTATTTATAGTCACTGTGATGGTACATCAACTTACAACAAGTTGAATGACAACTCTATCATGGTCTAAGTGGGCCTGTATCACCTTCATTGACACTATGTAACTTCGATGTGGATGGTAGGAACTCTTCAGCACTAAAAAAACTAAAATATTTTTCTACTTTGACTGCTGTACGGCACATGTCATTTCAACCTCAAGGCGAAATCTAAATGTTGGGAAAAGAAGATTGCAAAGCAGTTTTTGAATTTTTAAAACAGGCTGAACAGAATTTAGTTTAAAGTAAATACGTACAAATTTCCCTAATAGAATAGGGACCTCTGGCTCACACTCCTGCATAGTAGGTGGTGGTATTGCTCCCCTGAAGCTGGATACCACCCGCCGTTAAACAAGAAGAAGAAGGAGAAAGCTAAAGGTAGAGATATTATCACGGTGGAAGCAGCGTAAACCGGGAGAAAAGAAGAGTTTTATCAGAGGAGACAAAAAAAGAAAGAAAGTGGGAGAGTAATAAGTTAAATGCCTGGCATTCACTTGCTGGCATGAGCTGAAAGACAAGAACCAATCCCAGTTTGGCCCTGTTACTGTTGGAATTCTAAGTACATGATGATTTATTGAAAAAAATAAACACGATCAGACTGAGGTGGGCTTTGCATGAGTATGAATATGTAAGACCCCGGTAAAATAAACTATCGATCTGGTGATATAGACACATGGAGACGCGTATTTGTCCATGACTCCGCATCTTTTTTGAAAACAGGTCTGCAGGTGGATATCTGCGTATTCGTCTTCGTGCTGTATTTGGTATAAACAGATAAGTCCGAGAAAGACGGTGACCTCATAGCACCCCTCCTCCTCCTCGCCCCCCAACTCACGCTGTCACACACACCAACAACAACAATGGCGGCAGCCGGGCTGATTCCGATCTTGTTCCAGCAGCTACAAATATTGCTACGACTTTTATACCAACATTTGCTCACAGAACACCAACAACACCAGCTATGGCAACAAGTGCTCATGCAGAGATGCAGCATGTTAGGCGCGCATGAGCACTTGTTGACGTGGAATCCACCTCGGAGCAGAACCAGACGGGCAACCCGACAGGATTTTGCGTGGATTTTGCGTTGTCGTGTAAATGCACAAGCCTATGTACAATACAATGTGTAGACAGCGATATATGTTTTGATGCCGACGCAAAGACAATATGGGGCCGTCCTTGTGTGAGGAGGGCCTGAACCTCATCAGTCCACATGGGTTATTTGTCTCATGGGAAATTCTGTTGGCTCTCTTCTCCTCCCTCTGTATGTCAACAAATGCACACCGGCTTGAGGTGATTTTATGACAGTACAGTTACACTCAATGACCACAGAGGCCCCCAGAGAGCTGAAAGCTGGAATTTTACACAGGTCCCATGTCCTGGTGCGTTTGACTGTACACATCATCATCTAAACTCTTATGCAGTTCAGTGAAAACTGTTTGTTATAAAAGAACACTATAGAAGTAAAGACTGATTGATTGGGCGGCATGGAGGTGCAGTAGGTAGACCTCTAAGCTAGATGGTTGCTGGTTCAATGTGTAAGTGAGACAAGGCCCTCTGTGTGGAGTTAGCTCCTCTCCTTGTGCATGGGTTTCCTCCAGTGACTCCAGGTTCTTCCCATGAAATGAAGTGGTAAATCAACATTGACCTTAGCTGTGACTGGAAGTATGAATTTTAATGTGTCAGCCTGGAGACTGGCTGGCAACCAGGCCAGGGTGCACCTCATCTTCAGCATAACGTCAGCTGGGATAGGCTCTAGCCCCTCGAGAATGAGACAAGCAGTATAGATAATAAGTGGATGAGGGTTTAATTGATATTTAGAATAAATAGATGATGATTATTTTCCGATGAAAATGATTCCTTTAACTTGCTCTTTTATATTTACATTTATCTAAATGTTGATGAATGAACAATGTCCTTTTTCAGTTCAATAAAAAGTTTTTAAAAAATTCAAGGATAACTGCATTAAGTGTAATGAATAAACTCAAAGAAGCTGTTTTTAAAAGTAAGACGAAGATACAACTTATCCCCGCTTTCAATTTGAGGTGTTGTTTATTTCTTGTTATCATTTTTATCTTGTTTTCCACTCAGGGTACATCTTGTTCTTCTATGTGTTATCAAAGTTTTACTGTTCTTCCAAAGTATCTTCAAGTTTTATTGTCTGGGAGCATTAGCATTTTTTCTATTATGTTCACCTCTATGCAACAGATTTTATCATTTAGGTTTTATACATCATGCATTTTATGTGGTGGAAATTCATGATTTTGTTCCTCTTCTGTCAAATTTGTGAAAAACTTCGGGGAAACACTTGAATAAGTGATGCTTTACAGATAAAGTTGGGTTGTGGAGAATATTTGTTTTCTCTTTAGCAGTTTACAACAAGTTTACCTGAATCACACAGAAATGAAACATGTTTACAATGACTTTGTAATTACTTCTATTTTGACTTCATTAAAGTAGTGTGACCATGTGCAAGTTAAACATTCTTGGCAAGAATCATTTGTTTAAATAAATTTCATATGTCCTCATTTAATGCAGTTAATTCAGATCAGTTGGGGATCAGTGCTTCAAAGTGCTACATTTCCTCATGTTATGTCCTTAAGTTGTTTCTTTTTTTTTATTATTGAGCTTAATTTTCTATGAGAAGGGCTAAGATTAATATTTTTCTAAGCCCTGCAGAAATTTTAGTTTTAGATGGTCCTTTAACATGTCAAACTATAGGGCAAAAATAATGACAATAATAATAGAAACAACAACAGTAGTAGCAGTAGTATTATTATTATATGATGATGATGATGATGATGATGATGATGATGATGATGATGATGATGATGATGATGATGATGATGATGATGATGATGATGATGATGATGATGATGATGATGATGATGATGATGATGATGATGATGACAAAGCAAGATAACAATTAGCAAAAAGGTTGTAAAGGGGACTGTTTGTCTTTTAGTCAAATTACAATGTAACCCTATTTTTTGTGAGGGCTATACAAATGAAGGTAAAGTTAACTTATAGCTATTATTTGGTAGAAAAAAAATACAGTAGCAAAATGTTAAAAAATAGAAATACATATTGTATAAAAATTAGTGCTGTCAGACGATTTAAAAAAAATATAATTACTTACATGATTTAATAATTAATTAATCTAATTAATCACATTTTAATCTCCTATCTGCTTAAAATACCCAAATAAAGAATTTGAATTCTAGGATATTATAAAATTGCAGTGCAGGACTAATCAAATGAATACACTAAGAAGTGAAGATTTGTAAATCCACATTTTTATCGGTGACTAAATAAAACCAAAGTCAGGGCAACTTGTCCAGAAAATTCTAATCAGGCAACTCAAATTACACTTTAAGTGTGTTTCATAAAACAAATTCAAAATAACAAAAAGGTGGAGGACATCCAGCAAAACAATTAGGCCTGATGCATTATTAAAGAATTCAGTAAATATAGATAAATAAATTCAAAAATAAAATAAGACTAATTCTTAAATATGCCGTTCCTGTTGTCACCTGGGCTTTGTTTGGTTTGACTAGAGACGCATGTCTGAAGTGACATGTGCCACTGCCATGTACGGGTCCTCCAGCTGGCCAATATCAAAATGTTTGTGTGCTAAGATTAATCTTGCGATTTAATTAATTAATCTAATTAATGCACTAAAGTGACAGCCCGAATAAAAATACAACAATTTGTGAACTGAACAGAGGTATATATGCATGGACTGAATGGTGAGTAAGTTAAAGGGACAGGAGAATGCATGACCTTATAAATAAAAAAAAATTAAAAAACTGCATAGAAGTGCACGTTTATTTAGTTTAAAGGACTTTTTATGGGTGTGTTGAAGGTGCTTCTTAAACTTGCATCAAACTTTAAACAAAATAACTGCATAGATACATAAGTACGATATTCAATCAATATTTAGATCCCTTCACCTGGTAACTGCATTAGCTTGTCTGATGCAGTAATTATAAATGGTGACTCATTGTTTGGACCTAAAAATATTAAAAGAGAAATTATGAATAATATTTTAAAGCAGCACTACGGAAGAGTCTCGCTTGACCGGAACGAGAACTCAACTACCCATGAGTGCTAGCGCGTGCATACTGCCGTAAAGGTACAGATCTGCCGGTCACGTGCGTTTGTTTTGTAGGCAAATCACAGAAGCCAAGACTTTGCTCAAAAGTATTCTTCTGTCTTCAGCGGCTGTTTGCAGGATGGATAGCGACGAGGTAATGTATTTATTTTTGACTAAATGATGATGTTAAAAATCGCTAAGTTCAACTTGGTTTTATTACCGTGAAGTCGCCCCCGTCCTGTTGAGCGATAAAGTGAATAAAAGTGAAGACAACCACGAGCTGGCGATATCACACACTTGAAATAGGTCTAAACAAGACTACGTACTGGTACGTTCTCACTAATACTGTAAACGGATGGTAAACAATCAACAAGTACTTACAAGTCCAGCAATAACAGGGCCAAGTCGGCATCGGTCGGACATCCCTCCTCGTGTTTTATTTCACACCAGCGAGTGTGAAATAAACCGAACCGATGTTTATTCTGGTCCGAGCATTCAGCTTGTTTTTCTCTCGCTTTCTTTGTTCAGTATCCTCAAAATAAACTTTTCTTTTTCTTGCGTTCTTTGTTGCCTCTGCCATGACTACAGCTCTGTGTTTGGCTTTCGTCGACACTTCCGTGTTTTAAACAAATCGGGAATCGGGGGAAGTGACGTAGCCTATGCCGTAAAGCAGTCCAAACTTGTAGTTTTTAGTGTGGCAGGGTTCCCACCATCCACCCCGAAGTTACATAGCACTAGTGAAAGCGATACAGACCACTTCAGAGCACGAAAGAGGTGTCATTCAACTCATTGTAAAGTGGTGGACCATGACGATGAATATCTAAGGACTATATTATGTTTGAAAAACTACATAGTGTTGGTTTAAAGGAGGTCTTGAGTCATTTCAGAATAATCGTTTGATTTCTGCACTGATTAATCTTTACCCTGTGACAGAAGTCGTCCCTTAGCTCATTGCCTGCAGAGTAAACCACATCCGACACATGAAAACTATTGTACAGTTACAGTTCTGCCCTGTGCAGTGTGTTCAGCCTAATCCGTCACAAAGCTCCTAAATTCACTTTGAACAAGCCATCACTGTAACTGAGTGATGAATGGCTTGATCACTGACTCGATTTATTCTTCAATTACAAAATTCAAATTTCCAACAACCAAAGCCTGCGGGTGGAGGAAATAAATGTGTGTTCAAGCAGAGGACCAAAAAATGTGACAGGGATCACACACCAGGCTGAATAATCTCTCCTCTGGGGTGAAGTCGAAGACCATTTTGCACAACAGGTGAGTCTGATACAACAGGAGAAACATTTGAGGGTTCCTCTATTGATTTCATCACAGGTTAGTGTTTTAAATTATCCAACAACTTCAAATTGCACAATTATCAAGCTATTAAACAGGTTTTCAAGGTGAGACTGTTAATCATCTGCCCCACTAAAGAGCACATACTGCAGTGGTCTTCTAATTATCTTTCTCTTGGGCAATAAATCTGTTTTAATGCTTTACTGTATGTGAGACTGAATTGAAAAGGTAAACTATAAATCAGCAGAACAGAACTCAGACTATAGGCGCTGAAAATATGAAGTATATTAGAAAAGGGGAAAAAAAGAGAAAACTCTGTTTTCTGATAGTAAAAAAGAGGAAAATTGAGCAGAGAAAGACTTAAATGAAACACACTCGGGAAAAAGAAATAGAGAAAAGATTGAATTTTTAAACTTTTGTCCTCAAAGATTATTGGCTTCCTGCTGCGTCTTTGTCTGCTAAACAGCACCAAAGGATTGACCCAGATTTACAGACATCTGGAGGAGAGCAGAATCTGCAACAATTTGAATATAGATCAGGTTTATTATACAGGACAACAGATACACACTGGAAATAACCCTTTGAAAAACTCTGCATATGCAGCTCTTCGTATTACAGATGACTAAATGTTTAGCATTCAGCCATTAGAAGAGGCAATAACGTATACTAGATATACAAGAGCACTTAAAATTACAGCTACTATTCCCATTCGAAACTTGCTTAATCAGTATGTTGCACTCTTGTTATCTTGAAATAAAAATGATACCAAATACATTTTAACTCTTTTTTTTTCTGTGAGAAAAGTAGAAAATTAACTATGTAGATATTTTCATGGATGCTGCACACAACCAGTAAACAAAAGTCACCTTAGGAGCAATTTACACCAGCCATATAGAACTACCGTCAGTTTAAGTTAGACACCACTAACATCCATCTTTATAGGCACTTGGCTCATACAATATGAGAAAAAGATGCCACGTGCAACAGAACAGTTTAAAATTGTTATCTGTGCCTGTAACCTTGTACAAACAGTTTTCTAAATGGCAAATGGGCATGAGCTCATAAAGCACTTTTCATGTCTCTGACGACTCAAGGCTGCTTTACACAGCAGGTCACATCTACTCATTCACACTCATTCACTCTCACAGTTATTCATGCCCTGACACAGTGGGATTAACTTCAGGCTAGGTGTCTTGCCCAAGGACACATCACCATGTGAAAGCCTGAAATGGGTTTGATCCTGCAACCTCCCAATTACCAACAAAGCACTATCTGACAACGCCACCAATGTCCCAAATTACTGTGGAGGAAATTTTTGTTAGTGATGAGATTATTACACTTTAAAGGGACTGTGAGGAGTATCTATTACCTAACTGGGACTGACATCATCTCCGACTTATCAGCATTCCAGTTAAAGTCAGAAAAAAACATGCCGATCTACCAGGCTATTGTTAGCTGTTGTTAGCACGGCCTGCGTTGTTGTTCACAAATATCACATTAAGAATGTGATTATCACTATGGCAGCATTTTTGTAAATATAAGTCTAACAATACTATGTATACAGCTGATCTAAAGCGACACACCCCAGTCAGAAGTGCAAATAAATGGATTATTACAGGAGCTAAATAACTGTTCACACTTGGGGCATCCATCTTTGATTGTCAACTCGGGGGTGGCGAGGTTTCACCGAGTTCCCAGTAGGAAATTCAGACTTCGGGGGACGTTCCAGTTGCAGTTTCCTACTCGGAACTCAAAAATTCCTACTTCTGGCTACAACTGGAACGCACCAAAAGACGTGTGCAATCCAAAGCGAGTGTTTGTTGTTATGCAGCTTGGACCTTCCTCAGAACTCTGCATTGCTTTACAATTTCTTTTTTCAACAACTTACAGGATGCAAAGCGACCACGTAATGTATCTCTTTCTAGTTACGTAGTGGTAGTTTTTGATGTGTGACAACAAGCAATTTTTGGAAAACTTAGTATCGTAGTTTTGTAGCCGGCTATATATCACTACTTACAGCCCGGTGCTCTAAGACGTATCCGAATAATATAAATTTGCTCTAGTTTTAATTGTCTTGTTCCCGAAGTTGAGTATCCAGGCCAGTCCAGTGGTTTACTGCAGTTTCACAATGATTGTGTATGTGCGTATGCTGCGGAGTTTTGCGACAGTTTACGACAACTACGTCGAAATATGGTCCAGATTCTCTATTGGCAGCACAATGGCGGCGCCCTGACGGGGGATATTATGGCTTCAAAACCATTACATGGTAGAAGGCGGAGCCACGTTATCCAGTTCTTATAATACATCCATGGGGCCGACACAGACGACACCACGCATTTTGACCAATCACGCGCAGCTTCAAGAGAATTAAAGAGAGAGAAAAACAAAAACAAAAAAGCGTCTCCTCCAATCAGGAGCCGGCTCTGAGCCGTTACGTTCGCGACCGACACATCACTAATAATTTCCTTTCTATTGAGAAACACTTTCAGCACTGTTTCTTATTCAATTAATAACGATAAAGGGTACAAATCTGACAAAAAACGCTACAAAAGGTGTTAGCATCTTAACTGATCTGTGTGAGCAGTCTCTTCCTGCTGTTGTCTCGTACCTCCTACCTATTCCTGCTCTGAAGGACACTGATAAAGCAATGTTGCTCGTAGTCATTGTAGATTGGAACTTGGCAAGATGGATCTGCCTAATTACGATGAATGAGGTGGATCCAGCTGCTCTGCAAGGCAGTCAGACAAGGCTCTGTCTGATTGATACTACTGAAAGATTGACATGCAGAGTTTCCCATACATGAACACAACGTTTTTGATCTGAGTGTCACACTCAGGCATATTGATAGTCAGAATGTTGATTCCTTTACAGAGAAAAGACAAGATGTGCGATCAACAGCCTCTCTGCCCTTCACAAACACAACAACGCCTGGGAGAGGTTTCGTTCTACTCAAACCCTTCTTTCAGCTCAAAAAATATTCAGCTCAGCACTTATTTTGCAGTAAAATTTAAGATATGTTATCTCGTATGTATAGTGAAAAGTTATTGTTTATGCTGTCCCTACATGACATCAAAGATCGTATACTTTCCAAAAATCAGGTTGAGCCTTTAACACTTGCGTAAATAGCATCATTCTGGATTTAGCTAACCAAATCTCAATTTGAAAATAAATCCTTAGGGCTTGTTTTGTATGCCCAAATTCTGAATTTCTCTCAGAATTCTGACTTTAATTTTGGAGTTTGTACTTCTTTCACAGACTTAAAAATAAAGTCAAATTCCAAATTAAATAAATGAAAAAATTAAAATAAAAATCAAAGGCCCTTGCCCTTCTCTGGAAGAATTTGGAGTAACCATCGACTCCTGCTATTACAAAAACGGATAAATAAAATGTCTGAGATTACAAGATTTATTCATTTTCTTTCATTTAATATTTAGAATTCTGGACCCTGTTGGCCCAATTATTCTTGCCTACCTGTCTCTTACTCTGCTGATATCAGAAGTACTTTGAGGAAATTCCCTCTTGGTGGGGCTGATCGACCAGTGGATGTTTGTGTGCTCCATGTACTAAAGCTGCTGTCCACACAGAGGCCAGTCCAGATTTGAATCTGGCCTGAAACTCCTGTTCTTCACATCTTTCTCCACTTTCACAGCATAGTTATCTGCATCATCCTCCTACCCTGGTACACAAAATAAAGGCAGGAGAAGACCTAAATAAATTTCACAAGAAAGAAAAACAGTTAACAAAGTATGACTCAAAGACCGTGTAAACTAGGCCTGTGCTCAAAATATCGACACAGCAAAATATCGTCATGCACTTCTTGGGGATACGTATATCGATACGGATTCTACAGAATCGATACGGCCTCACTGTTTTGACAGTTGTTGTAAATGCACTTTAGGTAATAATAACAATGGCACAGTTCAAATTAGAAGCCAAGCTACATGATTAAACACATGTTCCAAATTTAAACCACCTTTGGTATTAGAATTTAAGTTTCTAAGGTGTAGAATTATTTTAAACTCATGCTTGTTTTTTCTCTTCTTTTAATAAAAACAAAAGTTACTGGGAATTCTGTTAAAAGAGTAGTCAATGTTCACAATTGATGTGTATCTGGATATGTATCGTATCGTGGGGTTGCTGGAAATACCCAGCCCTAGTGTGATTATACCTTTTTTAATCCTGGGTGAGATCTTACTTATTCTGTAATCTGAAAATACAATAAACAGTTTTTCTTAGAAAAGCCCGACCAAGACTCTCCCTTCAGACCACTTGGTGATAACTGAGAGGGATTTACTTTAGTGGCCAAAGAAACACGGGACTCATTTTTTACTCAACACAACTAATCAATACTCACATCGCACAAATACATCAGCTGTCATGCTCACATCGCTCAGTTTTCTTTCTTGTGCAGAGAAAAAAACAAGTTAATTCTTATTTACTAAAGATAAAATGGGAATTTATCAATTTGAGAAACATTAGTAAGCTTCATCTTGGAGAGAATTTTTCAGCCGTTTTAAGGTGAGCAAATCCATGAAGGGTTAGACCATGATAAGTTCACAAAATCAGTTTGTGTTAAAACTCAAGGCTGTGACACTGATACAAGAATTCAGCCCTCTTTCAGTAGTACAGCAACTCGGTTGGATGTCTCAGATTTTCATTGCATTATAAATCAGCCAGAAAAGGCCAAATTAATTATTAAGCAGGGCTACTGGGAACTCTTCTGGGGCTTAATCCCCCCAAATAGGCCTGGTGACGCCACAGCTTGTCAAAAAGTATTGAGTGATTTTTTTTTTTTTCCTGCTCTCCTTCTTGGGCGGACACGACCTTATTTAAAACGGAAGCAGAGTAAGTCAGAACATGCTTTAGGTTTTCTTTGCTCTGTTGATGCGTAAGTGCACGCTGAACATCAATTTTATTGAGGAGACTGACTGAGCTTTGACATTCACACAAGCAGGCAACGGCAGAGGACAGATGAAGAGAGGTGTAGAGTGAGAAATGTACCACGGATGAAGGTCATATGGAAGCTATAGTTAGAGAAGGAGGGAGAAAGCTGGGAGTGTGAGATTAATGAGATATAAATCAAATCAGGTCACTCTCTAATATTGCCAGAAATCTTACAACAATTCCAGATATAACCAGAATCCTTCATGGATTTCTGTGTGGGAGGGATACCCACCGCATTCATCTGGAGCCTTCTCCTCCTTCTCTTTATCTCCACATACCTCGTTAATATGCAGAACAAACCATAAATGGGTCAGACGGGGGTCGCTGGTGTGCTGTATTTATCATATATTGCATGGAGTCATATTTAGCAGTAGTGTTTGCCACCGATTTTCCCAGAGTTTGTCTGTCACTTGGGTTTAAACAGGACATAATCCCCCCCTGAAGCCAGTGTGAGATAACAGTTTATCAGCTCAGAAGGTTGTGCAATTTGAAGATGAAAACCTTGAGTCATCCTCTGACTCAACTTTGTTTTTATATGTGTAATTAAAACATATGTCTGGATCATTCAAGGATAACAGTTTATTCACAGCCGTCTTAAGGTGTCTGAAGAAAGGGAATGTTGTAAGGTTAATTTTAAATGTCTGCAGATACAGATTTTTGGAGTGTCTAATGTGTATTTTTACTAGTGCTGTCGGACGATTAAAAAAAATAATCTAATTAATTACCGGATTTATAATTAATCTAATTAATCACATTTTAATCTCATATCTGCTTAAAGTACCCAAATAAAGAATTTGAATTCTAGGATATTATAAAATTGTAGTGCAGGACTAATCAAATGAATACACTAAGAAGTGAAGATTTGTAAATCCACATTTTTATTGGTGACTAAATAAAACCAAAGTCAGGGCAACTTGTCCAGAAAATTCTAAGCTCAATCAGGCAACTCAAATGACACTTTAAGTGTGTTTCATAAATCAAATTCAAAATAAGAAAAAGGTCGAGGACATCCAGCAAAACAATTAGGCCTGATGCATTATTAAAGAATGTAGTACAAATAAAGATAAATAAATTCAGAAATAAAATAAGACTAAGTCTTAAATATGCCATTCCTGTTGTCACCTGGGCTTTGTTTGGTTTGACTAGAGCCACATGTGTGAAGTGACATGTGCCACTGCCATGTACGGTTCCTCCAGCTGGCCAATATTAAAATGTTTGTTTTCTATGATTAATCTTGCGATTAATTTTTAAAACGCATTAATTTGCAGTGTAATTAATTAATCTAATTAACGCACTAAAGTGGGCAGCACGTTGGCGCAGCTGGTAGAGCATGTGCCTCACAGCAAGAAGGTTTCCAGTTCAATTCTCGGGTTGGTCAGGAGCCTTTCTGTGTGAAGTTTGCATGTTCTTCCTGTGCATGCGTGGGTTCTCTCTGGGCACTCCGGCTTCCTTCCGGAGACCAAAAACATGCTCATTAGGTTAATTGGTGACTCTAAATTTCCCCTAGGTATGAGTGTAAGTGTGAATGGTTGTCTGCCTCTCTATGTTGCCCTGCGATTGACTGGCGACCGGTCCAGGGTGTACCCTGCCTCTCGCCTGATGATAGCTGGGATAGGCTCCAGCCCCCCCGCAACCCCGAAAGGGATAGCTGGGTATAGAAAATGAATGAATGAATTCACTAAAGTGACAGCCCTAGTTTTTACATAAACAAAATTCACATTTTGAATAAAGCTCAGGGTATATATAAATACTTCACTATTGTAGTTGATGTTACCACTGAAAATGATAATTATCATTATTGTATTATCATCAACATTGTTGATTTTATTATTGTTGTGATGTTTTGCACATACATTGATAATCATGTTTATCCTTGTCCATGCCAAATAAGTCCAGGGCAGTGGTGTAAAAAGTCCTTGAAACCCATACTTGAGTAAAAGTAAAGATACCTTATATAAAATATACTCAACTAAAAGTGAAAGTCACTCATTAAAAAATCACTTAAGTAAAAGTCTTAAAGTAGCGCCTATTAAATGTACTTAAGTATTAAAAGTAAAAGTACAAACAAAGAGAACAGGTACAAATAGTTGTTGCTCTCCCAAGCTTTATAAAGTTTAACTCTTCCTCCCTCCCTCAGCTCCCTTCACCTCTTACTCCCTCTCTCCATTCCTCCCTTACGCAAAGGCCACAAACTTGCGGTTCATCTATAGCAGAAGTTGATTTTCAAAATTGCATGAGTTCAGTCGTGCTCTTCGGGGGCTGAATACAAGTCCTGCAATGCCAAACAGTCGTTCACAGGCTGCAGAAGCAGGCAGAGGTGTGTTCAGCTTCGTGCAAGAGCACGAACAGTCTGTACGGTCCTCTTCAAAATAAAATGTGAAAATAAGTATAATTTATATTCACATTTTATTATGTAGCGAGTAACTAAGTTGACAATTTAAATGTAACGAAGTAAAAGTATCATTTTTTAATTTTTAATGTAGTGAAGTAAAAGTAAAAGTTGCAAAAAACATATAAACTCAAGTAAAGTATAGATACTCCCAAAACATACTTAAGTACTGTAACTAAGTACTATTACTTCGTTCCTTTACACCACTGGTCCAGGGCATCTGAATGGGGTTTTCCAAGTCTTGTTTGAGCCAGCTAACATTCACACAAGGTCTATAGATATCTGGCTCAGGCCTATCTATGATGGATAGTTCACTAAGACCTACCCCCTTAACCCCTTGAAAAACTGTGATTGTACTTGTTTTCAAGGCAAAGGGTGGCAGCAACCTTCATGCCATGGTCGCATGACAAGAAAAAGATCAACACTTGGTGAAATCTGTGGAATCAAGCCACCTGTAACCTTTCTACATGAAGAATGATCCTATTCCATGCCTTCAATGTATTGTTTCTAGAATAGTATTTAACCCATAAAGCCAATTGTATTATATTTGATACATACTTTTATACATCTATCTACTCAATATGATCAACAAATAACAAAAAAACCCATCTGAATACAATCAGATAAATGATAAAAATGTCCTCAAATGGATTATCAGTTGCCAAAAACACCTAATGTATCAAATGAGATACGAAAAATCTATATGTTGGATTTTATGGACATTTTGATTTTTATGGATTTTAGCAGAAAGAAAAAAACAAACATTTCAGCTCCAAAAAATTAGAATTTTCTGGCTTTAATCTATGGTCTTGGGCCTTTAAGGGTCAGAGGAAAACACAAAAACTTCTAGGGGAAGCTGCATGGGACCAACAACAATGTACAGCTTAGCTTGTGTGGTTGGTCTTTAAAGACACAGAGCTGATTTCCATATATGTGACTTATGCTTTTACTTTTGACACGATCCTCTAATAACCCTGCTCTGTAAATTCTGAGCTGTCCCTTTAAAATTGTTTTTGTCAGCCATGTGGCATAACATCTGCACTGCTACTCTTCCAGCCATCACCTTTCGTGCAAACTTTTGCTTTAAATGTGCTGTATGTCGGCATCTGTCAAAGTTATTTTGTCTTCATCTTTATACAGTTGCTACAGAATTACTTGATCCGGTCAGGTTCACCATTGCAGAGGAGGGGCAGGAGGAAGAACTGTCTCTCAGTTTTTTTAATAAAAGAAAATATCTGAAGTGTGCTGCATAAACTACTGAATAACAGTCTGCTTTAGCACATGTCCTTTGTCCATTTCTGAATATTTAACAGCAAATCAAGCATTATACAATCATTAAAAAATTACAAAAAAAATCAGATTACAGATTGTGCAACTACAATGTGGTTTCATTTATGTGCACGTCTTGCAACAGAACACTTTCAATTCCCATGATTCTCATCAGGGTTTAAATTGCGTGCCACTGTTTTCTTAATTCCCACAGCGTGAGATTCCGGTCACTGCACTGCACATTTTAAGCCACCATCAAATAAAGTGTTCACAGATTTTGAGAGAAAAAAAAAGTTAAAATTGACAATGGTCATGCTGCAGCTCTTTTTCTGTGTCTTTTGTTTTAGTCAGCCAAGTGAAACAGACAAGGCGAGTACTTTGAATTGGTGCTAACTAGCCAAGTGAGACAAACTGACAGCTGCTCCCCTGCCCACAGCCTGACATGTTTCCACTCACAGCTTGTCTGCCTCATCCATAACAAGATGCTGAAACTGATTTGAGTCATTGAACAAACACTGATTTAAGCAGTGTTTGCTGCAAGAGAATTTGTTGGGAAGATAAAGCACAATAGAAGCTCATACAATATGTATGCTTGAAACTTTTAACATATCAGCTGGGTGCTCTGTCAGTGACAGTGGGTGTTAAAAGAAGTATTGTTTAAAGGTAGCCATGGACTCCAACTCCTGAACAAAAATAAAGGGTCTATTTCAAAAGTAACAAGTCATAAGCAACAACGGTATATTAAGATGGACAGATAAACAGCTGCCAGGGATTGAGGCCAAAGTACTCAGAGTTCGTCCTGCTGACTGGCTGCAATTCAAGGTCATGAACCCTGCCTCCTCCATGGGAACAGATGTGGCATTGGTCAAACTACTATACTAAGAAGAAACTAGAAAAGCACTTGGAGAGCGCAGACCTCCACCAGCGCCACAGTCCCTAGCCATATTGTGATTTTCACCATAAATATTAGTCCTACCTTTATTTTTCATCGAAATATTTAGATTCCTTTACCATGAAAACATACCATTAGCAACTGGATTCATAATGATATCTATTTTAGTTCAGTAGTTATTCAAAGAAATTACATTTTTCACCATGGCGGCCAGACGGTGATCTAAATCAACACCAAAATCCATCCATACCTTTTTGAGTTATTTTGCTCACAGACAGACGGACGGACGGATGGACGGATGGATGGATGGAGGTAATAAAGCAACAGTTCGGACCCCTTCTGCATCTTGTTCACCACAATTAGCTTCTCGACTTGATATTTTATTCTCAACTTTTGATGCAACTACAGCTGTTTTCTGTTTTGAGTCGCTTGCACAGGGTGAACAAGACCACCCCTCTCCACTTCTCAAATTTCCCAAAATATTTACTGCTGCATTCACACAGACTGACTTTACACGGAAAAAAAATAGGGAAGCCCTAAGAAACTACACAGGTAAAGTCCAGGTGACATAGAATACAGTGTACAAGATAAATATGTATTGTTACATATGCAGATATTATTATTTATTTTGTGTTTTTAAATACTGAAATAAGATGTGTAGCTGTTCACGCTGGGTAACTTTTGCTTACAAAAAGTCTGGAGAGATTTTTAGATTTACATTGGACAAACACATTTACTTAGGTTTAAGTTGTTGGTGATATTTTTGAAAGAGCTTGTGGGGTTCAAGTGGAAAGCAGTGATAAAGTTGTTGTTTAGCATTAAGACAATTAGTTCAAATCAGTTTCTCAAATCGCCCACGTTAATAAGCATTCAATTTAACATGCATATCATACAAGGGGTGGACACAAAGGTCTGTCCTTGTAAAGACATCAACATTAATATAATACAAGACATCTGTGACACCTCATGCACTGATTATTTTGATCGTATCAACAAAGCTTACTTTTAATTCAAGTAATATGGTGGAGTGTGCTTCTATAGGATTCTGTGCTCCAGGTGTTGCAGTAATTCTGTAATTTGCTTCATACTTCACTTCATAGACAGATTGTTTTGCATTACAATGGAAAGAGCAGAGGACGACTTAGCCAGAACGTTAATATCAATGTCCAGTTCTAATTGGAAAGTACACAAGAAGGGGAAAAAAGCCATTAAGAAAGAAAGGTGCAGGCTCATCTAATGAGCTTTGTGTAACGTCAGCTACAAGCAAATGTTCAGTCTGAGCTGATCTGCATATAAATGTATTAACTTGCAGCTAAAGCTTATTTTCAAAGCGTGTGGAGAACTTAAAGAATAATTTTCAAAGCAGGACATTTTCAAAACAGGACTAAAATTCAGATGCTATGCTTTTAAAGAGAATTGTATATTCAACATTTTTAATATTTAGCATCACATAAAATGGGCCAGGATCTTTAAAAGACTTCACTTATTTTCTATCCCTCAACAGAAAGCTTTCATTGAAAATCAATCCACTGCCTGAAAATCAATCCACTATTAAATTCTATTTTGTTACTTAGAAACCAAACATGAATTTATTCTGTTTCCTATGGATAAATAAATAATTTGAGGACTGATGGAGGAAGTGATCCATAATGTTGATTACTCAGTTACAACATCGTTGACTCCTTTCAACCTAAAAACATTTCTGCCCATCTGTAGTTTTAATATTCAATTTAGTTGTCAGTGGGGATAACATTTATATGTCTCTCTGTGGAACACTTAAGTCGAATAAGACTCATTTTATTATACCTCTTTGTGGTTTGTGTAATGGTAATAAAGTGAAACTACTTTTGCATTGGAGACTGGATGGTCCTGAGCAGCTGCAAAATAAGCTTACTTTTATTTTAAGAGATGCAAACAAAGATGGAAGATCATCTGCAGATATCAAGACTTAAATGTAATATCATTATTTTTCTTTTTTCATTTATTGTAATTCAAAATAACTAAGGTGTCAGGAATGATTTGACCTTTGTACATATTGTATATAGTCTTTTTCATGTATTTGAAACATCCTTTTCTTGACTCTGTCCTAATTTTGCTATATAATCATTGCTTAGCAAAATGCATTCTTCAGCCCCCACACACACACACTACATGACCTTGTGCAGTCCACTCCTTGTTCTTTTCTTATCACCTGTCTGAAACTCTGTGCGCCTTCGAGACAAGCTCCAACCGGTACAGAGATCAGGAGCCTGCGCTAAAGCCACTCCACCTTGTGTGTAACGCGTGACAAAGTAACGAAACTACTTTTGCGGGTAAAAAGCAAGGTAACGCGCTACTATTGAAAATTTGGTAATGAAACGTAGTTCCTTTTTTAATGCAGCACGACGTTACATTTCCCCCGGACAGACCTGACACTGAAGCTGCCTTCTCAGCTGCTCGCACAGACACGAGCAGCGTTGCCAAGTCCGCTCGTTATAAGCGTCTAAAGGCCGAAAATCTCGTGAGTCACGGCCGTGGGTCGTGGTTTTTTGGGCTTGTTTCTCGACGTGAAGTTGCTTCTTGGAGTGGTAATTCAAGTCTGTGTGTATCCCCCTGATTATCTTCCAGCTCCTAACAATAAAGGAAAACACGACTGTGGTAGGCAGTTTGTCCGCTTCCTCGTTTCCTGGTTATATGCACGCCCCCAAACACACTCACGCACATGGTGCATGCTCCAGAGCCAAAGTTGCGATGGTCTTTTCTTGAATAGATACTTAGCACTGTCATATTGAAATGTAATGTAGGCGAAAACTAACACACTTTATGTAGACTTCTCTTTTTAAAAAGTAGTATATGACATTAGGAAAGGAAATAGCTGGAGGTTGCTTATTTTGGGCTTGTTTTTATTGACCAGGTTGCTTATTTCAGAAGCAAAATGTGGAAACACTGGGCAGGAAGTCTCATTTCACAGGATATGTGACATTTGTAAAAAAAAAAACGAGCACAAAATAAACTGTTATGTTCTCTGTAGTAAAACTTTTTTGTAGGCCTTCACATTTAGGAACAGATATGGGGTTCTGTCCATGATCAAGCAATGTAAAAGTAACAGAAAAATAACTTGAAAAGTTACTTTTCATAGAGGGTAACTAAGTAAAGAGTTGCTTTTTTCAGAAGTAACGATAAACGAGCAAACACTACTTTTTAAAAGTAACTTCCCCAACACTGCCCACATGTTACATACACACACACCCTTATAAAAGAAAGAAGATATTGTATTTCTTCAGTTCAACATCTCAGACTGTTTGACACTCTGTATTGTTGTTCTTCTTGCTGCAAGTAAACTTCCATTTGATTGCATCCAGCTGCTTCTCGTCCTCTTTATTCTGAATTATATCAGGTGTTGTTACGAAAATTGAAAGCGTTACTGAGTAATCTTAGGACTGTAAGGGGAAAAATCCTGACATAAGGTAAACATAGTTTCTTGGTAAAAGGCAATTTTCTGAGTCATGACAGTGTAGCTAGATGAATCTACAAATTAAGATAGAAAGCCTTCACGTCACTTCAGGCCCCCTCTTAACCACCATCTGGATTCTGGGCGTGATCAATTGCTCCAACTTTAAGGTGTTCTTTGTTTACACTTTAGTCAGACACGATGGGGAGAGGCCAGCTGGGCCTTTCAGTTTAAAGGTTTTTCTTAAAGATACAACATAAAGTTTAAGTATTATTGGTCGATCTTTAATTTGTCTACCTAAATACTTGTTTAATATTTTTGTGGGTGGTGCCCGTTTTAACATGCAAAAGCAGCGATTGAATGAATATCAATTCCTTAAACAAATGTCCATTAATATCTGATTAGGGGTGGCACGGTGGCGCAGCAGGTAATGCAAGTTCCAGCAAGACGGTTGCCGGTTTGATTCCCGGGTTGGGCCGGGCCTTTCTGTGTGAAGTTTGCATGTTCTTTCTGTGCATAAAGTAAATATGTCTACCTAATTATCAAAGCAATTAAAAACTAAATAATCCAATCTGACACTGAGATAATCTGTTATGGTGACAAAAGATTGTCACCACAATAGATTGAAAAAAAAATCAAATTGTTGGCTGATGGAACATTTGCTGCATAATTGCGTATTAACTGCATAATAAGAGCAAGGCCAAAGGGTCAGCGTTCAGGAGGGCGAGCAGAATGAACAAATTCTGGCAGATTTTCAAGTTGTATGTCCAAGCATTCAGCATTTGTTAATTGTTGCATAACTGGCTAATAATGACATAATTTACTGCTCCTTATCAATAAAATGGTTCTTTGTGTGTGTGATATGCTAGTTCAGTCGAACATACCCAGAAAAGGCAAAGCCCCCAGCTGTTAAGCAGAGTTCACTTTTTCCTAATTGTGGAAAACTTTGTTGGTGGTTGTTATGCTGTGACCCAGATAAACATGTAAAGTGTGAGCTCTCGGCCATGTCTTTCCTTGGGACGAAGCACATAAATCATGAATTTACATTAATGTGTCATAAAGTAGCTAGATACTGTAGACTCGTCATTCATAGTGGCATTTTAAGAATCATTTATTGCCTCCCTAGAAATGGTAATATTATAGCCTTATGGCCTTAAAGGGATAGTACAGTATTTTTGAAGTGGGGTTGTATGAGCTCCATATGGCCACTTAGTACATTAGATGCTATATAAAGTTCTTTCCTCTCTCTTGGTAAGCCCTTTAAAAGTCTGTGATGCAGAACCAGCTGCAAACAGGGAGGTATCATCCCAAGTACGAAGGGAATTTTCTCCACCTGCAAGAACTCTCATCAAAAATACTACCACAGTTTAAGAGTATACTACCTAGAAATTTCTTTGAGTGCATTAACTTTCAAAAATAAAGTTTATCTGGAACTAACTATATCCTCACATATCCCTTGTATTCCCCGTATTTCTAGTTCCAGATAAACTTTATTTTACTGCATTTAAAACTCACATGGCTTTTAGTGTAGGCAACCTCTGTGATGCAAGCTAATTGGTGGCCTACAGAAATGTGTCATCCCTGCACCACTCAGCTCTTTTCACTATGCATCACACAGTGTAGTGTAGTATTGCAACCAACCCCTGCTGTCATTGCGCCTCAAGATTTTCACAGTCCTAAGCAAGGAAGTGATACACACAAACACACAGCACCAATCTCCCCTGCTGGGCACATGTGCTCCCCAATATTAGGCCACTGATAATGCCTCAAGAGACCAAATTGTCACAGGCTGAAATTGCACTAAGAATGGGGTACATCATTTTTAAATGAGCCATCACTGTCGATAATTCCTTTATTTGTAACTCAGCCTGTGAGAGTGTTCTCAAGAGGCTGGTGTGTCACTAGATGACACAAGATGAGGCAGTTGTAAAATAACTGAGAGGCAACACATTTTGGATGCAGGTAAACATGTCAGTTCTTCACCGAGACATAGAAATTACCCTCCCCCTCTCTCAGAGAGAGCCTGACCCCTAGAGAAATGCTTTTTCCTGATAAATGAGCCGCAGTAATTTCAATTGGCCTCTTCGGACAGAGGCAGCCTTCCAGGAGCTGGTTTATGGCTTCTGGCCTTGAAAAGGATGCATGTGCACATGCATGTGCATTAGCTACAACACACGGGTATAAAATACAAGCTGTTAAAGGCTGCACACTTTCCCACATATAAAACAAGTATTAATAGGGTAATCCATGAAGAATAGTCAATGCATGCTATATGATGTTAGTTTTTCTTGCCTTGCATTGATTCTTTTGTTATATCTAGAATAAAGGAGTACACCAGCAGCATAGATTTCCAGCAGAGTGTATGTGCAATGTACTTCTCACTTGCCGTATATGTGACAGCCTTTTGCTTTCACAGCGAGCAGTTGTTGGCGGCGGGGGCTTGTGGGTGACAAGTGGTATTGATAAAATCATTCTTCACCCTGTGAACATTCTAGAGAGGCTGTGGGCAGAAAATGGCCGCTAACTACTCTTCAAGGATGTTAAGATAGGCAAGTCTGTCCGTAATGCTGCTTGCTGTCACTTCAGTGTCTGGTTAAGGTCAGGGTCAGAATGCATCACTTTGAGTGTGACCGAGTTGCGCAGAGGTCATTTTGAGGCTGCGAACCCAGGACATTGAGGCAGAATGGTCTCCCTGTGATTGTGTTTCAGGCTGGAACATGTGAGATAAGAGGGGCCGTGACGGGCACACTGATGATATCTAAGCTGGGGAGGATACCGGAGGCTATGGAGTCAGAAAATACAATAAAACTGAGGGCCTGCAGAGATTGAATGTATAAATTAATTCAGCTGGCTTTGAGTTTTATTCTTTGTTGATAATTTGCACCATCTACTGCAATCTAAAGGGAGCTGAATGACTTATTAGCAGAATCAATACTGTGGTTTGTGGTAAACAACAGTGCTGGATTGTGCTACTGCAATCATTTGAAGAGTTAAGAAGAGCAGAACGAGAGGTTGGCACAAACAAAAATCACTCAGATCTCCTTCTCTCAACAGCTAACTGCTCTGTACATCCGTCCACATGTTCAAGGACACATGCGTATAATGTCCTTCTGATTGATGTGTCAGTACACTTGAATAACAGCAGCTGCACTGAAGGTCAATTCTACAGAGGATCTGCTGAGAACAGAAGTAAGTATAGCAGCAGTAACATAACTGTAAACAATGAGAGTGGGGGGACCTCTGGTGGTTTAGAAATAATGGATTATCAGGGATACTCTGGGATTTTTCCTGTCTCCTTTTTTCTCTGTTTTTTCTGGTTATTTGGATAATTAATGAAAAGTCTCTATACAGATTTTTACAAGAGTCATTTAAGGCTTGTGTGAAGCAAAATGGAGTCTGTGTTGTTGTTTGTCTGCATGTTTGTCAAAGAATTGCAATGACCTTACAGTTAATTACATTTAGGGATGTTGTAGGGTTGCATTTTCTCAAAGTTCATTCAATCTATTATTCAGTTGATCACACTTTTTACGAAGCACATTTCATGCAAATTTAATTGCAGTTCAATATGCTTTACAAAGAGGCAGAAAAATCATTGAATAAACTGATACAAATCTAATAATAAAAACAATAATGAAATTTTCCTTAAACTACTTAGCGAATAAAAACTAGGCAGAGGTCCATCTGCTAAGTAGTATTCCACTGTAACTGTAATGACAGTAAGCTGGATGTCAAGAGGGAGTCAAATATATTTAAAAAAAGCTTTCAAAATAAAAGGAACGCCAAAAATATAAACACAAAGGAAAAGAGAGAGAAAGGGTACAGACATAAAACCAAGAATCAACAAAGAATAATAAATAAAACACTATAAATAAATTAAAAACATTCTAAACTATTTTAAAAAATCCAAAATGACAAAGAAAAAGACTGTTTTTTTCAATGATAAGTAATACAAAAAATTCAAAAAATATAATAAAAAGTATAACAATTAAATTTTAGTCTTAATTTTAACAATAAAAAGGGTAAAAGTAAGACTCCTAATAAGTAAATAAATAGTCATCAAAAATATGAAGTTCAGTCAGATTGTGTTTAAAGATCTCTATATTTTCAGCTTGCCTCAGAATGTTGCACGGTTTTGATAATGAACCATTCAAAATATGTGACTTTGCCATCTTGGAAAAAGCCCTTAGAAAGTGTTTGTAGAGGCCTAAGATGCCTGTCAGACACTTAACATCTCCTTGTAAAACAGAGCCTTTTGTGCTCTTGTTTAAACAGTTGTCTGCAGCTTTTAGCCAGTAGCATTATTCAGAGCTCCTGCACTCAAAGATGATGGCTACACCACCCTGCTTCCTCTTCAATGAACCCTCAAGCACACAGCTTCCCTGCTATTGCAACAAAATAACAGACTTGAAAAACATATGCAAGTGTCTTTATAGAATGTACTGTTGATTAGTGTTATGCAAAATGAAGATAGGCAGTTGGAAATAAAAATATGATCCAACTCTAAATACTAGACCCAGTAATCAAATACAAAGTTTGGACAAGGACATCTTGGAAATTCAGTATGACACCCTGAATTTTTAAACTAGTGTTGGTCTGTTGTGTTTTCAAAGGCATGTTTAAGGTATAATCAACTTATCTGTCCTGTTCTTCAAACGGCTTTTGATACAGTAGCCTTCCGTGCATTTCAGCTTGGTACATATTCTTATGTTTTTACTGTAATATTGCAACATGGCACGAAAAAACAGTTTAAGCATTGTGTGAAACAGGCTAGGAATATTCACAGCTCTTTAAACCAGCACTTTGTAGATTCCGGCGTTCAGCTCTCTAGGGGCCGCTATGGACGTTGAGTGTAACTGCACTGTTGTAAAACAGAGCGCCTCAAACCAACATGCATTTTTTTTTGGCACACGGATTAGGATGAAGCGAGCCGACAGGACGTCCCAAGAGACAAATAAACCATGTGGACTGATAAGGTAAAGTCTGATCATGTTTCTTTTCGAATAAATCATCATGTTCTTACAAGTCCAACAATAACAGAGCTAAATCGGTACTGGTGGACATCCCTCCTTGTCTTTCGGCTCACATCAGCATGTGAAAGCTGGGCCAGTGTTTATCTCTGTCCAAGCATTTAGCATGTAACTCTCCCACTTTCCCTTTTTTATCTCCTCTGATAAAACTTTTCTTTTCTTCGGGTTTTTCCCACTGCTCCCACTATGATAGCAGCTCTACCTTTAGTCTTCTTCTTTTTCTTGTTTAATGATGGGCGGTATCCAGCATCTGATAAACAATACCACTACCCACTATGCAGGAATGTGAGCCAATGATCCCTAATTCCATGAGGAAATTAAGTGTATATTTAAACTAAATTCTGTTCGTTAAATCAGTCTTAAAAATTCAAAAACTGGTTTATGTTCTCCTTTTCCCAACATGTAGCTTTCGTCTCAAAGGGGAAGTGATGTATGTCAGAAAGCACTCAAAGCAGTAAAAAATTGACGTTTTTTAGTGTGGAAGTGTTCCTACCATCCACGCCAAAGTTACATAGTGCCAGTGAAGGCACAGTAGACCCCTCAGACCAAGACAGAGGTGTCATTTAACCTATTGTAAGGTGATGTACCATCACAATGACCCTAGAAATATTATACCAAGGTGGAAAAAAATACTGTGTTGGTTTAAGGTAGAGGCTAACAAGATCATCAACAAAGAGCTGATTATTGCCAATTGGTTGGTTTTGATGCCATAAAACCACAGCCAGTGTGAAGTGTAAAAATATAGCCAACCAAAGCAATAACAAAATATGATGAGCAGTGACAAACCTGTGACCGCGGTGGTATTGACCTCAATCACGTTCAATATTCAGAAGTATTTAAATTGATATAAGTGCTCAATGGAAACAATACAAAATAATACAAAATACAAAATAAACCATAATAATCAAATTTATAATAAATCAAGAAATTCAGTTTAGGATTCTTGAATTATTGTCCACACTATATTTTAATGTGTTTCATTTCAGTTCAAGTTAAAAATATTATATAAAACACAACATGCTTATTACTTGAATGTTAAGAGATATGGTATAAGACGATATCTGAGCAAATGCATTTTTTGTCCATGTACTTTTACTTGTATATTTCATGCGACTCTGCCCACAAGTTTGGCAAACCCAGTCAAAACAGACTCTACCCCTAATCAAACCATATGTAGGAAATGAGACAGTGGGAAAACAAAATCACACATACACCAAATAAATAATACTTTCAACTACCTTTCAATGTTATGGTTCTGTATTTGATAATAAAGCGGACATAGTTAAGCATGGCATATGTCACACCTTTTCCTCAGGCAGCTGGAAAACAACTACTCACAATTCAAACCCCTAGTAACCTCCTTAAACACAGCAACAAGCTTTATCAAAAGTATGTTTTACTTATACAACAGCAAAGAGCAAAATCATTTTCCAAAACAGCCTCAGACTACAGACAAAACACAGCACTGACCTTGACAAAGCATCAGCAAAGCAGCCGTCCCCACCCCAGTGGCCTCTCCGTTTTCCAAAGCAACATTTGTGTAAAAATGATCCCAATTTTGTCTATAAAGGAGTTCAGTTTCGAGATGACATTGTTTGGATAATAACTGCGGTACATTAGGAACTACAGAAATTCTAAAAAATGTTATGGGCAATTAGTGATGGTGTTATTCTTAAAAGAATAACAAAATATGTTCTCTTCTTTCTACATGGCTGTGAGGTGTAGACATACACATCCACCTGAATGAACACTGCTACAACCCTGGTCATACAGTATTTTGCCTTATGTTGTGTTTTTCTTTGGGTATGACTGTTTTGGGAGGGTTCTCCTGCGCCCTCAGTGTGACTGAGTGTGTGCGTCAGTATACATGTTG
The DNA here is from genome assembly GCA_036419115.1 of Scarus forsteni. Taxonomy (NCBI): domain Eukaryota; kingdom Metazoa; phylum Chordata; class Actinopteri; order Labriformes; family Labridae; genus Scarus; species Scarus forsteni. The sequence goes on from JAZDUH010000113.1 coordinate 1,818,940, forward strand.
ATCAGGTGTGACGCTCTACCTTCGATTGGACTGAGAACAAACACGTATGATTGGCTGTGGAGGAGGAAAAGGCCCTATATAAGGAGGGCCTTATATAGCTTGTCCATGTTCCAAACAGCCACGACAGTGTTGTGTTTAAGAGCGATTGTTTTTGTGTTGTATTATGTATGGTAAGGTAGAGGCGAAATGACTCACCTCGAGGTAGTTTAAGTTGTTGAATTGTTACTCTTGCTGCAAATTTTGGTTTTGTAATAATACATTATACCACCTGTCAGTTCAAACCTGCTAAAACAGAGATACTTCATGTTATGTCTTGGCCACCCCTAAATGGGGCATAACAATATGAGGTGGGGTTTCTAACAGCTTTATCATAATGAAAATTACAAAAATTTTAAATGTCCAAGAGCACTGAGGTACCTTAGGTTTCCACTGAAAATGTTTGATGCCACCTCAAGGATGGCAGGTAGACATGTGACGTAGTGCATGCAAAAGTGTTTTTAGTGTTATCCATTTTGCCAGTTTAAATTAGGCCTTCATCAAACAATATCATCATACTTAACCCTCTGGATCCCAAACCCGCCGGCGGGCTCAAAAACGCACTTATTTTAAAACGACTGGCATATACAAACCGTTTGTCCTATTAAAAAGCCATGAAAAGTGGCGTTTTTGTCAGATTCTCAAGTTTCCGAGGGTACCTGAATGTATCACACATGACATCAGCAACATTCCGAACGATGGCGGAAAAGACCGACAATTTTGCGCGACTGCCGTCAACATCGCATTTATTCACCCGTCCAATTCAAAAATCTGCAGAAAATTAACCGTTTGCTCTAGCTCTATTCTGTAAAAAACAAATAATTTTACACATCTTAAAGCGTTTAACAAGCCTTGAATGGTCGATATACATCCTGTATTTTCTTCTAAAGAATTATTTGAATATTGCCTTCCATTTGCCTGGTGTCATTTCAGCCTCTGTCTGTTCATCACCAATCAGCATCCTCCATACGTCGGCTCTGTGTCTCCAGAGGCTGTTTCAGGGCAGCAAGACCCCCCAAAACAGTTTCAGGGGGTCCCTTGAAACAGTTTCAGGGGAGTCCTGTCACCTTGTACATAGTTATTCACAGTTTTCATTGTTCTGAAAATAAATATTCAGAAAATTTCACTGTCCGTTTTTCTTTATTGAATAGTTTCTTGCATTCTGGTTATGTTATATTGCTATGAGACATTGTTGAATTACATCTGGCTTCAGCTCTAGTTCTCCTGAGCACATAGAGGTGTAGAAATTGATATTGCAGTGAAAAATGAGTCCACAGTGAGCAAAAATGTGACAGAAGCAAAAACGGCCTAAAATTCCAATCAACTTATAAGGTCCCAGAATGTGTAGTTTCTGTAAAGGTAGAACCACACCACTTTTTTCCTGTGTTCCTTATGCTTGAGGGTACCTGAAAGTGTGTTGTATATACTCCCACCTTATTTTTAGAATTTTTTTAAATCAGAAAATCAGAAAAATTAAATTTTCGTTTCTCTTTTTTCTGATGATTTACAGCCTTTAAATTTTGTTACACTGCATAAAGACATAATTGAGTTATATCTGCTTATAGCCATGGTTGTCCTGAATCCATAGAGGTGCTGGACTTCACTTTACAGAGAACAATGAGACCACAGTGAGTAAAAATATGACAGAAGCAGAAAACGCCCAGAAATGGCTTGGGATTCAGAGGGTTAAATCTTAATTTATCATTCATGATAATTTGGCCTTAGACCAGATGAACCTATAAACACTTCCTCTGCAGGAAGTAACAAATGTGTCTGTGTGTTTGGGTGGGTGGGGGTGGGGATGGGGGTCAAACAGCATAAACATGCAAATGTGAATAATGCCTGAGTGGACCCTCCCTTGGTTTCCATGCCTTTTCCCATTAACAAAAAAAATATTTATCCATACACTCACATGCTTTCCCTGTTTATTTGCGTGAGGAGATTCACTCAGGAAATAGAAAGAGGTTGAGTGTTGCTCATTTTCCCAAATAGTAACACTATTTGCAGCATAAATTTAACACAGGATATTGAAGTGCTATCATTTCTTATTCTGTCTTAATCCACCGGAGTGCTGCCAGATGGTGTCAGGATTAATTCAAGTCCAGTGGCAGTAAAAATAGTATCAGAGTTTCTCTGAGAGTATGCACCAAATATCAGCATTAGTTAAGTAGCCTTTATTTGGTGGTGTCAGGTTAAAATATAGTTTTAACAAAGTTATAAAAATGGAGTTGTACATTTTACCAGCAGTAAAAGACAAAAAAATAAGGCTGATTTTATTCATGACTCAAAGGAGCTGCATCAAGTTTTAATAACAAGAGATTGGATTTGCCAGGGATTCATTTTGATACAGACATTTTTACAGATACTGGCGGATAATGAGTGATCATAGTATATTTTGTATGCATTATCAAAATAACCTAATCTGTATGACTATTATTGTCTTATCCTTTTTTTTAAACGTTTTATTTATTTATGATTTCAACAACACAGTTTATGCAAGGAGTACAGGATACAATCTGTAAGCAGACAGCTTTCTTATTCTGTGGTCCCAGCATTAGTTCATTAATTTGACATATTTGACAAAAGTCGGAACAAGAACAAAACAAAGAAAAAGAAAAAAAAAAAAACATACACAATCACAGATACCCATATACACTAGGCCTGTGCTCAAAATATCGATACGGCAAAACATCGTATCGCACTCCTTTGGGATGCGTGTATCGATACGGATTCTACAGAATCGATATGGCCTAAATATTTTGACAGTTGTAAATACACTTTGGCTAATGTTAACAGTGGCACAGTTCAAGGTAGAAGACGAGCTACATAATGAAGCATATGTTCTAAATTTGAACTTAGGTCTACCATCTTTGAGGATCTGAATTTATGTCTCTCAAGTTGTAGAACCACTTAAAACTCATCCTTGTTCTTTTTCTTCTTATAAGAAAAAACTAAACTTGTCAAGAATTTTGCTTAAAGCGTAGTCAATGCTCACAATTTCTGTGTGTTTGGATACGTATCATATCGTGAAGTTGCTGGAAATACCCAGCCCTAATATACACAAAGGGGAGAAATGTGTAGTAAATGGATAACAAAAACAGAATAATGATTACTGAAAATTATAAACCAAATAAATAAATGGACAAATGATAAATCAGTGTGCTGGTCAGTCCACTCCTAAGCAGATTAGGGGTGACCATTCCTTTATGAATTCATCTAATGTTCCTTGTAGTACATGTGATATTCTCTCATACAGAAGAAAGTACAACAATTTATCATACCAAATTGACAGTGTGGGTGGCTTTTCATCCAGCCAAACATGCAGAATTCAGAGGTGAGCTGCATAAAGCATTACACTGACCATTTTTGCTTTCTGACCAGATTTGGAGTTAGCACCAATAATGCAGAGTTTTGGGTCCATATCAATTTTTATTCCAAGAAATTTCTCAACCTCATTTTGGACAGCAGACCAGAAGTTCATAATAACTGGACATGACCATATCCTATTTTTATAATTCCCTAAATCTCTCTCTGTAATGCCCAACTCTACCATCACAGAACATGTCGTCACGGTTGTGCGTTCTGCGTTGGTAGAAACATGTGAAATGATTCCTTTGAAAAAAAAAAAAAAATCAATGTCACTTCCATTAGGTAACAAAATCCCCATCTCTGCTCTGCTGAATATAAAGGCCAAATGAAGAAAACATTGATGGAAAAACAGCACATGAAAAAGTGCTGTAGACTAAGTGTATCATAAAAGCAGCTTTTCGAGTGAGTCACTTCAAATATGTTGATTGCTGTTCAGCTTTGCGAGGAGATCTTACAATTGTCACTTTTATATGTTAGTTTCCAAAGCAACAGGAGAAGAACAAGACTCATAAAGATGCCGGATAGTCAAACCAAAAACCTTTGATGACTGTGGAATTATTATCTGTGAAGGAGGATAAAGGACGGAGTTACAGCAGCATATGCCCAATGCAGCAGCACAGCATCATCCGCCTGGAGAGGAATGCCGGTTGCACATTTTGGCAGCCCAACACTGCGACAGTACTTCACACCAAAAGAGGAGCAGACATGTAGTGGAAGTTACATGCATGAGTTGCAGCAGGCTTGTTCACACCAGAGGCACATTTCAGTATGCACTCCAGCACCCCTCTTTGAGTATTAAAAAAAGAAGCAGCTGACACAAAGGTGAAATGTCTTGTGAAAATAGACTTCCAACAGTGTGAGCAGATGTACCAGCATAGAAGCACTGCTGAGAGTCATAAAGTTCCTCTTATTTTTCCACTCTGATAACCTTATATCAGACTTTCTTTCAATTTTTTCCCCCCCGCAGACTCACTCGTGCATGAAAGCAGCCGCATGTCATTTCTCATTTAGTGCTGTGCTGTGATTTGGTAAAGTGCATAAGAAGTATAAAATCTTTCTCCAGCCTTGTCTATCAATTGCATGATTTTATAACACTTAACACATCAGCAACAGAGCAGACATTCTTTTAACATTGCATATTCTCAGAGCAGTTAACAGCAATCAATATTATTTTAGATGTACCAGATATATTACAAAGTGCAGAGCCCTGCATAAAACAGAAGCTGAAGGTTTATGATCTGCATGCATGACTCTGCATTTTCTGTGCACCACTGCAGTCTCATGCAAAGCATATACTTTTATTTACATTTTAATTATTGTGCTGGAGCTCAAATTGAAAAACATCTGGCTCAGCAAAAGTGATTTTTTCCCCATCTCTATCAAGTAAAGGCACATACATTTATTAATTGCTGAATAAATAACCTGTTTTTCTTCTATATATTGGACTATTAAAGAGAAACAGAACAATGGTTATAAACAGGAAAACTGAGATGGCATGCTAGAGTTCAAACAAAAGTCTGAACAGAAAGGACATCATCTCTTGCCTTCTGCTTTGCCCCACAATAAAACACTTGTCAGTCCTAATATGTCTGGCCTTGTGTGTGTCCAGTGCTGCATGGAGGAGATTATGTTAGATAAATTTGTCAATATGAAATAGAGGAAACTAACTGCTTTTCATGTATACTGCAAATGATTACTTTTCTGAGTAACAAACGGATTGCAATTTCTAAAGGATTTATGATTTTATAGTCAGAAATCAATTGAATACTCAGCTACCAGGTTACTTATTTGTCCTCACCATTGTGTGCACAAGTTGCATGACTAAGAACTTTCATAGAATAAAAAAAGGGTTGATCTTATCTAGACATTGATGGCAGCATGAATATGGGTAAATAATAAAATGTAGATGCAAAACTCAATGCTTATGCTTCTGGACTATTGAGGTCACATTTTTAAGCCCAATGCAAGACCATTAAAGCCACACAGCTGAGCCTGTGGACTACTTAGGTGACGCTGAATGTGATTGTTCAATTATATAATGAAAACTCAAACGTGCTATGAGGAGAATGTCTTTCCGGCGACATAAAGTCATGCTACCCATGAGCATGCGCGGCGACTGTCGTAATGCTGCGTTCCAGTAACCTCGGAACTGGGAGTGACATCATCTCAGAGTTATCAGCATTCCAGTTGAAATGAAAAAAAATAAACATGCCAATCTACCAGGCTATTGTTAGCTGTTGTTAGCACGCCCTGCGTTGTTGTTCACAAATATCACATGAAGAATGTGATTATCACTATGGCAGCATTTTTGTAAATATAAGTCTAACAATACTATGTATACAGCTGATCTAGAGCGACACACCCCAGTCAGAAGTGCAAATAAATGGATTATTACAGGAGCTAAATAACTGTTCACACTGGGGGCATCCATCTTCGATTGTCAACTCAGGGTGGCGAGGTTTCACCGAGTTCCCAGTAGGAAATTCAGACTTCGGGGGACGTTCCAGTTGCAGTTCCAACTTCTGACTTCAACTGGAATGCACCAAATGACGAGACCTAAGCCAAAGCGTGTGTTTGTTGTGATGCTAATGAATGCAGCTCAGACCTTCCTCAGAACTCTGCATTGCTTTACAACTTCTTTTTTCAACAACTTACAGGATGCAAAGTGATGAGGTAATGTATCTCTTTCTAGTTACGTGGCGGTAGTTTTTGATGTGTGACAACAAGCAATTTTTGGAAAACTTAGTGTCCTGGTTCTATAGCCGGCTATATATCTCTACTTACAGCCCGGTGCTCTAAGACGTGTCCGAATAATATGGATTCGCTCTAGTTTTAATTGTCTTGTTCCCGAAGCTGAGTATCCAGGCAGGTATCAAGGAATAGCATTTATAGATAACCTATTTTGATGCTATAAAACTCATCTTAAAGTGTATATTTCTATCAGGCATATATCTAAAAGTGAGATTTTTTTGGAATTACTTAGAAACTCCCCACAGTCCCTTTAAAAAAGTTCTACTTACAAATAAGTCTGCTGAAATACAATGTTTTTTTTAACTGTATTATTTTTACCTGGGTGTATGACTAAATATTTTTTGTATTCATGTTTGTATTTGATACAGTTTGTTTAACATAAGCTTAACTTCCTACGTAAAGTGTCTGGAACATTAAATTGGACAATTACCACCCCTTTGTAATCACAGATGCAAATAAGTCATTTTGATGAGATGAAAATTATAGAATAACAGTCAGCCTAGGACAAAAAGCAACTTAGTAACAACAACATTTCTTTGATCAGTAAGAGAGGTAGAGTTATTGTTTTCTGGACTTAATCCATTGCAACTTAGTTCAGGAAGAGACATATTTTTATTACATTTTCAATATATTACACATAGTCAGTCAGTGCCCAACACTGATCATAGCTCAATCTTAAGGGTTCAAGACTTGTTGCCTTGGATTTTTTTCCATAATTTTCCTGTGCAGTTGGTCATAGAGAATTGAAATCAAAGTCTGATGTTAACCTACAGCAAAACCACTCTGTACGTGCAACTGTCATTTACAAACAAAATTGAGCTAAAGAACAAAGCTGGTACTACAGGAAGAAACTATAAGACAAGGAGATTTGTTTGAGCACAAGCAACAACATCCTTGCCTTTATGAAGTGTTATCATGGGACAATAATGACAGCCTAAAAATGAGGTATGTTGCTAAAAATAGCATCCTGGAGAGAAGCAGCTTTAGCAGCACCTGGCATCAGTCATAATAGTTGTTGGAGAGACACTCAAACACATTTAGTGCAGTAAATACAGTATTTTTCTTTATAGTCTTCACTTAACTGTGTAGTCCCACCCCTTTCCATTTCAATATCACTGCATCAGTGGTGTGTTGATGACGAGGAGTTTGATCACTGTCATGTCAGTATGGGAGGTAGAGCCTTCAGTTATCAGGCTCCTCGTCTCTGGAACCATTTACCGACCACAGTTCGGAGGCAGACTCCCTCCCCTCTAAGGTTAGACTTAAAACGTTCGTCTTTGATAAAGCTTTCAGTTAGGGACCAGCTTATAGTCCATAAATTAGACTCATAGTTAAGATGCAATAGGCTTAGATTGCCGGGGGGATCTGGCACATTGGGCTCTGTCTCTCTCTCACTCTTTCTCTCCATATCTGCCTTTGCCCCTTTTGTTATCTCCTGTACTCGTCTCTGGCTCTTGCATTGTAGGTGGCCTGGGATCCTTGGTGGAGACTGTCTGCTGCTGTGGAGTCACGAAGCCTCAAAACTACAATTACAAACATGACACATATTTGGCCATTTCATTAGGAACATTTAATTCCCATTATCATTATAGCTGTTAATGTAGATATTAGCATGATCTCCATATCCATGGTTGAAACATCTATAGTAACTATATTTAGCACTCCATAGTCGTGAGGTCCCTCTTAAAAATGGGATGTCACATCTCAAGAGGCCTTTAATACATTTATACTTAACAGAGACAAATATGGTAGGGGTGCACTTGTGGTCTGGGCACCCATGAGTTCCATAAATTCTTATTTTCATTAAGAATATAATCGATTATACTCCTATAAAATGATCAACAATCATTCAGACATGAGCACCCTCCTGAAAATGAGACGTAGCATCTCAAGAGGCTAACCTCTAATAAATCAGACGACAGGTCTATGGTTCATGGATCTGTCACTAACTTTAGTTCTTACTTTAGTCCACTTGTCTCCTCTTACCTCCCTTCCTTCAACCTCACACCCAACACAGCATCATGTGGATTTGCTGTTCATCATGAGACTGGGATCCACATTCAAGATTTCCTGCTGCTTAACAGAAGGTTTTTTCTTGAGCCATGATGGAGGGATTCATGATTGGCTATATGGATTCATGTTGGGTGGATGTATATGTTTGTATATATATGTATATGTGTATTCTTATATGTATATATATATATGTATCTATACATATATGTGTATCCATAAAATGAAGAGTTTTATGTTCTATTGTAAAGTGTCTTGAGATAACACTTGCTATGAATTGGCGCTATACAAATAAAGATTGATTGATTGATTGATTGATGTTAATTTAGTCTTGACAGTTCTATAGCCCTGTGACCACCTAACTTAACAGAGTCACCACCAAAACAGACAAAAATGTGGTCTGATGCCATCTTTAACCATATCAAAATGCACAGAGTTGTGTTTGCTCCTCTTGTTAGAAACCAGCCACTAACACTCGCTTCTTGAGGAGGATTGAGAATGTTTTCTCTGTGATCTGGGGAAAGTTGAATATAAAACGCATTTTCTGCTGCTCTGTCCTCCGAATAACTTCTAAAGGGATCCGCTTTCTTCCGAAATGTCTGAAGAGTGTCCAAACAATGTCTGATAAAGACTGACTTCAGTGCCTGTTTACACACAAAGTGTTACAGCTCATTCTGTTTGTGTTAAACGCCTCCCAGCAGCACAGAGGGAAGCTCCATGTTTGACTTGTGAAAATTATAGCAGGAACTTATAAGCTCTAAAGTTTTGGTTTTCACTCCATGAGGGCTGTGTATATTTTGATGTTTGGCATGTTGATATGTTACTGTGCTACTACTAATTAATTACTACAACAACTCTGAGGAGTCAACGTTTCAGTGCTTCAAAAGTTTTCTACAAAGTGTCTTTCTTCTTATGTTGATGGATTTACGATCAGAAAGAGACCAATGATGCCCAAATTACCCCCGCAGTATCACAGCCATCTGTTAACAGTATTTGTCGGTGTAAATGCTTTGGTTAGCTTTCTTATGGGAGACATAGTAATTAATAATCACTTACAATCATAAAACAGGAATAGACATCTCAGCTGCGTTAAAGCAACCAGTGTACCCTATAGTGGAAACGTTGTCCCCTTATATAGCCCCCATTTGCCAGGATGATAATTATTCAGGAATAGCTGCCAATATTTCAAAGTGGATTACATCATATTAACTCTTTATGGAGAAAAAAAATCACATAGAAAAGAGACTTTTGAGGAATTCCTATAGGAACAGCACATTTCCCTTGCTTTAAAAGTCTAAATATTCATTATTATAGATGAATGTCTGTGATGACATTTACCATCAATAAGGAAGGCAGGTGTTGCCCCTCTTTCATGAAAATAAAAGCTTCTCTTACTGATGATCTGAAAGGAAAATAACTTGGAATGTGTTAAATCATTCAGTCCTTAAAAAGCTTGAATAATCTGGAATAAATAAGACAAACATGCTCTGCTGATTCATTTAGCCATTCATTTACTTTTCCAGCTAAATCCCTTTCATGATTACAGGGTGCTGGAGGCTTATCCCTGCCCACATGGGGCTGCAGACAGAGAAGTGCATTGGTGATTTATAGTTTCCAATCCACCAGAATTAGACACCTTTGGACTGTGCTGTGTTCCCACACGTTAAGAAGTGTAGCAGTAGTAGTGCACTGAGATAATAAGAATGATTTATTTTGGCTGAAAGGGTCCATTTTCAGGGAAATACTGAGTGAAAAAAGACAGATATTCACTTTGAAGCACATTCTCACTTAAAATGGTTGCAAGGGCAGTGTTAGGATCAGATATTTAGCTCATTTGGGAAATTGTGTCATGTAGAGTTCATTGCAAGTTTTTAATTCTACTTCTTATTATAATATATGATTTTGCTGATCAAGATGTATCTAAAAATGTATCATTGCCATTAGGCCAAAATCCGATCTCCTAAATCCTCCTTTGTAAGGAAATTAACAAAAGCAGAATTTTTAACATAATTACAACAGTTTTGTCATAATTGGTATCATGCTTCCCTAACCAAGCATAAAGGGAGGTCCATAATTTAAGCAGGCAAGAGCAGACAGAAAAGTCATAAGTGTCAGTGATAGTGACGGCCAAATTCAGTGCTTTATGATTATCAACTTACATGCTTCATGCTGTAACATTAAATGTGGCCTCAGTTTTGGCACTTTTTCACATTTGTATCCATCTTTTAAGTAGGTTTGGGACAAACACGTTGCACAGCTACTCCTACTGAAGTAAATAACAAATCCCTCCAATGATGGTAAATGGGATTTATGCAAAATTGAAGCAGTGGCTGGAGCTTTGGAGTAGCGCAGGAATGAAGTACTTTGTAGGTCAATGTAGAAGTCAGCATGGCACTGGTTCAAGTTCTGCTCTTCATCATACTCTTAACAAACAAACCCATTTTTCATGATTTTTTCAAGCTTAAACATGAACACCAAGAGCAAAAAGCCATTAGTACAGTCCTGCTCAGTATTATCATTATTTTCATTACTTTAACACTATCTTCGGAAATAAATTAAATGTTCCAAATTTATGTCATCAGGATCTTTTAAATGAAGGTCCAAAATACTTGCACACACACAAAAAATCATTTTTACAAGTTACATATTGTAATTTTAAAGAGGGAACTGAAAAAAGCATGTGCAGCAATAATGGCACCCCTCTTTAGTATTTTGTTGCACACCCTTTGGCACTGATGACAGCCTCCAAATGTTTCTTGTAGCCATCTATAAGCTTCTTGCTCTTCTCAGCTGGTATTTTCTCCCACTCTTCCTATGCAAATTGTTCAAGCTCTTGAACATTTGCAGGTTTCTTTTCCCCAATGGCAGATTTCAGCCATACCAAAGATTTTCAATCAGATTGAGATCAGGACTCATTGCTGGCCACTTTAAAGCAGTCCATTTTTTCCCTTTTCAATCATTCCTGCGTGCTTTTGGATGTGTGCTGTGGGTATTTGTCTTGCTGGAGGGCCCACGATCTTCAACTCAAACCAAGTGTTCTTACACTGGGTAGGACATTTCTTGAAATTCCTGAAATTTCTTGATAATTCTCTGATTTCATGACTCCTGTGATACGGTCAAGGCCTCCAGTACCTAATGCAGCAAAGCAGCCCCAAACCATTATGGAACCTCCACCATGCTTAATTGTTAGTAGGGTGTTCTTTTCCTTGTAGGCTTCAAGTGGTTGCAATTAAAACTGCCTATTCTAAATATGAATGCAAGGTCATTGTAGCTAATGAAGTATAATTTACAAACTTCAATATGTGAACATTACTTCTGCCAAGTTTGAGTCTGATAAAGTGATGCAGAGCAAAGTTAGAGAGGTTTGTAAAGAAACTGTTTGTACTGTCACACTGTGTACTCGAACTTCATGGGTGCCAATAATTACGAGTAGGACTGTAAGCTCCTATTGAGCAACAACATGACTGTTCGACTGAGAAGCAACTACAATATTCCTAAAATATAACATATTTTCGTAGCCTTTTGTTTGAGAGCTTCCTCTTGATCAAACAACCTCATCAAGTTGGTTCTCACAGTTGTAGACATAGTGCATGAATAATTGACTATTAAAATAAAATAAAGCAGCAATGCTTGCTGTTGGGTCTCTGGCCAATTTTGTAGTTCTTTTTAGTGGTTAGCAACCGTCGTTTTAAATACACTACAACAGTTCAAGAATCATAAGCAGGCAACATCAGATGTATTTTATCATTTCTCATGGAGCATTAAAATCCTTAAATGCATGTGTTCACTAGAAACATTATTTAAGGTACTGAAGTAAAACTGGTATCTATAACCCATTTGTTTTGGACATGAGAATGAGGGAGTGCTGGTTAGTTGAGCCCCTGGCTGCGGTCGAATAGTCATTTTTGCTTAGGAATGTTCCTAACTGAGTGAAATGAACCAGAAGTAGTTCGTGATTAGAGCAGTTCGAATAGTTTAAATGCATAGGTAAGGTGGCTCAGTGCTTCCTTTATTATCTCCTTTAGCATAGGATACACCGAACCATCCTTTACAAAAGGAGAGGAGATTATTCTGTCACACAACTCTGTGCGGCAACAGCTTTTATAAACAGCGTGTATTCCAACTGCTTCCGAATTCAACCAAATAATGACGAGCAAATCACACAGACCATGTGAGTTCCAACTGCTGTTCATTCTTTCTAAAGTTTACCAAAACGTGCCTAAACTTTCCAGTAGTCTGATTCTCTGAAGAGAGCAGGATATGAGACATTTGATGTTGATTATGTTTTAAACTTGGTTCAATATTAATCATTTGTACATGATTAGATTGTGGGCTTAACAGTTTCTGCCTTTCTTTCATTCAGTTCATTTATTTTAATGTACTGTTCTGTTCATGATGATAATGAGAGGACAGATTTATTTAAATCCTCATTTCCAACATTGGTTATGCAGATGTAATGTTTACCAGGTTATTTTGTTCGATATTGTCTGAAAAGAACAACATTGTCATGATACATGATGCATAAAGCATCTTTTGTAGTCCACCTTCCAAAAATTATAGTTTCAACGCAGCATTACCATCCGCCGTCACATGATGACGTAGCGTAGTGAAGGTGTAGTCAGATTCTCTCTGCACGGCAGTTTTCCTTTCCTAAGTCCTTCTGAACTCGCCTTTCCTTAATCTCATGACGTTTTCCATCAGGGTTCAAGAAAAGTAGATAGGAAAGGGCTTAGGAGGTGACTATTCGACCGCAGCCTCTGTTTTCCATGAAAGGGTAATGAGATATTTAGGAGGGCTGACCACACCTAAAAGGGGTCTTAATTCAGCTGTGTGCTTATTGATCAAGACAGACAGACAGACAGATAGATAAACAGATAGACTATAAAACTCAAATTTAAGATGCTGAATGCCATCCTTCCCCTGTGCGGATATAAGACATACATATGGCATGAAAAAAAACAAGAGGCAGTGCTATGTTCTGAATTTGTCTGCTTTCTTTCTGTGTCTCAGGTGTTCGGTGTTTTTACCTGCCAATTCAATCTCACTTCCAAAAGGCTCCAGTCATCCTCATGTTAACTTCCAATCCCCTGTGAAGCTGTCCCTGCAAACACAGGAGGGAAACTGTGAGAATATGTAAGAGCAGATAACAGGTTTGCAGTGATTTGCTTCGTGGCCACTCGGAGTGCAGCCCATGAATAATGCATAGTTTTGGAAAGATGATGATGCATCTACTCGGCTATACCAAAAAAGCGTTTTTTCCCACCCTTAAACCCCCAGGATGGAGTATATCTAATTCCAAATTCTCTTTACTGTTTCTAAATAATCATTGAGTCATCTTGTTAGTTTTCCTTTTGCTGCTTCCTCAGCAGTCTCTGCTGATGCTGGTATTTCAGTGCAGTGTTGAGCCTTTGAGAGGGAGCCTTACAGTATGCTGCTGCACTGTGTGGCAGAGGAGTTTATTCCCTCAGGACCCTAAGGGGGGCTGTTACAGTCATGAAGTACCTCTTTAACACTCGCATGTAGCCTATATACAAACACGTGTAGACATGACAGAGAGGACAGGTCCTGTTAAATAAATAATAGGGGACAAAAGCAAACAGAGATAACGCTTTCCATCATGCCCGCCATCCATTAACACAGAGCAGGAAGTGAGAGTGTAAATAAGTGAGTTTGATCTATTGGAACATGACTGTGTGGACCTATGATGGCCCCGTTCTTTCTCTTTTACAAAGGGAAGTATCACTCATGCAGTATTACAAGTGAGTTCTGTTTTCTGGTACATTAACATCAGAGCCAAAGATCAAAATCTAACAGCCTTTATATTCACAAAAATATGAGCAGATAGTAAAGCAATATGGAGGAGATCTATCTTGGTATAGAGAAGTGCAAATCAATTGGTTCTGACATCTTGAGTCTCTAATACTTGAGGGCAAATTTTCACCAAAAGCTACAAGTCATTATGTTTTATTGTAGCGTGGCTCCAATTGTCAGGGTTTATTTTGAGGATGTTAGTAGTGGCCAATTTCCAAATCCATTAGAGAGACATTAAAGCAACACTGCTTTGTTCATCCACAAGTTGAAGAGGACAAGGAAAAAGAATTACTGGGAAAAAAGACTACATCAAAACTACCTATAGCAGCAATGGGCAAATTGTGTCACAATAAGCGTTACAGTAATTTATCCTCATTGCCAGAAGGCTGAATTGAAAGTCATTCAAATACTGAGTGGCAAACATATTTACAAAATAGCATTGTTAATGTAATTGCATCAAATTGTCAAACAAAATAGAAAGCTGCACAGCAAGTTGAAAGACAAAAAAAAAACAACACTCCCTGGCTGCAACTTCACACAGAATGACAAATTATGCCCACAGATAGTGATGATGGATATGGGCTCTGCTGTTCTAATCATTATCATTGTTGTTATTATCAACAGCATCAATACTGCACCTCACACACACACAAACACACTCACGTAGAGGCACAAAACACCCTCTGGCTTTCCTCCCACTTTGACAAAACACTGCATTTTTCCATTTTTCAAAGTAAGTCTGAAGCCAGTGTTGAACAATGTGTCTAAAAGATGTATGCTCTTTCTAATTAAAAAGAAAAGAAGTGGAGCCACACTCAAACACGCAGCCAGTCTGGTCTGTTAGACACAGCTGCTGCTTCTATTATAGCCGAGTCTTTGTACAGTAACGACATAGATAAGACAGAGTGAAATTCTATGTACATATGCAGTATTGTGTCATCTTGCTGCAATGTAAGGATGAAGTACAAGTTAATGTCCCTGGCATGCAGCAGGCTGGATTGAGCTCTTGACACTCTGAGTCTTTTCAGGGATAAAATTATGTGAATCATGGTGCCAGATAGTGATTATCAGACTCTGACTGTACCTCGGGAGCACTGGGTCTGAAGGTCTATTTGGACGGCAATGAGCAGCAGGCACATGTACACACATGCATAAGGGGTGAAAGTATGAGCCTCTCTGCCCTCAGCACAGAGAGTACCCTTTTTGGAACAGATCATTTGCCTTTCGTATAAAACTTGAATAGATTTGGTTTAGCAATAATAGTTTAACAGAAGATATGTTAAAGGTGCTATGAGGAGAATCTATTACCGGCGACATAAAGACTGTGCTACCCATGAGCACGCACGGCGACTGTCGTAATGCTGTGTTCCAGTAACCTCGGAAATGGGAGTGACATCATCTCCGACTTATCGGCGTTCCAGTTTAAGCCAGAAAAAAACATGCCGATCTACCAGGCTATTGTTAGCTGTTGTTAGCATGCCCTGTGTTGTTTTATGAAGAATGTGATTATCACTATGGCAGCATTTTTGTAAATATAAGTCTAACAATACTATGTATACAGCTGATCTAGAGCGACACACCCCAGTCAGAAGTGCAAATAAATGGATTATTACAGGAGCTAAATAACTGTTCACACTGGGGGCATCCATCTTCCATTGTCAACTCGGGGGTGCTGAGGTTTCACCGAGTTCCCAGTAGGAAATTCAGACGTCGGGGGACGTTCCAGTTGCAGTTTCCTACTCAGAACTCGGAAATTCCTACTTCTGACTTCAACTGGAACGCATCACAAGACGTTACCGAAGCCAAAGCGTGTGTTTGTTGTGTTGTACCCCGGACCTTCCTCAAAACTCTGCATTGTTTTACAACTTATTTTTTCAACAACTTACAGGATGCAAAGCGACGAGGTAATGTATCTCTTTCTAGTTACGTAGCGGTAGGTTTTGATGTGTGACAACAAGCAATTTTTGGAAAAATTATCGTAGTTGTAGCCGGCTATATATCGCAACTTACAGCCCGGTGCTCTAAGACGTGTAATATAAATAATAAAATAATATAAATTTGCTCTAGTTTTAATTGTCTTGTTCCCGAAGTTGAGTATCCAGTCCAGCCCTGTCCTGTCCGACCCAACCAGAAGGCTAAGGAATAGCATTTATAGATAACCTATTTTGATGCTATAAAACTCATCTTAAAGTGTGTATTTCCATCAGGCATATATCTAAAAGTGAGACTTTTTTGTAATTACTAATTTTGAAACTCCTCACAGTCTCTTTAAATAGAATAAAAAAGGGGAAAAAAAGTTCTATGACATCCTCTGTCCTGTTGCTGCAAGTGTTCAGATTCACATGCAAACATGAATACATTTGTAGATGCGGCTAACATGACAAAACTCAGCTGTGTAGCATAAGTATGGCTCTTGTCAGCAATGTATTCCAGTTGAAAATTACTGCAAAGATGCACTTTTGAACCACTTAAGAAAAGAAACACTGAAAAGAAAAGAAAAGAAAAAAAGAAAAAAAAAAAAACTGAAGCTGTCAGATGAGTCTAGTCGCCTCAAGAAGACTCACAAACAGAAAGCTGACCATAGTCCAGGCTGCAGAGCTGTTTACAGGAAGGTATAAGAGAAAAAATAACCTCTGCCCAGAAAGATCAGTTTTTTCTGACCGCCATTTGTTTTGGATACATGAGGATGCTTCTATAAACACAGAGTGCACACAGCAAAAACGTCTGCTGATGGAGACTTTGGGGGTTTGAATGATAAATGGCTGTAACCTGAATGGTAAATAGAGGGCATGAGAGCATTGGTTACCTGTGGATACAGGTGTATGAATTTTGGGCACACGTTGTCACATTTGAGGAAATACCCGGATGACTTTGTAAGAAAACTTTGGAATGTTTCCACTTTAAAGGACACCAGTTGTTAATGTGTGTAAATCTGCAGTAGTTGGCAGATCCTCCTTGCTGTATAAAGCATTTATGGATGGTCCATATCAGGATTTTTTTTTCAGTCAGCATACATTGTACAATATTTGTCACAAAACAGACATTTTAAACAAACCAGAATTCTTATAATAAGTAGTGACTGAAAAGGCAGAGGCAGAAGCAAAATGCTTATCTGAGCCTAGCCCACATATTTAACCAAAAATAAGCTACCAAAAACCAAAGATAAAGAATCAACAACATCATTACATGATCAACACTTATAATTTTCAAAGATAACTTTGGAGACCATTTTTCTGAAGATATAACATAAATTGCAGGTTTTTATATTTGCATCATTCCATAGTTTAACCCCAACAACAGAAACACATCTCCTTTTTATACCTTTTCTAGCTTTCTGAACAGAAAACTTACAAACACCTCTTAAATCATATTGAGTCTCCCGAATTGAGAAGAACTTTTGCACAGCACTAGGAAGGGAGTTTAGTTTTGCAGCAAACATTAGTAACATTCTTTTATAATAAAACAACCGAATTTAAAGCAAGGGATCAGTGTGAGCATAATAATCTGTATTATTGATGATATGTATGGCTCTTTTTTGTAAGACAACTATTGAATTCATATATGTTTTATAAGTGGATCCCCACAGTTCTATACAGTAAGACATGTAAGGAACAATAAGTGAATTATAGATTATTTTCAATGCTTTATAATTTAAAACATATCTAGATTTTGACAGAATTGCAACTGACTTTGAAACTTTACCTTTTATGTAATCAATATGTTGTTTCCATGTTAACCTACTGTCAATCATAATCCCAAGAAATTTGGTGTAAAAAACTCTTATGATGCAAACATTTCTGATTTTAATTGTAATTTCCCCATTTATTTCATTTTGATTTCCAAAAACCGTGAACTTAGTTCATTTAAAGCTTTGTTCAAACAGTCCACCACACAACAGTAGATAATTATGCTCAGATAGGCCTATATCCATCTGACATCTTTTAAATCACATCTTTAAACCCACTTTTTTGGACTTGCTTTTACATGATTTTGTTCTTTTTTAAAATCATTTTATTTATTTATTTATGTATTTTTTACACTTTTAACTAACTTGCTTTATCTGCTGTTTTTATCCCTCTCATGGTTTCTCATTATTTTATTCCTATTTTTACTTTCTTTTATTGTTTTGACATACCCAGTTCCTATTATCATTATTTTATTCCACTTTATTTTATGTATTGATTTATTTATTAGTAGTATTTATTATTATTAATTTATTTATTTATCTATTTTCCCTTTTACCAGTCTTCTATCTGCCCTCTTATTTTCAATCTTCCTGACGTGATGTTGTCAACCTTTAACAGTCTTGAATTAGTCTATGTATCTGGAAATCTATTATCTGTCCACTGTCCTGTTATCTCCTTGTCATTATGCATTTTACCAGCTGTTTCAATCCACAGTTTATAATAATTTTCTCTCATTTTGTTGCTTTAGTTAACGTGATCCTCTGTGCCTTTTCCTCTGACTCTCGTGGTCGCTGATGAACTGATTGTTGTTTTTATTCTGCTTTGTTTTCTGCCTTTGTTCTGTCTGTTAAAGCACTTTGTAATCTTCTGTTTTTAAAGGTGTTATTTAAATAAATATATTATTATTATTATTATATAGGTTTAAGATAACCACATGTGAACAATGACCTTTGAGTTACATACTGGACATCATCATTTTTGAGTTCCAGCCGAAATGGAACAGAATGTGACGTGATGTGCAAATGGCCAATATTGCATGTTTTCATTTTATGTTGATGGATGTAAAGGAAGGCAGATTTAGTCTTTTTGAGCCAATGGAGTGGTGACATAATGAGGCTGTTTCACTTTATAGGCAGCTGGAAATTAAACATCACCCTGCAAGACGTATTTAACAATAAAAGTACATATTATAGCAATGATAAATTGGCCTTGTCATGTACCTGCAGACTGTAATGCAGTACATATGAGACAAGAGAAAGTGCTGGGAAGAAAAATGCAGTAAGTTAAAATGAATAAAATATTTTAATTATTTCAAGTTTAACTTCATTTGCAGGGCCTTTCCAAAGAGAGGAGATGAAGAGATGCAATTTAATGTCAAAAGTCTCCATCTTAGGTTTTGCAAATCAAAGAACGGAGTGAAATGTAGGAATTAAAATACTTCATTTTTGAAGCAGACATATTGATATATAATATCTGAGGTTACAACTCCCACAGCTGGAATACTGCAGTATTTTACAAAATATATCAACAAACAGAAAATTGGTTTGATGACACATTATGATGATATGAGAATATAAAAAAGCTAACAAAATGATGAAATTGCATCTAAAATATTTTTGCGTCTCATTCAGAAGTGAAGTTAGATTCTGGATCAGATTTGAGAATATGATGCATTGTATGTAAATGCTTGAAACTTATATTGCCTTTGTAATGTTTGATATGACTTGGATGTAATTCAGATATAAAATAAATGTTAAAATTTTGCATTGAAGCTGACACATCAACTCATCAGTGGGAATGTCTATCTTCCTACAATGCAGATAAATAGACATTCCCACTGCTGCTACAGTGTACAGTCTATCTATCTGCATTGTAGCTTATTCATACCCGTCACTTTAACTGCTGCTTCAGTGTTAAGGTTTATTTACTAGTATTGTAGTTTATTTATGTCAGTTATTCTACCTGGTTAGTGCAAATGCTAATCATTTTATTTTTAATGGACATTCTAATTTCTTCTGTAAAGGTAACTTATTGTTTGAGCAGTTTATGTATGCTGGAAATCCCCACTGCTGCTAGAGTGTACTGTTCAATTATTCTGCTGTATATAAGCTGTGTTTTGATCTGTTTTATTTCTATCTAATCTGCACATTTTTTCTGAACTATGGTGTTACCTGCTGCTGGAATCTGAATTTCCTGAGGGAACCTTCCCAAGGGATTAATAAAGTTCCTATCTATCTATCTATCTATCTATCTATCTATCTATCTATCTATCTATCTATCTATCTATCTATCTATCTATCTATCTATCTATCCATCTATCCATCTATCCATCTATCCATCTATCCATCTATCTATCTATCAGTTTTTATCAGTTTTCAGTCCCGATTATATTTGTGCTGTCCATTGCATGCACACTATAGATTTTTGATCGAGTTTATCTTTTAGAAACCAGGAGGAGGTACAACAGAGATATTGTAAATGGCCCCCAGAAACATTTTTTTTTTTTTTAATCAAAAAAGGGTGGTATTATCAGCTTTGAGGCCCCAGAGGTGGGTCTCTCAGTTAGACCAAAGTGATCCAAACGGAATGTTAACCTGCCTGAAGTTCATACCAAAACCTTTTTTGAAGCAAGTGTCAGAGCTAGGTTGTTAACAAACTAACAAACAACCAATACTATGCAAAGTTTCCCCTCAAACAGCTGGGATATCACTATACAGGCTACTCAAACATTGATTTGGAAAATCAGAACCCTGGTTTAAGTGTATTACTGTATTAAAGCTGGGGTTGGCGATTTGATTTAGATACACTTTTTGTAACACTGGTTAAAATGGTCTTTATGACCCGATGGTAATCAACTCATAATGTGTTCTTAAAACAGAGCGAAAAATATCTGCTATCTACAGCAGGAGTAAAACAGGGAAAACCCCAACCAATAATCATGCCGGGACACCTGTTTTTAAACCAATCAAATCCCGTCACCATTCTGCCCTCTATCTGTCTATCTATCTCTCAATCTCTCTATCTCTCTATCTATCTGTCTCTCTATCTCTCTCTCTATCTCTCTATCTCTCTATCTCTCTATCTATCAAACAGAAAAAAATCATGATTACGTAAAACAGGGACACACCTCAAAGGGTCACAGTTGGTACAAAGTCATGGTCACTGTGACTTGTCTTGTGAATGCAGCTTTTGGAGAATCCATAAGAAAAGTTTGTTCAATGTGGCATAAATTAATAAACTAGATTCCAGTGGTCAGAGGTCACTGAAACATCACACGAAAGAGACAACCTAAGTCTTTCTTATCACACAACTGTGCTTTCACAGCTCAGCCGATGTTTACCTCACAGGGACATATTTCCACCAAGTGGTAGCTGAAGATTTATCTTGTCACATCTACAACATCAGTCCCATAAACTTCCTGCTGTATCTTTAAAGTCTCCAGAAAACCAAAGATCTACTGAGCCATTTTTCTCCTTTTTATCTCTCAAGATCTCTCTGAGATAAAGTCCCTCCCTGAAAGACTACCGCTTCAACAAATCATGACAAATGCAGGCGCCTTCTGCTCCAATTGCAGCATATTTTGACCCACAGGTCACACTACATCACTTTCTGGAAATGACCAGAGATGCATGTCAAGCTAAATCAATTGGCTGCATGGCCACTCGTCCAATTAAGATCTTAGGTGGGGGGTGGTCAGTGTGGTTTGTGGTGCAGTGAAGACGGGCTCCCAAAGGAGCAGTAAGTGCTGAAATCAGCTCGGCTGAGCCTGCCATTTGTCATTATCTAATGGTAAATCCATCTGTGTCTGGTAGAGGGTCCACGATCGGCCGAGGACACAAGACAGATAGAAAAGAGGGAGCAAGTGTAGATTGATTCTGAAAAGTGAAATAAAACCATTGTTAAATAAGGGCTGTTTTTCTTAGGTCCAACAGAAGTTGCTGTTTAAAGCAAAAAGATCATATCAAGAACGTGGAAAAAAAGGAACTCTTCAAGGTTTTCTTTTCCATGGTGTGAATGCACAAAGAGACTCTGAGGCACATTTTCTATTTTAAGAAAAGTTAAAGAAAGACGATGGTGACTTGATAAAACAAATTAACTGGAATTCAAAGAGGCATTAAGATAGAATACAATTATCTGGAACAAAGAATGCGGTTTTGTAATTCTCTCAATTACATGATCTGTGACATAATTAAATTAGAATTCGGCTAAATCAGTATTTTAATATGATTTTAATGAATACACGTCTCAGCTATGTTCACCATTTGACTGCAGACAATGTGAGAGCTTACAGGGCTTTTCAGGCGTGCTCTGTTTATCTCTGTGTGCTGCTATGTGTGCATGAGTGTGTTTCCATGTGTGCATAGAAGCTCTTGTCTGCACAGTATATTACATTTACTGTCAATAAGCACAGTGACTGAAACCAGACCTGCTTCCTTTACAGACAGATATGATGCCATATGTCAATTAGCCACAAAATGTTTTACATTATTTATAATTGGCATATGCTAACAGCTTTTGTGCGTGTATTTATGAAGGTTGTTTTGAAATAACGGCTATTAAACATTTTTTATTTGAGATTAATCACTGAACTTGATAGGAGATGAAGGTCAATTAAGTGCATTTTTTATTTTCTTACATTTTTACATAAAATGTCAATGTTCACAAAGAGAGGCATTTTATCCACCAGTGCTTTGGTTTGGAGTTGAATTGATGAAATCAAGTGCAAGTTATGATCTTGAATGTCAGGTTTATTATTGCAATGAGTGCCATATTGATTTAAGAAAGGAGACAGATTTAAAGCTCTTTTTTTGTGTGTATATTAAACACTATTCTTTGAGGAAATGCATGAACAAAATGACTCACTGAAGTATTAAGAACCTTTGTCAATGTGAGCTATTTTATTGTTCAGGAGTTTAGTTGGCTGTTTCCACGGGGTTAAGGGGGTAAGGGTGTTATGCGGTGAGGTTTAGAAAGATTCTAAAGGCACATGACTAACTGGGGGCTCCAGAAATTATTAAATTGGCAAAACTTTTAACATATAATTTATTAACTTTTTGCCAATTGTCTTTACAGATCTCATCACTCTACACATTCAAACAATTTAGACCGTTCTTTTAATAATTTCAAAAGTCTTATCCAAGCACAAATACAAATGGCATTTTTGAACAAAGCAAAAAAAAAAAAAAACCTTTAGAAAATTGGTAAGAGGATATTATTTTTGTTTATGCTTCACTAGAACAAAAAGCAAGTAAATTTGCTTAGACCCCGAGGAAAAAAAAGCTTTTTGGGTGTGATAGATGAAAAACAAGTCTAGAATCTTTTGCAGGGTTAAAAAGACTAGAGGCTTATACTTGAGGTTCATGAGGACTGATCATTTTTTACATTGATTCAAGTATAAGTAATATTACCAAAAAGGCTATTGAATAGCAAAGAACAAAGACTGTTTTAATACTAAACAAATGCACACTGAAGCAGTAAAGAAGGACATTTAATCTTCTCAAAATTGTAACATGAGTTTGGAGCCGAAAGTTTGGACAGACCTTCTCATTCGATGTGTTTTCTTCATTTTTATCACTATCTATATTGTAGATTCTCACTCAAGGTATCAAAACTATGAATGAACATGGGTGGAAATGAATGAAAACATGTTTGTAGTTTCTTCAAGTATCCACCCTTTGCTCTGATTACTGCTTTGCAGACTTTTGTCATTCTCTTTATGAGCTTCAACAGGTAGTCACCTGAAATGGTTTTCACTTCTCAGGTGTGCCTTTCCAGGGTTAATTAATGGAATTTCTTGCCTTATTAACGGGGTTGGGACCATCATTTGTGTTGTTCAGAAGTCAGGCTGATGCACAGCTGACAGTCCTATTAGACGCTTTTAAAATTAATATTATGGCAAGAACCAATCAGCAAGGTTAAGAGAAACAAGAGGCTATAATTACTTTAGTGATAAAAATAAAGAAAACACATTGAATGGTAAGGTGTGTCCAAACTTTTGGCCTGTACTGTGTTTCATTTTCAATTGAAACACATTTAAGGACACCAGCTCCTTGAGCATTAAGCCATACTGCAAAAGATTTCAGTCTGGGTGCAGAGCCCCCAAAAGCTCTTTTCCCAATTTCAATTTGTGCGTTTGGGACAGAGAGCATGATGAAGTCCTGTGAACGCAAGGAATACTATCCAGTACTTCTCTGCATGATCAAAACACATAAATAGAGGGCAAACAGACAGGGTTCCCACGCGTCCTGGAAAAGCTGGAAAATGATTGCCCAATTTTCCAGTCATGGAAAACAAATGGAAAATGAGGAAAAAAGTAAAATGTCCTGGAAAAGCTTAAATGGTCCTGGAAAATTATTTTTCTTCCTTCTCGCTTGAAACGTAGGAAATGAAGTAAAAATGTACTTGGTAACTAATGTACAGGTAGCCAGAAAATGTGAGAAGGTAAAATAATGCAAGTTAAGGCACAAAATATAAAAACTCAAAACTTTTGGGGCAAAAGGAAATAAAAAAAATGACAAAATAAAATTAAGGCTAAATTAATAAAATCTATTCATAAAAAAGCAGAGTAAATAAAGATTAAAAAATACGTATAACCATAAATTTATAATCGTAAAACACATAAAAGCCAGACTAAACAGAGAGCTAACGGACAATGTTTGTGCTGGAGAGTTAAAACAAAGAAATTCTAAGATCAATATGATCAATAGCTAGAGATATTGTTCATCAACCTCTAATCTTGTTTTTTAGAAGGCTAACTAGAATTGAAAACTGCCCACAACAACAATGTAACTCCTGGAAGTCCTGGAAAATGTCCTGGAAAAACCCTGAAAAATGATTTCTAGAAAAGAGTGGGAACCCTGGCAGACCAAGAAATGCCTTATAAATAAAAGCGTACCAGTGTCACCAAAGCAGGCCATCCAACTCGAGTGTTCAACTCACAGTGGTGAGTAAGAGGTTTACAGTTAGTAATGAACCTCAAGGATGCATGGTATCAACCAGAAGGCAGCATTAACCATATGAAGACACTGTGCAGAGGCCTGCATGTACTAAACATCGCTTACAGTTTTTCACAGTTCCTAACACACAACAATTGATAATTTGGCACAGTTTGCAAACCTTCACTTCAAGTACCAATTGTTCGGCCCAATTTGCCACATCTAAACACTCCCTTACCTTCATTAGACCCTGACTTTCCTTCTTTACACTCTGATGTCCATTACACATCACCTTGTTGTCAAAGCTGTACACACATTAGTTGCACACACCCCAACTGAAATCTCAAAGCATCAACCCACAACACACAACTATGCAAACCTCTAAACACCCAGGTCTGGTGAGCAATTTGCAATAAGGAGAACTGCAGCATAAAATGGCCTTGAGCCTCTGCTTTGTTTGGTGAGCAATGAACTATGGACAATGACAACCAGAGAAGGAGAGAGGGAAGAGTGAGAAGAGGATGAGGAGGAGGAGCAGGAGGAAGACGAGGATGAGGAGGCCAAGGAGGAGGCCTGTGGTGATGCCAGAGAGACCATCCTCTGCAATGTGGATGAGGCCCTCTGGCCAGATACAAACAGGAGACTTGAAATGGTCTAGTGCAACCTTTTGACTTTTTTTTTTGTTTTGTTCGCGTATATTTTCTTTAGAAATGCCTGTGCACTGAAACACTGTAAAGAAAAAAATGTTTGCTGCATACTTGTGTGATATTTTATGTTTGAAGAAGTGGGCCTACAGAGACATTTCCAAAAGGAAAAATGATAATTCTCATGAGTCATTGCCATTCACATTGTGTGTTGCATTTCTATAATTGGGTTTTCAATTTTGCACTTCAGTGTGCTGTGAATGCTTGGCAGTGTGCAGCAAATGCTGAGCTGTGTGTATCAACTGACTGGTATGTGTGTGTCATTAGAGAATGTGGCTGTGTGTACCAAATGAAAACACAAGTTCCATTTTGTGAACAGTTTAGAGATTTGATGGCAAGGAGTCATCTTGAAAAGGGAGTGTTGGGTTTAGGAAGGAATCCGTTAGTGTTTTGAGAAACGTGTGTTAACCCTTTAAGGCCCAAGACCATAGATTATAGCCAGAAAATTCTAATTTTTTGGAGCTGAAATGTTTGTTTCACTTCTGCTGAAATCCATAAAAATCAAAATGTCCATAATATTCAACATATAGATTTTTCGTATCTCATTTGATACATTAGGTGTTTTTGGCAACTAATAATCCATTTGAGGACATTTTTATCATTTATCTGGTTGTATTCAGATTTTTTTTTGTAATTGGTTGCTCATATTGAGTAGAAAGAGGTATTATAAAAGTATGTTTCAAATATGATACAATTGGTTTTATAGGGTTAAGAACTGTGAAAAACTGTAATTTAAAACAGCTAAAACAGGTGCGGTGACAACTTCCTTTTTTTTACATTAAAAGAAAAACACAGCCATGTTTATAACATGGCTTTTGAAAGTCAGGTTTAGAATGACGGTTTGCTTTTGTGCTGCACCAAAAGGAGGCCACAGAGAAACTCGCCGCAGAGTGGAATTAATGCAATCAGGGGAGATGTGGAATTAATATGTCTGATTAAGTGCCTGACTGAGTTAGTATTTAGGGTCCAAAGAGAGTTCAAGCAAGAGGAGAGGGGATGAGATACTGTAGGGTCTATGCTGAGGAGAAGAGGCTGAAATATTCATCTATAGAGAAAAATATTGTGAAATAGACCGGAAGGGAAGGAAACGGGAAAAGGTAGGTTGCCTGAGTTGAAACAACTCCCAGTATGGTATTTTTCATTTGGTTCTTTGGTTCACTTTGGCCAGTCTCTTATCTTTAATTATTCCTGATGAGTAAATGTTCCCCTCCCTTCATCTGCCATTGAAATTGATGCTTGGTGATCCTTCTGTCTGAGGTTCCCCCATTTTACACGCCATCTGTCAGTTGCTCATGATGGGTGAGGTAATTGGTTTGGCCTGAACAGAAATGTATGACTTTTTGACTTAGACATCGCAATCTGTTTTCATTATGAGCCTGTCATTGGGGATAAAAAGACCCACATGAAGATCATTACGTGGATAAGAGGACTTTGAGGATGACACAGAGGAGGATACACTCAGAAGGAGGCAAGTATGGACACAATATCAGAACTCAGAAGAGGCCGAGGGAAAGCCAGGCAAGAGGTAGTTTGAGGGGAAGCACAGAAGATGAAAGACAGTGCATGGTTACCCCGAGAGAGGGGCAGAGAAGTAAATTACCAGTATCAAATCTCTACCTTGGAATATCTGACTCCGTTATGAAAGGCTGGCAAAAGCTTTTGAAGAAAAATGCATGAGAACGGATGTCATGCTACCATGGCGTGATAAAAGCAGCCAACCATGCTGAGCAAAACGCATAATGTAATGGGAATCTGTGGAGAATGCAATCAAGGAAAAAACAAGAGGAAGCTTACTGTGATTAAAGACTAAAACCCAGTCATCTTCAAAATTGTATGCTATTGCTGGGTCTTACATAAATTTGTGTCTAACATGATACTATAAATAAAAACTCTCTAGGATCAGAGTCCAGAGGGGGTCTATTTATTATCATAAAACATAGTGCAGCAAAAAATAGAGCAGAATCTTTTGTCTTCTTTCAAAAGCTTTCCAAGACAAAAAAATGATCCTAAACACATCAACTTTATCTTATTCCTCGATTTAACTCATTGTCCCCTTTTTGATCCAATCGTCTTAGTCTGATGATGCACACAAATGCAGTATAAAGGAAAATCCACACATGAAATAGAGAATAAACAACAATCAACATATTGAATACATTATCTTATGTTACTTTTGTACATCATGCTTTGTATTAGGGATGTACTGAGGAAAATGAAATTTTAAATAGTGAATGATTCAATCAATCTTTATTTGCATAGTGCCAATTCATAACAAGTGTTATCTCAAGAAACTTTACAATAGAGCATAAAGCTCTTCATTTTATGGATACACATATATGCATAGATACATATACATATATAGAATACACATATACATATATATATATACATCCAACACCCAACATGAATCCATATAGCCAATCATGGATCCCTCCATCATGGCTCAAGAAAAAACCTTCTGTTAAGTAGCAGGAAACTTGAATGTGGATCCCAGTCTCATGATGAACAGCAAATCCACACCATGCTGTGTTGGTGTGAGGGTGAAGGAAGGGAGGTAAGAGGAGACAAGTGGACTAGAATAAGAACTAAAGTTAGTGACAGATCCATGAACCACAGACCTGTCGTCTGATTTATTAGAGGATGATAATAAATGATATTCTTACTGAAAATAAGAATTTATGGTAGTGATGAACTCATGGATGTCCAGACCACAAGTGCATCCCTACCATATTTGTCTCCGTTAAGTATAAATGTATTGTAAAGGAATGTATGTATGTAAAGGAAGGCCTCTTGAGATGTGACATCCCAATTTCAAGAGGGACCCCATGACTTTGTGGTCCTAAATATAGATACTATAGATGTATCCACCATGGATAGGGAGATCATGCTAATATCTACATTAACAGCTATAATGATAATGGAATGAAATGTTCCTAATGAAATGGCCAAATATGTGTCATGTTTGTAATTGTAGTTGACAAGTCTAGTTCTCCCAAACACTTAGAAAACAATTAGATTGAGCCATGTTTATCTAGCCAACAAGGTCATCATGCACAAAAACAAAAAAACAGCCTAAACAAACACAGTCTGTCACATTCACAGTCTGGTTTAACAAAAAAGCTTTGGTCTAAATCAGGGGTGTCCAAACTTTTTACATCGAGGGCCACATAAAGAGGAATACATGGACAACTGAGCCACTGTCTGCGCCTCACTTTTAGTGTATTGAAGTTAAAGTCTTAAGGTTAATGGGTGGGCTATCACCTGTCAAGGGGCTTTTGTAACCCCAGGCTATTACTAGATTCGCACCTTGTACAGACGAGACCTTTTGAGCAGCAGAGATGGAAGACACTAACGACTAATCTTCACTTTCAGACACAAAACAAGAGTAAACTGCAAGAATGCTGGCGCTTGAAGATGAATATTGCAATATAATTTGTAAATGAGACCTTGTGGCAAAGTAAATACAGCAGAAAATGTGCATGATTGATGGCATATGCTGCTGTAATCAAAATGTCTTGATTCCTGAACTGTTTCGGGGGCGAATTTAAAATGGGCATCGGGCCACAGTTTGGACACCCCTGGTCTAAATAGATTAAACATTTGAATACAGGAAGAGACTAGTTTGATTTTTTTTAAAATCTGTGCCTGTTTTTAGTTCATGGAGGAATTCTGGTTTTGAGGATTAGAGACATGATTGACCTGGCTGCAAGTCCACACAGGCAGCCTTGAGTGCAACAACATGATCTCTAAGGCCCCATCCACACGAAGCCAAACCGAGGTCGAAACGCATACGTTTTTTGGCAAATCTGCGCATCATCCATACAAAGACGGCGTTTCGGGGGTCTGTAAATGATCATTTTTTAAACCAGGTTCCAGAGTGGAAAGATTTTGAAATGCCGTATACGCAGCTCCGTGATTACTGGCTCTCTGCAACTTTTCAGATACGCTTACGTCATAGTTTCATATCTTCATTGACACGCATGCGCCACATGTGGCAACGACAATGGCGGCGTATGTGAAGCATATGTGCTGATGAAGCTAGTGACCCTACTATCCCTGTTGCAGCAAAATCTCCTTCTTCTCAATCACCACCAAGCTGCACAAACAATTATCGAGGACACATTACGCCACTTTATGATCACTTTATCACAATCTCTGTTTACAACTTTTGCCGCAAGTGCGCATGCCCACTGTTTTTTCGTCTGTTTCCGCTTGTTTCCGTCACATCGTTACAGCGGCCCTAGAGGTCTGGCATGTGTTTTACAGTGTTCTGTTGCGTACCGAGTGCATTCATATAGACGCACACATTTTCTGAGACGCCTTCGTCTTTATGACGATAGTTTTGGAAACTGTTAAGCATTTCATCTTTGTGTGGATGGGGCCTAAGTCTGTGAGCAGGTTGATCTAAAGTTTGGTTGAGGTGATGTACGTAATGGTGGCATCCACCGTCGAGTATCATCAACATTTCAAAGGCTTTTTTGTACATCTGAAAAAGAGCCCATAAAAAGAGTTTGGAAATGGGCAGAATCTTTCAAAGCATATCCAACAGGTGATTGGATGAATATTCTATCAAATACAATTACTACAGGCCAATCAGTTGATGTAGTGCAGTAGACAGTTGTTATATCAAGTTTACTGCTGCCGTCTAAAGCATCAAATGTAAGCAACTACTCAATGATGTGACCTGACAGAGCCAAAACAGCCATATCAAAACACTGCAAATGAAAGAGAACCGAGTAAAGTAAAACGAGAGAAGAAAAAAAAAGTGTTGGTCGGCTAAGAAATGAAACCCTGGAGTGTGAGACAAGGAGAATAGGAATTAAGAAGAAATAGCAAAGTGATACATGGAAATCCTTTTGTGTAGATTAGTGTGATATGAGAGCAAAGAAAGTGAGAGGCATAAGCAGAGATAAAAGATGAAGAGATGGGATGCTGTAGATATTTGTTCTGAACGATCATTAATTTAATGTCCTGAAGAGATGGACATCATGTACAGTCAGCGAGATGTCCGTCTCCTTGAGATGAGAGCTGATGTGGCAAGCATGCTGCACCATCAAGGAAACACGATCAACTGGTGAGATTTTCCATGATTTACCCTGTGGTTTTCGTCTAAGATTTAATCAATTTAGTTCTTATGTAAGAGGCAAAATATGGAGCTTCAATGGATGTACAGAAGCTTCTGATCTAAGGACTATTTTTTAGCAAAGTCACATTAGGGTGTTTCATGCTTGTCTGCTATAAAACCAGCTCTGATAACCTGAACCATGAAGACACTCAGAGCATGCAGACCAAACATTCAATAGTTTATTGTGTTAGCACAGGCATTGAAATTTCAGGCAGATTCAAGAACTAATGCTTTTAAAACCCCTGGAGGGATTGGTTTGTTTTTGTGTTTCCTATTACTGTATTTTTTTTTTTTAGATAACATTTATTCAATTTAATGCGGCAAAACAACAGATCCAACTAAGCATTTTAATACATTTTACAATTTTTAAAATTGTAAATGTCCTTCTTTATTGCTTCACATTGTACATTTGTTCAGTATTAACACAATCTTTTTTGTCTTTGCAATTCATTAACCATTTTGTTAATAAACTCAAATCCCCTTGAATGGACTGTACCCCTAGAATTTCCTTAAGGATAAACACATAAACATCTATCTGCTGTCCATTGCATGCACACTATAGAATTTCGATCGAGTTCACCTTTCAGAAATCAGAAGGAGGTACAACAGAGATATTGTAAATGGCCCACAGAAACAGATTTAAAAAAAAAAAAAAAAGGGTTTCACAAGTGGCATGATCAGCTTTGAGGCCCCAGAGGTGGATCTCTCAGTTGGACCAAAGTGATTTAAATGTAATGTTAATCCGTCCGAAGTTCATACCATCTCAAATGCTACTTGCTGGCCAAGCACGTGGTCAATGTAGAAAGCCCCCTTCATGTCAGGTCACACTATATTGTCTACAGCAAACCCAAATGCCAACTGAATCCCTCTTGCCCGGGCTTCTTCATGCTCCCACACTGATAGAAAATAAGAACAGTGCTACCCTTTTGATCATCCCTTTTTGATCCATCATTAGCTGTTTCTTGTTAAGCTAATGTTGCTGTCATACATTCAGGACAATGCAAAATCCAAAGTGAAAACAAAACTTGGGCACTAACAAAGAAAAGGCAAATAAAGTGGAGCCCCTGAAAATGTCAAAATTTGTCTCATTCAGATTATTCAGTAACACCTCATTTTACAGAATCAGCACCCTGAGGAGGTTTCATGCCTCTAAGTTTTGGTTACAGACTGGGCTGGTGTTGCTGTTTGGTACTTACTAACATTATCATTCTAAAAGTCAAGAGCAGCAAGTCACATCTTTACATTCATTTGATCCCTGAGACAAGAAACCATTTGCTTTACATCTTTAATATGAACACACCTTTTGCTTAAAATGAAGAGTAATAGATTTGTAAACTTAATTAAAGCCAATTTATCAAAGTTTAATGTTGAGATTGGAAATTGTTAGTAAATACCAGCCCAAAGAAAAGATTTTAAAATGTTTTTGAAGCAAGTGTTAGAGCTAGGTTGTTAACAAACTAACAAACAAACATTACTATGCAAAGTTTCCCCTTAAACCCCTGGTTAAACGCCTGGTTTAACCCTGGTTTAAGTGTATTACTGTATTAAGGTACTCCATTTTTCCATATTTATAACAAAGATACTGGTTTAGATTAACTGATAGAAACAAAAAAGAGCCCTCTGCTGTTAAAATTGGAATTGCAACATGCGTTTTTGTCAGGGGTTTTAATACGCTCACATCTATTTGAGTTTTTTTTTTTAATATCTTTAGAGCCTCTTTGAATGGATTAGTTTCATTAGTGCACCTCAAAGATGAACTTCTTCTGCCTCTTGGATGATTCCAGGGGCTCATTAAAAAGTCAGAAGCTTAAAAAAAAATACTTATTTTGATTTGCTATGAAATGATGGCCTGTAGTGGATGGATCATGTCCTATAGGCTTTTCAGGTTAAAGTCTATCAGTTTTACAATTCTGACAATAAAAGGAGCTAAGCTTGGTGATCGTCTTTGGAGCCAAGAAACAACCATGCAGCCAACATCATTACTATTTTACTTTTCACAAGTAGACAAATCCAACTTTTACAATGCTCCTTGATGCTCCCTCAAGGAGCAGCCTTTCTAACTTTGATTCCTTGGCTTTTGTGTTGTGCTCTATTTTATATAAAAAACAAAACAAAACAAAAAAATCCACTATCTAAATCATTTGCAGTATTATCACATTAATAAATTATTGATTCAAAAATATGCACCTATAAAGTTTGTATCATCTGGAATGTTTTCTGGCCCTGCAGACAAATGTGCTTTTTAATTATTGTTCATTTTCTTCATGATGTTCTAAGTTACATCTATGGCTGTCTTCACAGCAAGCATGCTTGCCATTTATTAACATTTTTTTTTTTTTTACATTTTTGGTTATGTGATGTGCTTTGAATAATCGTCCTTTCCCTAATCCTCTTCAAAGAGGACATACACAGGCTAGTAAGACAACATCCTGGTGTGTGCAAGCCTGTTTTTACATATTGAGGCTGTTGTGCTGATAATCCACCCTCATACTTTGCATCCTGATACAGAAAAAAAAAAATCACAAAAAAGACATCATACTGCAGCTGTGCACTGAGCGGGAGTGTGTGCATACATGAGAGTAGCTAACTCATTCCCTGTTGGGCTAAAAGCGAGGGATCCTAAGCGGATTTACAGTGTGGTATCAGCCCTAAGCAGAGCGTTCATTACAGGTATCAAAGCTGAAGTTGATAATAGAGTTAAGAAAGAAAGTGCTGACATGCTACCAGAGAGAAGAGGTATTATTAGGTTCACATTAAAATGCTGAACATTATCTTGCAAAACGCAGGCAAGAGAAGATGTAGAAGGAGACGGGGGGAGAGAATGTGAGCATCTGTATTAGAATATAAATGCTTTTTCTGTAGCCAACTTATTTCACAAGAAATAAAAGTGTGATTTTCTGCAAGTTAAATTGGCATTCAGTCCTTTTTCCTGATAAAGAAATGGTCTGAAACAAATTGTGACTTATTCAATTTGACACGTACAAAGTGAACATTCAAAGCCAGACATACGCATAAGAGACATCCTTTTCTCTGCTCATATTTTTGCATGAAAGCTCGGAGAGGAGCATCAGA
This sequence comes from Scarus forsteni, assembly GCA_036419115.1. NCBI lineage: Eukaryota > Metazoa > Chordata > Actinopteri > Labriformes > Labridae > Scarus > Scarus forsteni. Next base: position 1,852,439 of record JAZDUH010000113.1, read on the forward strand.
TAGCAGCGAGTGCTCGTCTCGTCATGCACAATCGGCCGTGAGTCTCTCTCTCTCTCTCTCTCTTCTGACGAGGCCATCAGCCTGACAGCACTTTCCAGAATGATCTTGCACCAGACCATCCTTTAGCTTCAGCGCCTGGCAGCACCAGCTGCTATGCTCTGCAGCTCGCACTTGCACACTGAGCAAATGCTCCATTGTGAGAGAAATAAAGTAAATGTTGCTTCTGCGCACAAAAGAATTGTATGATATACTTTGAGACAGGGTGATTGCACAACATTGAAGAAGACGTATCCCAAAAAAAAGAATGTCACTGCTGCATCCCACGTGTCAGTTCATAAATCAGACTGAAGCAAAATATACAAGAAGAAAGGTGAAGCCAGAGAGAATGATGCTGTGCATTCAATTAGTCTGTTTTTTATCTGTATAAATGTGGGCAAATGTGTGCAAAGCATGAACAATTTAGTAAAATTAATTAAAGTATGTATCCCAAAAATGGGTAACTTCCATTACCCTGAGGGCCAATTTAATGCTATCCACACAGTTGAAGGGCAACACTACAAACTGCAAGATGCTTATTGTTTTAATTGACATAGATGCTAGGTTAAAAAAGGGTAAATTTTTATTCCACTTTTTTTTTCTAAATAATACCTGCACCAGCATTCAAAATTGAAGTTGTAATGTAAATAGTAAGAACATTTGTTGAGCTACATAAAATTCAAGCCAATTGAAACAACCTTTTCACTGATATGAATGTAATGTTTACATTTTTTTTTCTGATACATTTTACTAACAGGTCTTTTAATATTTTATACAAAAACAGATTGTGATGCATGCACAGGATTTGAAAAAAATCAAGACACCAATCATACCAATCAGATTTTGCATTTCTTTTCTCTTCATGTGACATTTTATCTGAATCTTAGGACGGATAGATCCAAAAATATCGATATATCGATCCAACGTTGGTACTGATATTGATTGATACTAGTGCAGTGGTATCGATACTTTAGTTCCTGTCCTATCTGTGCTGCTGCATGTAAAAAGCAAGAAGTGCTGCTGACGATATTTAAGAAAAAAGGTGCACTGAAGGGCAGTAATTTTGCCTTATTATTTTTATTTTTTTTAATAGTTTTTATTATGTTAAAGAAGTATTTTACTTATCAACTATCCTGGTTGGATTACTATTAACTATTAGTTAATTAATATATATATATATATATATATATATATATATATATATACATCTATATATATATATATATATATATATATATATATATATATATATATGTGTGTGTGTGTGTGTGTGTGTGTGTGTGTGTGTGTGTGTGTATATATATACATATATATATATATATATATATATATATATATACATATATACTGTATATGCACAGTATATATATGTATATATATACACACACACACACACACACACACACATATATATATATATGTGTTTGCGAAGAAGTGAAGAAGACCATATAATAATAATAACAACAACAATAATAATAATAATAAGAATAAGAATAAGAATAATAATACATTTTATTTAAAAGCACCTTTCAAAACACCCAAGGACACTGTACAGGATAAAACAACAACAACAATAAAATCAACAAAACAATAGAACTATAAAAACAGCAAAGTGCAACAGACAGTGATGGAGTGGGATATTCATGATAAGGAGTACGCAGTTCGGAACAGGTGGGTTTTGAGTCTGGATTTAAAAAGAGACAGGGAGGACATATAGGACAACATCAACCAAGAGTCCGGCTTAACTATTCAATGCAGAAGATAATTCAGAGTTAAAAACTGTTTATAAAACTGATTTCCCTCCCCACTGCATCAGTACGATAAAATGTACTATATTAGCTGTGTTATGGTCTTCTGTCCACATTAAGTAAACGTTACCTCAGCCCCATGTTGGGGTCCAGCTATAGCGACGTCTGGTCACACAGGTCAAAACACAGGTAACCTGATATTGACATTTCTGTTGTGGTAAATCATCAATCTACAAAGTTTTCTTATGAGTGTCTGAAATACAAGTTTCAGATGAATAGGTTGAAGAGCCAATAGCATCATTAACTGGTTTGGTCTAAATTTCAAATATGAAACGGAAACAAATAAACAATTTTGTAAAGTCTTGACCAGTTTAATCAGGACATTTTCACGCTACAGTAGCTTGGTAATCTTGTACTCTTATTTAAGAAGGTAAATGATCCATTACAAGAATGAAAATATGATTGCTTCTCACTCAGCAAGAAACTAATTCCCAACATTGGAGCACACACAGAGGTGATGGGTAATGAAAAACAAACCAAAAAAAAGATGCAAAAGTGGTAAATTCAAGTTTCTGGAGCTATTTTATTCAAACGTCTCTAAAGAGAATCTTTCTGGGACAACAGGCGACCACATAAGAGCACAAATTAAACAGAAATAGATGGACAGACTTACACAGAAGCATAACACAGTGGCATAAGGCAGTAAGTGCAGAGTATTTTCAATCACTCTCCTTTATTAAACCCTGGTGCTTTGACCTGATCCACTGATATTTGGATGAATGAGTTCTTGCACCTTTTGTGGTATCTCATCTTGTATTTGATTGGGTCCCTGTAACAATGCTCTGGGGAGCCGCTCACATTGAGCATGTAGGACATGTTCAGCAAATGTCTTTTTCACCTGTCTGATTACTGTTTCCTTAAAAAGTTTCTTAAGGATGCTCCCTCACCCCGTCGCTTTCAGGGCTGTATGGACAACTCTGGTTACTTTGCCAAGGAGGTTATGCTGCTGCCGGCGTATATTTGTTTGTTTGTAAGCAAGATTACTCAAAAACTACTGGACAGGTTTTGTTTAAATTTTCAGGAGGTGTTGGTGATGGCCTAACTTAAAAATGATTCAATTTTGGTGGTGGTTCAAATAACCGCCATTAGCGAGCTAACATTTTTTGCTCAATAACTGCCTAACTACTAATGATTAGGGGTGTAACAAAATGTTCAACCTATGAAACATTACGGATACTCACGATACAAAATAAAGATTATAGAAAATCTCCAACAGTAGGAAGTTGTGCAAAAATCTCATTTTCTTTATTTTCTTCCTAATGCAGACATGCAAAAAACATTGCTGCATCAGTACAAAATAAATGCTCTTTGAAAAAAAACAATTGTAGTTTTTCCTCCTTTTTTAAACTACATTGCAAATACAAACAGAAAATCTCAATAAAAAGTACTTTGTTGCTGTAACAATCAGGATAAGTACATTCTTGAATGAAAAGGAAAACAAATAGCAGTCCTCAGAGCTGCAGTTTAGACCTATAACTGTCTGAACTGTGAACTATAATATTTAGCCTATAACAGTGCATATACTTCTGATCTTCAAGTATGATCAAATTCTGTCAACTCAACAGTAGATGCAAAAATCAAATATTTTTTATGCAGACTTACACAAACATACAGTAGCTGCCTGTCTCCAGACGCTCTTTTGTCAAATAAATCGGTTGTGTGGACCTATTTTGGCTTACCATGTAAAAGAAGAGAGAACGGTGAGAAGATTGTGGACAAAACAACAAACGTGTGCAAAATATGCTACAGTTCGCCGTATACTGGGACGAGTACAACTTTTAGCAAGGTGAAAGTCAGAAAGCTTAATTAAGACGTGTACAGACCTATCCTTCATGGGTGTAGACCACCAAACTGCATTTCTGCAAGGCTTACCTGTAAGTTCTTAAGAAGTTCCCACTTTTAGTTATCAGAAATTAAATAATACAGATTATTGAAAAGACAACACTTTCTCTGACAAGATTATAGCAACTCTATTCTTTCATTCAAAGTGAAAAGTGAATAGTATTTTTATCCACTTCTCAGTTATTTAATACTATAAGTACAGCAATTTCTTCTGGTGTTACAGTTGCTGCTGCAAAAGACTAGCAAAAGTGCTTATTTTGTGATTTTTTTTCTTTTATACTGCTCTGTTAAAAGAAAAAAACCCAGCTTCCTTTGATATGTTATTTGTTATAATATTATTTTGACATTAGAGTTACTTAAAATATTTTATTCAAGCCCTTTATGCTTGATTTAATAAACATTAGTAAAACTGACCTTCAAAAGCCCACCCTCCATTTTCATCTACAATATGTTGAAGGTTTGCCTCCCCTGGGATACTCACACCATTTCAGGAAAACATTTCATCACCTGATGATCAGAAAATAATCCAAGATGAGTCTGAAAATCGAATGAATCTGACAGATATGTTGCAGATTTGTCTTTTCAGACTAGCAGTTGAATACATTATGCAAAGGCGATGTGTACTATACTGTTATTTCTGTGCTTTAACATGGTGGTGTATGCAAGATAAATGAATAATTTAAACAAGCCTTCTTTGCACAAAATTATTATTCATTGGTCATCCTCATCCATGGTAAATATAGACAGTGTGCATGTATTTTCTGGAAAAATATTGAGCTAAAGATGGGAGACAGAGGGATTACTACATAGAGAGTGAACACTGCTCTTGGGAGAGCTCTCTCCTTCTTTTTCAAAGGAGAGCGAGGCCGTCTGAAGAGGTTATTTATTTTTCATCTAGAGATGGAAACTGAAGAGCAGTTGGGGGAGAGCCCCAGTGGAATTGCTGACTGGAGATGTACCCTCCTGGGGGCCACTGTCTCTCTCGTCTCCCTCTTTCCTCTTCTCCCGCTCACTTTCCATCTCCCACCTTTCTGATCTTCACTGGAGAGCTGCCACTGTCTCTCAGGGAGAAGAGGGAAGGGGAGAACTAAAAAGAGGAGCTGCTCATTCTCAGTGCCATCTTCGCCTGCCTCGCAGTCAAACTCGATCTTTCCCACACTCGTGTGGTCTGCACCACTCTGCTCGGCTGTAACTGCATCAAGCAGTTGAGTGCACAAGTTCCTCTACAGGCTCCTCCCTGGCTTGTGTGTCTCTACGTGGGATGCACAGCTTCTTATCCCAGCCCTCCTCATTAACAGCATTCCCATCACACTCCCGAGTCATTAAAAGAGCCACTTGTCCTCCCCCATCCCCTCTGGTGTTTTCCTTTCATCCTTCCATTTCTGTGTGTGGATGAACCTGTGATGTGAGTGTCTTGCCTGACACCTTTACTCCACCAGGACCTGAGTGAATTATTAGGCAGCAGAGAAGTGGAGCTTGGTAAGCTTTGTAAGGCTGCCTCTCCATGGCCCGTTGCAGGCACTCTTGTGTTGTCGTGGGAGCCCATGAAAGGCCGCCTTCCTGCTCCCTATTTCTCTTAATGAACAAAGGTGTCAAATGCATCCCTACATCGGGGCCGTAAGGGAGGTTCCCCATGGCTGCAAAAAAGTCAAGATACTAAAAATAAGAATGTTGCTGCAAATATGCAAGTGAGCTCATACTCTCAGAAGTCGATGTGAGGTAATCCTTGCATCAAGGGATCCGGCTCTTGTGTCAGTTCAGGTTTTGAGCAAGCACATAATTAAAATGACAGTGTTGCCACAGTATAGTAAAGTGCTCCTAGCAGCAAAGCTCCTCTGTAAGAAAGAATCCTCACCTGGCGAGTGTGTGGTACGCCTGGAGTTCGACTTAACCACATGAGTTTTTCAACAGTTTGTTGGCTGTTTTACCCTACCTGTTTCCAGTTGCAATGCTGTATTAAACTGAATTGAATTACTTATTTTAAAAAGATATGGTACAGAGAGTGAAGCTGATGTGCTGCACATGGGGTAAGTGGTCATCAATTACCAACTCTAAGTGCTTTCTATCTATCTATCTATCCATCTATCCATCTATCCATCCATCCATCCATCCATCCATCCATCCATCCATCCATCCATATAATCTTAATTACCTACCATTTCAAAACAAAAGAAAATTCCTTAAATCAAAAGGAGGGCATTTGAAACAAAAACAAGTGCAGCTGTGGATCATTTATAACAGTAAGGTTGTGTGGTCATTTTGACCTCTACAATTCAAAATTCTTCTTAAAGTGGCCACATGGACACATGCAATCTGAAAAAAACAGTTAAACAGAATAGAAACACGTCATGTAAACATGTCAGTCAGAAGACTTTTATCAGAAAGAAGTCATTCTGAAAAAAAAAGTTGTATTCTGCACATGGGGTAAGTGGTCATCAATTACCAACTCTAAGTGCTTTCTATCTATCTATCTATCCATCTATCCATCTATCCATCCCATCCATCATATTTCCATCCATCCATCCATCCATCCATCCATCCATCCATATAAGTTGTCATCTGCCACATTTGTTTTAAACAAATTAATGCCGATTAGAAAATAAGTTACTGTATCAACATTGAATTAGAAAATTCTGATCAGAATGATTTCAATCAGACAAGAAAACGTGCACATGTAATCATGGCCTATGATAAATACCAAACACTAAGATTCATGAATTTATTCTGCCTGTAGGCCTTCTTGGCTTGCTCCTGATAGATCAGCCTAATTCAGTGTTTGTAATCGGACAGATTTATCCTGCCAAGCTCCAATGTACAATGATCAGAAAGAAGTCATTCCTTAAAGCAGAAAAGTTGTATTCTGAATTGAACAGCAGGAAGTGAATGCTAACAAAAAGACTGATATATGCTAACTTCTTTAGAAGCAGTTTTATCAGATCTTGGAGGTATTTTTCTAACTAATGAAAAACAACACTCAAGGCATTCCTTAATAGAAAGGATACTTTCTCCACCTCTGACATGTTTTGTCAAGAGTTTGTACTCAGAGGTGGTTCACATTTTGTCACATTTTGTAATTTACACTGCAGCAGTAGCGCCTGTTTGGTGATCTGAAGATGGATGCAGATCGAGGAACATTCTTAAGTGTCTAGTAACATTACAAAATAGGGCAGTTTTCCATATTTTCATGAATAACTGAAAGAAGTTCTCAACAGATTTTCAAGAAATCACCAGCCATGTTGGTCATCGCACAAGGAAGAAGTGATGACACTTTAGTTGTGAGATCCAAATTGAGGATTTTGAAGGATCTGTAAACATTGAAAGAACAGTTTTTCACTGTCAAGCTAATGCCTTGGTAGAGGTTTGTGCTCTTTGAGCACTTCCATGTTTTTTTTTTTTTTTTTAATGTATTTTTTGGGCATTTTGTGCCTTTAGTGATAGGAGAGAGACAGTGGATAGGCTTGTGAAAGGGGGAGAGAGAGTAGGGGAAGTAGGGGAGTAGGGGATTTGAACCTGGACCGGCAGAAGCACGTTCATGGGGTGCTAACCACTACGCCAAACCAGCACCCCGAGCACTTCCATGTTTATATTAATTTAAAGGGACTGTGAGGAGAATCTGTTTCCGGCGACATAAAGACTCTGCTACCCATGAGCACGCGCGGCGACTGTCGTAATGCTGCGTTCCAGTAACCTCTGAACTGGGAGTGACATCATCTCCGACTTATCGGCGTTCCAGTTGAAGTCAAAAAAACATGTCGATCTACCAGGCTATTGTTAGCTGTTGTTACCACGCCCTGCGTTGTTGTATGAAGAATGTGATTATCACTATGGCAGCATTTTTGTAAATATAAGTCTAACAATATGATGTATACAACTGATCTAGAGCGACACACCCCAGTCAGAAGTGCAGATAAATTGATTATTACAGGAGCTAAATAACTGTTCACACTGGGGGCTGCCATCTTTGATTGTCAACTCTGGGGTGGCGAGGTTTCACCGAGTTCCCAGTAGGAAATTCCCACTTTGGGGGACTTTTCAGTTGTAGTCTCCTACTCGGAACTCGGAAATTCCTGCTTCCAACTACAACTGGAATGCACCACAAGCCAAAGCGTGTGTTTGTGGTGATGCTAATGAATGCAGCTTGGACCTTCCTCAGAACTCTGCATTGCTTTACAACTTCTTTTTTCAACAACTTACAGGATGCAAAGCGACGAGGTAATGTATCTCTTTCTTGTCACGTAGCGGTAGTTTTGATGTGTGACAACAAGCAATTTTTGGAAAACTTAGTATTGTAGTTTTGTAGCTAGCTATATATCCCTACTTCCAGCCCGATGCTCTAAGATGTGTCCTAATAATATAAATTTGCTCTAGTTTTAATTGTCTTGTTCCCAAAGGTGAGTATCCAGGCCAGTCCAGCCCTGTCTGACCCGACAGGAAGGCTAAGGAATAGCATTTATAGATAATCTATTTTGATGCTATAAAACTCATCTTAAAGTGTGTATTTCGATCAGGCATATATCTAAAAGTGAGACTTTTTTGTAATTATTTAGAAACTCCTCACAGTCTCTTTAAGGACATGGCTGTTTAATGATTGAAAGATTGTTCTTGTTGAGGGCAGAGCTTGCTCAAAGAATAAGCAAAATAAAAGAAAGGGGATGTGAGAGGAGAAGGGGGTGTGAGGGGGGGGGCTGCTCTAACACAGAGTCAGCTGTATAGTAAAGTAGGGTTTGTATGAGGACGCTCTCTTCATTATTTCTCAAATAGAAACAAGCCCAGCCGCTGCTAATCTCCCTCACAACACTAACGAGAAAATGGACTCGCCGCCTCTCAACGCCACAAGCTAACAATGAATGTTGAAGAAATCAAATTTGCACCCCCCCTCCACCCTCCCCTCGCAATAACCTCCTTATTTTCCCCTCCTCGTCTGTCTTTGAGTCTCTCACTCCCTCTCGTTCTCTCTTCCACTGCACTCCATCCCCCGCCTAGTTAACTTCATTGGTAAGGGAGGAAGAATGCTGAGGATGCAAGACTAAAGAGAAACCAGCATCAATTAGACTCCAAAGTGCACTTATTTTTTGCCCCTACCCATGCCAAATTAAATTACTCTATAAATAAAAAAAGAAATGCAATGGAAGAGCGATGAACTTTAATTATCAAAGCACAGCCTCAGTGTGGGTCAATGCCTGCTTTACTCTGGTTTACGGTTTGTTCACGCGCCATACATGTTCTGGCTTGGGACTGCTGTTTTGATCCGCTCGGAGACGTGCATTTCATAAAATCAGTTTCACTCAGAATCATCAGATGAGCTTCAGATGATATAATGAAAACCAGTCATGCGTTTTTTTGTATTCTTTTCTTCTCCCTCCTTGGTTACCACAGACTGTGTGTTACACAAAAGAAGCGATCAAACCACTTTGATATCTCAGCTGAGAACACTAGAGACACAGTGGGAAACAAATTAAACATGATAACTAAGACTGTGCTTCCCCCTCTCCCATGTGGCTTGCATAGATGGGGTAATGCTTGTCTGTGAGGAAGTGAGGGAGGGGAGAGAAAGTGGGAGACAGCAGCTGTGATTCTCCTCTATATCTTTTTTGGGAGAACTCCCAGGTCAGATGGTGTTGCAAGGGATGACCTGTGTAAAACGTTACTGTCGTTAGCCAGTGTTTTATCTTTCTATTTTAGGAGTACAGTGTAAATTCTGACCTGAACTTAGAAATATATGTGCAAGATCTGAAAGGAATGCCAATATACCCCTTTGGTCTGAATCCACTTATCTTTGATGCTGGAGAGCAAAGACAGTTCAAAAAAATAAAACAGCTGAAGGCATTTTACAGCTAATAAAAGCCACTGGCTCTTAAAGGCTCGGTATGCAAATTCATCCACCAGGAGACTGTCAGTGAAAACAATAACAAAGGTCAATGTGCAGGAATGGGCTATCACTGATGCTTACACTCCCTACTTACTTGTAGTTATAAATGGGGGACTCTATTGAATAAGCCAAAATAGGGATGCACTGAAATGAAAATTTGTGGCCGAAGCCGAATAAAAAATAAATGCTTGGCCGAATACCAAATAATGCGGAGGCAAAGTAGTTCACGATATTTAATAGTGCATTAATAACTTAGAGTACATTTTTAGACATGTTTTTAAAAGAAAGTAATTGTTTATTGAATATTATGACATTTTTTTATATTTCAGTAGCCTTTGCTTTTCAAAAAGTTTTTCATTAAGCCTTCAAACAAAACAAAACATGCATTAAAAAAATACTAAAGTGCATTGAAGTGGATACAAACCATTAATACCAACAAATAAATAATTGTCCTTTTGACACAAATCTGCTTTAGGGCTGTCACTTTATATCCGATATTTGAATAACCGATCAAATATGGGAATAAATATCCGTAACCGAATTGTAAATAAGTATTTGAATGTAAAATATTGAGTGTAGCGGCACATCAGGTCTGAAGTAGTGGACCGTTCCGTCCAACAGAGGGCGCTGTGAGCGCAGCTTGACCTTCAGTCACATCCGCTGCTCTCTTGACCTCATTAAACAAAGAGTTTCCACTCCGAGCAGACATTAACAGCTCTAAATGTTCTGAGGAGAGCTGTGTGGAAGTAGTTTTGGTTCTACACCATTGATGGCAAACTTAAACGAAGACCAGGCTGTGTGTTCTGTGAAATACAGTTTAGTCACTCGTCCTCCATTTAAGTGGAGGACGAGTGACTGTTTTTCCCAGTCAGGTCTCTGTCCCTGACTGGGGTATCGAATATCTTTGATTATTTGGGTGCATGATTGAGTTTCACTTTTCCTAAAAAGTGATAGCCTCTGCTTAGCCACAGTCACACTCAATGACGTAGTTGATTTCGTCATTGCGTCACACGGTGCTATTCTGCTTTGCTATTACCTCACTCCACCGAAGGCCGATTGTGGCTTTTTTTGCATTATTCGGCCGACTATATTCGACCACCGAATATTCGGTGCATCCTGAAGCCAAAATATACACTTTATAAGGTGTATGAACCAAGCAGTACACCACGTTCTTGTTTAATGGAAGAATTTCAAATAACAAGAAAGAAAAATCCATTTAAATGTCTCTTCTTTTGGTAAACCTCCCATCCCCTTAGCTAGCACAGCATTACACTTTATTACCCTAGTATCTAGTGTCCCAATAATATTACAGTTTATCAATGAAAAATCATTAGATATTTACTTTTTTCATGTCTTAATACCTCTTTTTTTTCCAGGAACAGGGTGCTTTAGTGTCAATTCTTATGAGCTGAGCTCTCTCAAGAAATGGGTTTGATGTGCTCTTATGTTTACTGTGGTTGCATATTTGTAGACTGTTCAGGCCACATATCTAGACTGTGACAAGCAGTGACCTGAACGAACACCTTGCTCAGGGTGTATCTCCCTATCTGGTGGGTGGCCAGGTCACGTATGTCAGAACGTGCTGGCTCAGCATTTCACCGCATCAATCTGGGCCGACTTTCGGGCCTGTGCCAGGCTCATGCCAAGTCACTTCAGGCATCATCCAAGCTGACCCAAACGGCCACCCCATGGCCTGATGCAACACAATGGGTCCTGGACAACCAGTATGCGGTGAGCCTTAAAAAAGCATGCCATGTCACTTCCTTATCCAGCAGCCCCTTAAAGAGACTGTGAGGATTTTTTAAGTAATTATAAAAAAGTCTCACTTTTAGATATATGCCTGATCGAAATACACACTTTACGAGTTTTATAGCATCAAAATAGGTTATCTATAAATGCTATTTCTTAGCTTACTTGGTCAGGTCGGACAGGACAGGGCTGGTTACTCAACTTCAGGAACAAGACAATTAAAACTAGAGCAAATTTATATTATTCAGACACGTCTTAGAGCACCGGGCTGTAAGTAGCGATATATAGCCGGCTACAAAACTAAGATACTACGTTTTTCAAAACTTGCTTGTTGTCACACATCAAAAACTACCGTTATGTAACGAGGAAGATATACACTACCTCGACGCTTTGCATCCTGTAAGTTGTTGATAAAGAAGCTGTAAATCAATGCAGAGTTCTGAGGAAGGTCTGGGCTACGGGTTGTAGTCAGAAGTAGGAATTTCCAAGTTCCGAGTAGGAAACTGCGGCTGGAATGTCCCCCAGACTCAGAATTCTCAACTGGGAACTTGGTGAAACTTTGCCACCCACAAGTTGACAATGGAAGATGGATGCCCCCAGTGTGAACAGTTATTTAGCTCCTGTAATAATCAATTTATTTGCACTTCTGACTGGGGTGTGTCGCTCTAGATCAGCTGTATACATAGTATTGTTGGACTAATATTTACAAAAATGCTGCCATAGTGATAATCACATTCTTCATGTGATATTTTTGAAGAACAATGCAGGGCGTGCTAACAACAGCTAACAATAGCCTGATAGATCGACATGTTTTTTTCCGACTTCAACTGGAATGCTGATAAGTCGGAGGTGATGTCACTCCCAGTTCCGAGGTTACTGGAACGCAGCATTACGACAGTCGCCGCATGTGCTCATGGGTAGCAGAGTCTTTGTGTCGCTTGTAATAGTCACAGTCCCTTTAAATCATGTCATCATTGAGATAGCCTATGATCCTGCAATAGACATCCAAAAATGTGTTAAACACAAAAGTGTCCAGCCAGCCTCTCTAGCCTCTAGTCAGTGTCCAATAGGGAACTAAAGGCTCTGACTTTCATCTGCATTTGTATATACTGTGAGTGCCATCTTCTCTTGTCCGGCAAAGCTGGTAGTTCCATAAGCAAGGCAAAGTCTGCCACTGATATGAGCCTCACAGTTAGCAGATTGCAAAATGCCCCACAATATTCACACTCTTACTATCCACAGACAGATTCAGAGACAT